>VXBZ01005982.1:916279-1129307 GCA_013399135.1 Heliornis fulica
ACCAAAATCAGAAACACCAGAAAGAGCTCTTTTTTTTCCCCCCCCTCTTATGTAGGTTCACATTATAAATTTGCTGCAGGACAGCAAGTTTCACCACTTTAAGCCAGTAATGGACACTTACATTGAAAGTCACTTTGCTGGAGCACTTGCATACAGGTGAAGTCTGTACTTTTTCTATCTCATTTGCATACTGACAGTTATTGGTGCACTAAGTAGAATCAAATCATCAGGCTAAATTAAACTGTATCATTGGAAATGAAATGCAATGCCTATATGAAGGTTCAGATTTAGATCATTGACAAAGAATAAAATAACTTACAGTTCCCAGAAGGGCTACTCATTAGGGCTCTAACATTGGCTTATTTTTTCAATCTTTTTCTTCAGTGGATTCTTTTAATTTGAATGCCTTTTAAAAAATAAATAAAAAATTTTTATGTTCAGCTGCAGTGGTGTTCACTATCTGTGTAGAGCAGCAAACTACGAAGCATCACTTACTCTGCTGTTGTCTCTGTATTTATTTGCTAGGTAAACTTCCATTAAAACCATTGCAGTGCAATGAGGCTGCAGACCAATGCATGGAGCAGCAGGGTGGTCTGCACTGGCATGGGCTCCTCTGATTTAATTGAGATTATGTATCCCTGTCAAAATATTTCTACTGGAGACGTAATGCTCATATTATTTCACCAGAGATTTACAGGTGGCTTTCTGCAGACTGAAAACTTAGTGCAATGTTGGGCCTGTAGCATTTAATGAAATCCAGGCACTTTTTTTTTAATTTATTTTTTCAGTATTTTTCATATGACAGACACTTGTTTGCATTTTAAATGCAAAGTTAACTCTTCTTCCACGTTTATGTTTTAATACATTCTGATATGGTATTCTAGAGATCTTATAAAAGTACTAAAGTGGCATATTGACCGGGTCACTGAGGTGGAGCTGCATGAGCACATACAGGAAGTACTGAAGGTAATAAAAATCTTCAATGGCAATTATACATTTGAATGATCTGATCATACAGTGCTAACACATTTAACTTAGGAAGTGAACCACGGTACACATAAGTGGTAGAGCTATAATTCATGGGGCTTTCAGACATTCATTTTTTTCAGATTTTCAGATCTTCATTGCAGTTTATTATGTTATATCTTTCCCTTTTGTTAATAAGTTGATCAATAGATCTTACCTAAAACTAGACTCTGGAGCTTTGTGTTCCTTACTGAATGAAGATACACAGTAAGAGTTCGATCTAACAAACCAAATACATTTATCTGGTTAACAGTTGACAGGAAAGAAACTTCAAACAGGCAAACAAATTTCAAGAACAACTGAAAAGTTTAAGCTTATTTCGTATATTGACCTCAAATGTTTATGTAATATGTGCTTCTATAGCCAATGACATACAAGGGATGGGGAGGGGCAGCGTTGAGATTTTGCAGTTTCCCGTTTGGAAAAACACAAGTGTTCCCTGGTTTGTAGAGATTAGGGAAAGCAGGGAAAGAGTATCTCTGAGTACATTCTTCTGAAATGTTGTTAGTGTTACAACAGAAATACTTGCCAAAATCAAATAACATGGTGTCCTATTTCAGACTCTTGTCATTGTATGAATGATATAATCATTTTATGTGCTATATTTAAAGATGAGTTAATTTGGTTTTATGAATTATCTCTGATATTGACATTTGTAGGCACAGGAATATATCTTTAAATATATAGTTCAGTCTCGAAGGTTGTTTTCTATTGCCACCGGCGGACAAAATGAGGAGGAATTTCGCTGCTGTATTCAAGAACTTCTTATGTCAGTACGCTTCTTCCTGTCTCAAGATAGCAAAGGAACTAGTGCTTTATCCCAATTGCAAGTAAGTTTTCAAGCATGCCTTGCTTATATTGCCATTTTCCATGGTCAGTATAGAATACGTATGTGTGTCGTTACCTATATTTCCAGAAAAGAAAATGTGGTTTTGATGGAATAAAATGGCATTTTCAGCTCATCTTCATACCTTATGTCCTGGAGTATGAAATTTTCATACCAATAGCTTCTAAATATGTTTGGCAAAGATAATCCTAAATCTAATACTTATTTTTTAATTATTATAATTATATTGCTGCATACAAATAATGTAATTTCTCTATTTTGGGTGTTTTATAGCTTGAATAACCACACTGGAAGTAAAGAATTTTAGTCATAAAAAAGACTATCAAAAGCCTTTGTGCTTTACAGAAAACTTTTATGTCTTGGTGAGCTGTACATTTTAATACTCAACTAGTATCTTTATTTCAGTTGAGACTACTGACATTATTGCCAAAGCAGAGGCAAAATACACAGGAGACAGCTCTCTACAATAAGTGCCATAGATTTACCAACTACAATGGCTCATAGACATACTGTTTTTGTAACCAAAGGTGTTTTAGACCCTCAAAGAACTGTGTAGAAAGTTGTTCTTCCAAGAAAGTGACAAATCCAAGAGAACAGAGAAGTGGTTGTTCCATCTGGTGTCACGTAATCAGGTGGAGTGAAAAGATAGTAGCAAAATTATACCAACAACCACATTTGTGATTCTTCTTTGGTATCTTTAACCCTCTGTGTCATCCGTTCTGACATCACTGCGAAGAAGGTCTGAAGTATGAGTTGCTTTTTGCAGTTGTCTGGATTTGAAGAAGGGAATGTCAGTTCTAGCTTCTTTTCTGTGGTGAGTTGACCAGGTGAAGCCAGGTGCCCGCCTAAGCCACTCTGCCACTACACTCTTCAGCTGAACAGGGGAAATAAAATATAATGAAAGGCTTCTGGGCAGAGATAAGGACAAGGAGAGATCACTTACCAGTTATGGGCAAAACAGACTCAACTTAGAAAAAAACAATATTCTAATTTATTACCAAGCAGAACAGATTAAAGCTATGAGAAAAAAACCCAAATCTTAAAACATGTCCCCCCACCCCTCCCTTCTTCCCAGGCTCAACTTCACTATTGATTTCTCTCTCTCCTTCCCCCCAGCAGCACATGTAGACCAGGAATGGGGGTTGTGGTCAGTTCATCACACGTTGTCTCTGTCGCTTCTTCCTCCTCAGGGGAAGGACTCCTCACACTCTTCCACTGCTCCAGCTTGGGGTCCTTCCCATGGGAGACAGTCCTCCACCAACTTCTCTAGTGTCGGTCCTTCCCATGGGCTGCAGTCCTTCAAAAACTGTGCCGGCATGGGTCCCTTCCACAGGGTGCAGACCTTCAGGACCAGACTTCTCCAGCATGGGTCCCCTATGGGGTCACAAGTCCTGAGAGCACACTTGCTCCAGCTTGGCCTCCTCTCTCCACAAGGCCACAGGTCCTTCAAGGAACCTGCTCCAGCATACTTTTCCCATGGGATCACAGACTCCTTCGGGCATCCACCTGCCTCTGCATGGGATTCTCCACATGCTGCAGGTGGATATCTGCCCCACCATGGTCTGCAGGGGCACAGCGTGCCTCACCATAGTCTTCTCCAGGTGCTGCAGGGGAATGTCTCTTGGAGAAGCGGTGCACCTCCTGCCCCTCCTTCTTCACTGGCCTTGGCGTCTGCAGAGATGTTCCTCTCACATATTCTCACTCCTCTCTTTGGCTGCAAAAGCTGCTTTTAGGTTGGGTTGGGGGTTTTTTCCTTCATAAATACATCTTCCCAGAGGCTCTACCAATGTTGTTGATGGGTTTGGCCTTGGCCAGAAGCAGGTCCATCTTGAAGCCAGCTGTCATTGGCTGTATTGGACATGGGGGAAGCTTCTAGCAGCTTCTCACAGCAGTCACCCCATAGCACACCCCATTACTAAACCCTTTCCACACAAACCCAACACACTTTCTCTGGCATTGCCCTTCTTTCTCCTGTGTTTTGTTTCCATATACATTACACACACCAATGAATTTCTAACTCCATTTTAGGATTGTTGAAGTGAATCAAGACTGCCAGTGCTATCTCACTACAAAATAAAAATGTTTGTTATTTGAAAATTGGAAGATATGGAGACTGTTTCATTACCTACCTTGAAACAAAGCAAATGAAAGCAACTCCACACAAATCTTTTCTGTTCTGATATCAGCTGGCTTCTGTTATTTTTAAAATTTCCGCTCACACATAGATCATGAAGAATCTGTGAAGTATAAATATTTTTGTTCAAAGTTGATCTTTTTACTTTTATTTTGTCTTGGGAGAAATGAACTGTTGTTAGATAACACTTAAAGGAAAAGAGTCACAGGAGTAGCCCCCTCTAATGAATGTGAGGATATTTCTAATGAAAGCTTGACCATTTTTAAAGCTGCTAACACCCCTTGAAATGTAAAACCAGGCATTTTTCTAAAGTTAGTTAACTTTCTATAGTTATTTAAATTCTATATGCGTCAAAACTGTGCTGAAATACCTGACTGCCCATTTTTTGCCCTTTTTTCTCTAGACTGTATTTCTGAGCTCATTCCCATCAGTGTACTCTGAACTTTTGAAGCTCTTTGATGTGAGAGAAGTGG
Organism: Heliornis fulica; assembly: GCA_013399135.1. Taxonomy (NCBI): domain Eukaryota; kingdom Metazoa; phylum Chordata; class Aves; order Gruiformes; family Heliornithidae; genus Heliornis; species Heliornis fulica. Next base: position 920,760 of record VXBZ01005982.1, read on the forward strand.
CAAATTTGGTTCACGATGCTCTGGGCAGCTTGCCAACAGTCGTGCATGGGGATGAGTCCCTTCAAGCTGTTAAACTACAGAGCATTGGGAAGACTGTAGAGAGTCACCTGTACACTAACCCAGGTAAGGTTACGCTGGGCTGCCTGCGGATAAGGGACTCGAATTGTGCGCTCGGCACAGGGGGCAGCGGGTGCTGAAGGGAATAGTGCTGCTCCGAAGAGCCTAAGGAAGTATTCCTGAAGCACTGCTCTCTACGAGCTGCTTGTTTACAAGAGTACAGTTGGCTACATTTAGTTTGTTTTTTTAGAGACAAAGACTCTTAAAATATTGTTTTGCTTTGATCTACTGCTGGCAATATGTCTGTGAAGGAAGTTTGCCTTATACTTTTTAAGTCATTATAAAGGAGAAAGCTGTACTAAATTGTAGGGTTTTATCCTTTTTGTTCTTTTTTTTTTTTCTTAGTTCAGCAAATAGAATGTCACTTATTAACACTTATTTGTGTAACTCTTGCTAATTCAGCGCTTTCAGTCCTCCATTTCCTAATGTAGCATAAAAAAGGCTGCACAAATGCAAGTGGTAGTCAGTGCATAAAATGCATAACAGCGTACTTATTTTCTGTGTGGAAGAAAAACCTGCTCTGTGATGGTGAGGTTGGTGTTATTTCTTTCCATTCTAAGTGAAACACATAGAAGTGACCGAATATTAAATTTCAGAACTAATTTTAAAATGAAAGAATTAAAATATAAGAGTTTAAAAGGATTCTAATAAGTGTTAATTTGCACACCAAAAGCCCTCATGAGAGCTGTCTGGGTGTTGGCTGATGGGGTTCAGTAGACATTTTTACCATTTAAGGCATTCAAGATAAACAGAGAGTGATGAAAGCTCTGTAAAAAACACTAGGATATGCATAAATATTTTGAGATACTGCAAAATAAAGAAAGATATATTAAACCATTTTTTAAAATGCTTTCAGTGATTATACTTTAAAAACATGAGCTCAAAGAAATGAGTAAGAAGTACTGGATTCTGGCTACTTGGCTTCATTCTGGTTGTAAAGACAGTTTACCCTTTACCTTGTGATTCTTCATGGTGGTCCCTTCTAGAACAGTTAACTGTCCCAATAGCTGATTGATCAGACCTTTGATATTCTGGGTAGATGGTGACATTCCTGAAGCATTCTTAAGGATGCTGTAACTTATGTTTTGTACTTTTCAAATACTTAGGGACCAGGTAGCATCATTTCCATTTCCCTCTCATTATCTTGGTTATGTCAGCCTATCCAAAAGATCCAGATGAATGTAATTAAACAGTTATTTAATGCCATGTAAGTGACTCTTGGGGACTTTCTTAGAACTCTAAATCTACTTCAGGCATTTGAAAATTTTGTTTGCTTTCTTTTGTAAAAATATTTTTTACAGTTGTTTTTTATCCAAATCCAGTTTCATTATTAAGAAGTTATACGAGTTATTTGGCTACAAAGGCAATGAAAATTATGGGTTAACACTTACACGGAGTGTGGCTTATACACATATAGAATATAAATTTTGTAGAGCACTGATGTGGAAGATATCAGGCAGTAATATAAGCTCCCAATGTCCATGATAGGAAGCTCAGGCACATGCTTGTACGGTATCATTTGAAGTGTCACATGCAGATCAACACCTTGATATCTTTGCCCTCTATGTTTTATCTCTCTAAAATACAAAAATATAAGTAAAGTTTCCATCAGTCAATCCCTAGAAGGAAGTTCTTTTAATATCCTCTTGGGAAAATAAACTTTGCACTATCTTAATATGAGGAGTAAACTGCACATCCTAATGTGAAGCTGAGACTTGCAGCTGTGAAAATAATTGATTTATGTCTCCCAGAGGAAGATGATGTTGAATGCTGCAAGCAGCAGTGCTAGCTAACACATTGGAACTAGATGGAACACAGGAAACAAATATTTATTCAAATGCCTTAAAAATGAGAAGGACATGTCTTAGATAACATTTTCTGTTATCTGGAGGTTGCTTGGAAACACGTGAGTTTAGCATGGGATTTTTAAGCATTTTGTGCTGTAAGGGCCCATTAACTCCCACTGCTGCAGAAATCAGCACTGAAATTTGGCAATACATTTGGTATATTGTTAAAAATAGAAACATAAGACGTGCAGAGGTATATTTAAGGTGCCCAAGCACAGATGTTTATTACAGTTGTATTCAGTGCATCTGGTTTTTACCTGCCTCTCTAGGGAATGCAGGTTATATATTGTATTTTTTGGTCAGATGTGGATGGGATATCTGAAATGGCTTTATATTGAGGCTTTGATATAGCTTACTTAAAGCCTTTTTCTATTCTATGTTTTTAAACTTCAACTCTTTCTGTTGGTAACTACAGAGATCTTAAAAGGTGTCAACAGCCGTTATCTGCCTGGCTGCTGTGGAAAATTAGTGAGCTAATTCTGCATCTTTGTATCACACTACATTAGGTGTCTAAAAAGAACAGCAGTTTTTCCTGCTGATAAAGACTAGCTTTTTGGTTTGTTTACTTTTTTTCCTTTTGGCCTTTCTTTCAGTCTCCTGGTATTTTGGTTGTAACTCTTTGGATTCATCCCTCAAGATACTTGTAAAACTGCCAAATTTATGACCTTGTCTGAATCCAGAAGATTTTCTACCTTTGTCATTTCTGTTACATCAGTAGTCTGTCACACTTGTTTGTTATATTCTGTGCATTAATTATTGTTATAACTTGCTTTGGGGAAGAATTAAATCTGTTTTTCTGAGAAGGGTTAAGGTCAGTGATAAATACAACTTGAACCATGATCTTCTGACATGGTTGAACAGGAATGAGCAGAACACCAATAATTCTTTTTTCTCTAAGGACACTATTTTGAGCTTGTAAATACAATAGCTATGAAAGCACGAGGTGTGTAAGTGGAACATTTAGGTTTCTTCCTCCAAAGAGGATGAGTTTTCTTGGAATCACCACCAAAGATGTTGATTACCAGAAGAGAGCGTACATTCTGAGGTAAAGTTCTGGAAAAAAAATGGAAATCCCATATTGATAAAGCCTCTGTCTTAGCCCAGTTATAATCTGTGGTACAGCTCCTTACCACATGAAGAATGTTCTTACAAGGCAGGCAACTTTGTGTCTTCTCAAAATACAAGGATTTAGACCTCTGTGCATGAGTAGCTGGGTAGGACTTTGCCTTCTAGTGAGACAAACTGTTCAAAACAAATAGAGGAGTGGTTTAATTCTCTGACCATTTACTCTATGGATATTATATAGTAATTTATATGTGATATATAATGAAACTAGGAAAAATCCTAAGTTGATGTTTTAAAGACATCTCATATTTATTTTATTTAATTTTCTTCATATGTACATTTTATGTATTTACTTAATCATTATCTGTTTTTTATTTTTTCCTGATCGTAAATTGAAATCTGTTATTAATAGATTACAAAAGTGATAATTATTTCTTAGTTTTCTTTCTGAGATTGACCACTTCATTCTGTCTTTGTGAATGAGTTCACCTAAGAGTTGCATTCAGGTTATCACAGGAGGTGTATGTGTAGAAAACTATGTTTCTGTAGTCATAGATCTGTCACAAACAGTGAGAATAATTTAATGTCTTTCAACTGCCTTGAGGAAAGGATGTTATCACTTGTTGTACTCCCTGTGGGAATGAAAAAAGGTTGTTAGCAAGTTTAGGAAAAGATACCATTAACTGATACAGAAGTTTAGTTCTAGAAGCTATGTATTATGTTTTTCCTTTTATTACATCATTTTTTCAATAGACGGATTCTTTAATGAAACTCATAAGATATCTCAGTAATCACTGCAAGTTAATTGATGCCTATAAAAATGCAAAATGCCTATCATTATAGAAATTGTTGATACAAACCCAGAATTAAATTAATTTAAATTAAAATTTATTGAACTTTATGTTTTAATACAGATTTAGAAAAAGAAAAAATCCCAAACATTAAGATTTTACACATTGGACCATAGTACTGCTATCATGTACTCCAGAATCTTTTCCAGATTAATCAGTATTTATTGTTTTCCACAGTTGAACCCTATTCTTTGGAGTTGTTTGTGTGTTTCTGTAGACACCTGTGGGGAGACATATATAGGTACATTGCTTTAAAATATTCAGATTAGTTAGTACCTCTGTAGTGGAGGGCAGAAAATATTTTGCACCAATGTTGCAAATGATGTCTCATCTGTGGCTCTTTTTTTGGGCCAAGGGAGGACTTTCTCACCCATACCTGTGACTTCCTTCTGCACTGCAGGCGTTTTTTTCTTTCAACTGAAAACAGTTCCTCATAAATGTTTTGAAACTGACTGTTCTGAAAACAGTGGCATGTCCACAGAGTCATACAGCAGGCATATATTTTTGGGTTTGGCATTGCATTGATAGCTGTTTGTTTGGCTTAAGCATTTTCTTCTCTATCCCACTCATGTCCAGCAGTTCTTCCAAACAAAGTGGTGTAAATTGAATACATCCATGTAAAACTATCAAAACCAAAAGCAACTTCCTTGCTGCTCGCTCTTCAGGAGTGTGGTTTGTTTGTTTAAAATGTTCTATTACACTTTATTGTGTTTCCAAGCAGGCTGAAGTTTTCACCATCTGTTTAGATATAGACATTGAAATGAATATCATCTTTCTGAAGTTAATCTTTAAAATACACTAGAAAAAAAGTAAAGTTTAGTATGTCTGTTCCGGTGCTTTACCACTAACTGAAAAGCAAAGGGGAAAGTTGAGCTATGGGTTAAATATTAAACATTAATATAGCTTGCATAGGAAAGTCACAAGGATTGCCCAGAGTAGTCTCTCTAATTATGCCCAGCATGTACTTGAAAAGTTCTATGCCGTGATTTTTTTTTCTTCTCTTTCTGTATAATATTTATAAAGGGCAAGTGTTAGCATTTTAAACAGTCAGCTAATTTGTCTTCTTGCACAGAAGAAAAATTAAGACAGTTACTGATGGCTCTGAGTTCTGATTATTGCACCATTCCTTGTGCTCATTAATTTTACTATATACAATGGCTGACATTGCAGCTGAAAATTTTTAGGAAAAAGAGTAACCCAACAAACATATTTCTCCAGACTTTCTTGCACAGTTCTTGGTTTGACTCTGACATGAATGTGCCAGCTCTCCTCTTCCATAATGCCACTATATCTCTCCACCTAAAAGGGTTATTTAGATTATGAGCTTATGAGGAATATATCTAAGGCTGTGTTACATGTTGAAGTTAATTCAGTAACTGTCGCTGTTCCCTCCTGTGCATAGTTACAAGTCATTGTAGGATGGTTTTTGCTAATCTGCTTGGTCTGATCATTTTATGTAGCTTTTTGCAAAAATGGTATACTTGAAACAGTTGAATGAGGATGCTTGGTTTTGCTTGAGAACTGAGTTAATCAAGAAGAAATACCTTGGCTCAGAGCTGCTCCTATTTTCTCCTGACTTTCTGGGCTGAAGGACTAGAGTTGTAGCTTCAAGAGAGGGCATATATTCCTTAGAGGACCTGTGGCCCAAGGGATAGCTAATGCTCACACCAGCAGTGTGGGAAAGAGCTACTGTAACTGCTCCATGACAGTTGTGGAGTAGTGATTTGAACATTTACTAGGGAATGGCAGACCAGGTTCAGTGCTCTGTCAGCCTGGATTCAGCTTCCTGACTGCCAGAAGAGTACTCCAACAGTAGAGCCACAGGCTGGTTTGCAGAGTAAACCCTTCATCTCTTCTCTTGAAGATGGATTACCAGATAGTGAAGTACTCGATTACATGTCAGGCCTAACAGAAAGGAGGTAAAGGGAGCCATCCCCTGTATCCCAGAGGTTAGGTGTTTTATTTATAGGAGTGGAGAGGCCTGCTTTTTTGCTTCATCCAAAGGCACTAGTTCTGTTTTTTCATTTGTCACTAACTGATAAGCAGATTCAGCGGTGGTGATCAGATGCTGGCACTTTCCTGACCACGCGTCTGCACATTTGCCATCTGCCCTATTTCCTCTATCTTGCCGCAGATGGGTCAGCGGCAGCTGTGCGCACTTGACATCTTAGACTGCCTGAGGCAACACTTTGCTGAACTCCTGGCTTTAGGTAGACGAAAAGAAAATGCCTCCTTGTTTGATTGAGATCCTTCTGCCTAGCTGTAGTGCTACAGGCAGATATCAACTCTGAGGCCAGTCCTGATTCAAACCTACAGAGGCACTTGCAAAAGTAAGTGGTCTCACTGGATTGAGGCTCTTTGTTTCTCAGTTTTGGGTTTCAGTACCATGGTTTTGAGATTCATTGATGGCCTTTTGCCTACTGCCATATAGTCTTTGCTTTTTTTTTTTTTTTTTTTTGCCAGTAGGAAGATACAACCAAACATCTGAATAAATAGTGCAACACACATTTAAGAAGATCAGACGAGCTTTTTCTTTTTATAAATCAAAAATATACTCAAATAATGCAAACAAATCAACCTGTCCTTATGACTTTTCTTGTGTTATACAGATAAGTAGGCCATGAAAAAGGAAATAATACAGAAAAACAAGATTACTGCTGTATTTCAGTGAATGAAAGAAGCATTCAACAAATCATATCTTAGAATAAATCTCTTTTTTTCTCCATCATGGAAAAAGATAGAGGGAGTATTTGATGGGAAAAATGTGTTTATAGAAAGACTGATTGGCAAAATTATTTTAAAGGAGTAATTTTTCAGCTAGATAAGCTCAGTTCTATGAAATAATTACATTAATGAATGAAGCAGCTGAGTGGATTAATATATTTAGATAATGTAGCATATAATCATCATTAAAATTTTAATAGAGGAAATTATTCAAGTACCTTTCTATGAGAACATCATTTCTCAACCATGGAAAAGATCTAGAAACAACAACAAATGAAAATAGATAACACCCATTCCATTTATCAAGTTGTAAATAGGTGTTTAATGTGTTATCACAAGTGGAAGTATTAGGGCTCTTCCCAATTAACATTGTTTTTAACTGTAAGAAAAAGTAGCAAAAAAAAAAATAGCATATTAATGAAGTTCTTGCATAATTGTGAGAGAACTCAGGACTGAAAATAGCACCAAAGAGTTGTGTTTCTAAAATGAAATGAGAAAATGAGGAAAGGCAACTCATTTTATGCAGATATCAGCAGACTAAATTTCTCATACTCAGTACAGTTGAGGAATTTGGAAAACTGAAAATCATGGAAGAAAACCCAAAAGTACTGCTGTCTGTAAAGTAGAACATATTTCTAGAATAACATAAGCTCAAGATAAAGTCTGTTGTGACTTTGACATTGCATGGCAGGGAGCACTAGAGCATAATTTCACATTGTTTTTTAATAGTATTACTGAGCTAAGGGTTTTTTTTGCATGATAGTTCAGTAAATGCTTAGAATTTTCTGATTTATGCAGTATATTCCACATGGTGCTGTTTTTCTCCATCCATGATATATTTCCAGCATATTGTTTATTCTTCAAATATTTGCTTTAGGATATTATGATTATGAAGTAAAAGCTTCTCCTTATCAAAAATGTTGGCCATATAAATAAAAGCTTCTGCTTTTCAGAAATACCATTTTGAACTGAAGGCACATTTTATGCCTGTATTAAAATTAAATGATTCTACAAGAAGCTCCTACCCATAACATTTTTCATTTTTTCCAGATTCTCGATATATTCTCCTTCCAGTAGTTTTACATCATCTCCACATGCATTTACAAGAGCAGAAGGACCTTATAATGTGCGCACGTATCCTTAGCAACATATTTTGCCTCATCAAAAAGAACAGCTCAGTAAGTAAACACCATGTCACATCCCCAAAGTGTTGAACTTCTTTATATGGCTCAGTGGTATTTAATGACACAAACTGGACCTTGACCAAGTCCATTTTAAAGACTTCTCTGTGTAATGATTCTACACAAACACCTCATTTTGGTTTCTCAAAAGCCTTTTCTTCCCACAAAAGAATATTTCAATTGTGGCACAATGTCCTGCTAAGCTTTGACTCTTTTTTGAGTGTTTTGTTTGATAGAAAGAAATGTCCACTTTCTTTTAGAGGTATTTTCTGTTGTGAATTTTTTAGCCACAGGGGACACAGCATTGTTATAGATGTATACATTGATAAGAGTATTGCAAGGGGTTGCACTTGGTTGGTTCTTATTAAACTTTGTGTCCAGTTTCTGAGGGTTGTGTTTGCAAATTCTGCCTGTGAAAGCTGCATATGAGAGCTAGCTTAAACAGGTGCACTGCAGATCTGAAGACAGTAAGTGCTGACAGGCAAAGGGATATAAAACATTGCCTGCATACATTCCATTGTAATGCATTAGCAAGACCTGGTTTATGTGTTAACTCATTTCATAACTGTCAACAATTAAAGTTGCTCTGTCCATAATTTGATCTGGATGCAGCTTTGGTATTGTAACAACATTTTCATTGCATCTGCTCTGGGATTAGTGTAATACATCACATCACAGAATAAAGTGATAGATGATAAAGCATTGCTGTGTTTTTTGATTGGGAGAAGGGCTCACATGTTTGGTCACAATTTCAAGACATCTTTCATTTGGAGTCATCAAGCTAGAGCCGTAAACAATAACAAGTAGATGTCTGTATAAAACACTCCAATGTTCGGGATATGCAGCTGCTATTTTTAGTAGTCTTTGAGTCGTGAAGAATATTAACAACTTGGTGACTTTGATATGATTTTTGTATATCAGTTCAGAACTTCATTCTTTCCATGGTAATTACAATAATTTAGGGGTTGAGGGAACAAGTGAATTTGCAGTCAAGCAGCTTTGAAAATTAGAGTTATTGGCCATTCTAATAGTAGTTTGTACATGAGTCATAAATCATAGAGTCTTTTAGGTTGGAGAAGACCTTTAACATTTCTCATGGCTGATACAGTTCCAATACACTGTATCCTGTCTGCCTTCATAAGTAGCAAAGTTATCAGTTTGATACTAGATGAAGGCAGAGAACATAGCCATGATACTAGACTCATCTTGAATCCAAACAGAAATTTTGAGGTTTGTTACGAATCATATGCTTTGGGTGTGTAGGAAGGTTAAAAAAAAAAATAAAAATCACTCCTACACCTTGATGTCAACGAAGTTAAATGATCTGTTTGTCAGCTGAGTTTTAGTTTGGTTGTGTGCATTTTGTTACGAAGTGTATCTTTCCATGAACAAATGTCATCTTAAACTGTGTATAAATTCACTCAGATTAAGATGGTGTCTGCTGTAGTGGAGCGAGAAAACATTGTTGAAGCAGGGAAAACAAATTTCCATCTGAATTGAAAAGGAAAAGTAGCTACAACTTTACTTTATCAAGTGTTCTCATGCATGTTAAGGTATTCATGGTCTTTTTTCATGGTGAACACTTTGGTTCCTTTGCATTGGTGTGGCATACAAGCAGTTGTAGCCTTACATAAATGACTAATTTGTTGGTGCTACTGAGTTGATGGGAAGCAGTGTATCTGGTCGTTACTGCTGAAGCAGGTCTTAAAGGTTGAGCACCATCTGCTTGTTTCTGGTGATAGTTTCAAAGTGTGAAAACAGTACTCTACTTTTTGGAATGTAAGCCTCTCTTGGCAATTTTCCTGGAAAATATATGGGTGTTACCCAAAAAATCTTGCCTGAAAAGTTCTCGTATATTATATACTGCTTTCTTCTAAATTGAAAGTAGAGCTCTGCTAATTTGATGAATGCTTGCATATTCAAGGTCAACCCGTAACTGGACTCTGTATTTCAATACGAAGTAATTAATTGAAAACTGTTACAAAAAATCAATAGAATTAAACAATATCTTGATTAAAGAATCTTATAGTGTAGCATTCTAGTAAAACATTTTGTTTCTAAAATGACATCACAAGAAATACGCCTTTCATCATCTTTCTGTTTTAAAATCTTAAATGTTTTCTTTATTATTTAAGGAAAAATCTGTTCTGGAAGAAATTGATGTGATTGTAAATAGCCTGCTAGATATTCTGTTAAGGACCATACTAGAGATCACCAGCCGACCACAGCCGTCAGGCTCTGCTATGCGCCTCCAGTTTCAAGACGTGACTGTAAGTTTTTTCTGACGAAGTAGCTCAAAATTGTCATTGGTTTGGACAACTAGACTTGTGACAACATCATTTTTACATTGTAATTCACACTGTCAAGATTTTGCCTGCGAAACAGACATGAACATTACAAAGAACTTTTTTTTCATTTTATTAATTTTCACTGGAAGTAGTAATTTATTTTCATTAAATTTATTTATAAATTGTGACCCGGAAAAAACAGATAATATTTCTTTTGAGACTGTTTCAGGTCAATAATTATTTCATTATGCTTTTGTTGACCAATTTAGTAGCTGTACAAAACTCTTTACATTTAAATTCCCGAAAACGGAAGAGGATCAATCTATAATGTTTTACTTCCTAACATGCATACATTTTTACATGATGAAGCAGTGCTAAAAATTCCTGCAGAATCTATGATGCTAACTTCTAAAAATCCAAATTTATTAATTAAAAGAGATTTTGTTGTTCTCCGGGCTGAGCATTGGAGCTTCATTTCATGAAGTAGAGCAAACAGGACTGATTTAGAAGATTAAGGAATATTGTGGTCAACCTGCTATAAGAACTCATGCAAATTAGAAGTTTGAAGTGCAGGCATTTACAGGAAAGCCTAGGGTGAACGCTGAAGAAACAAAATGAAGTATTATTTTGCTTTGTTTTCAACAAGGTTCCCGATTTGCTTTTGAAGGACAAATCAGTTCTAATATAGCAAGGGATGTGACTCCATTCTGAGGTGAGGGAGTGACATCTTGTGCAGAGAACATACTATGCTGAGTGATTTATCATCTTATTATACGCTTAATTATTTGCCCAATTTTTACACTGTAATGTTTTTTGCTAATAATTAGATGGTTGCTTTTCAAACCAGAATTTCCTCTGAGATCAAACATTTCAAAAAGCATTTAACAGTTGTGGAAGAAATATGTTGTTGGGGTTTTTTGTTTATTTTGCTTTATCCCATAAAGAGTACCTGTTATAGGAGTGTTTTGTGGAGCTGACCATGCTCTGTAATAAGACAACACCATGCTTTAATCCTGTGATTCAGCAGGACTCTACATCTACGAGTTTGATGGGTTTGTTTTTTTTTAAATCAGGAATTGAAAATGCATGCTGTATGGCATATCAGACCATTGCAAGAAAATCCTAGTTGAAATAAGGGTTGTAGTATTAGACTGTTAATGTGGCAAAGCTCTGAGTTGATTGGTTTCTTCTGTCATATATCCACTTGCTTGCAGATTAAGTTTTTGTAAAATACTGTGACAGCCTAATTCTTTCACACCATCAAAAAATTAGACTCTGAAAGTGCTTTCAAGTTGCAAAATTTTCTATTTATGCACCAGAAAAGCCATGTCATTGTCACCACAGGCATCTCAAAGAATACTTAATGTGGAAGTGACTCACAGCACAGCATAAGGCAATTATATACATTTATGTAGAAACATCATGCAGTATGGGCTTGTGGCAACACACAGAGCCAGATTCTTGGAACTATTTGTAGAGCAAAGATGATGAAGTACTTGATGTGAGTACAGCAGGAAGGTCTGTTCCAGTACGTTACCATTATTTCAAGCTGCATGTATCGCAAAATACTGCTTATGAGATGTATTGTGGCAGCACACTGGATTAAAGTTTGTTATACTTTTTCATCAGATATAGTCTTCCTTGTGGAGGTAGTACAAAACTTACCTCAGTGTGATCCTCTAGGCCCATGTGTCAGTGTTTTTCTGCACAAAGAACAGCATAAAGTCAGGCAGCATCAGGCTGTGTGCTGCCATGACTGCACTGTTTCTTTCAGCTGAAGTAGTTTTGGTACCTCTGTACCATTTTGATTTGTAATGAAGGATCTTGTTAGATGATGTGAGCTTTAAACTCCAGCACAAAGATGATGTGTCTTCAGGGCATCAGTGTTATAGATATTGCACCAACGAACATTGAATTACACGTTAAAGGTGAAATTGAAACTTCTGCTTTAGTATGTCAGTGACAGAGCTTCAGAATTCCTTATGAAAAATACATTTGCATAGAGTGAGGTAAAAGAAAGTGATTCAATTTAAGTTAACCTTTCTTGATTTCAGACCTTGGAAGTACAGTCCCTTAGAACTTAAACAGCTTGCACCTTAATTGTGAGCTCCATAGATTTTAAGAGTTGTGCTCCATAAATAAGACACAAAAAAATTACTTCAGGATTCCACCTGAAGTAAATTGGGTATGCTGCTCGGCTCCACTTATGGCACTAGAATTGGATCCTAAGTGTTGTTTTTATCAAGGTTATTATGTGTGTGGAGTTTGCTGTCGTGCATGCTTTGCACATACCCTGACTAGCTAGTCTGTGGCTAATGCTGGCAGAAATCTTAGAGCATTTGGTTTTGTGTTGAGTTCGAGAAATGTGGTTGGATGCTCATTGTTATTTTTAAAATGAGCTGGCTGTATAGCTACCTACATTTGAATTAAAAGCTCAAATTTAGAAGTCAGTTAACAATTAGCAGAAGGTATTACCTTTTTTAAGCTGTCTGTCAACTATAATAGTACAGCATTCTATAATGGATTGTGGGTTTTTTATATGCTACTGTAACTCGAAGTACATGTCGGAGCGTAGAAAGAAGGTGACTAGGAAGGATTGCTAAACATGCTTAAGCAAAAAAGAAAGTATTCAAAAAGTTCATACTCAAATTGTGTCATTTGAGCTAGCAATCAGGTAAACTTACACCCTTATTTATTCTGTTTGTTTTGACTACTCAGCCAAATTGGAGTGGTCTCAGATTCTGTAACTGGCATAAAAGTCTCCAAAGATCATGTCTATTTAGATGAACCTGCATTATACTGTCATGATAATTCTAACGAGGCTAGATATGATGTTGAAAAATATTTAAAAATAATTACAAAAGATCACAGTATTTTTCTTTTCTGAAGAGAAACTGATATTGTTGGCAATAATTTTTCCAATTATTTAACCTTGATGGTTTTGCTCAGAGTGTGAAGATTAAGATGCTTTGTAGCTTTAGGATATAGTTTTAGGTTGCATTGCAAAAAAAACCCCCAAAAAACCAAAAAAAACCAACCCAAAACAATGGGTTTGCAGGGATGCAATTAATCTGGGATCATTATTTCAGTATAAAATCTTATTATGGGCAAGACAATTATTATTTTATCACCATGTTGCCAGTGAAAGCCATCATTTCACACACCACTAACTATACAAGACGTAATCACAAGTGAATTAAGCCTTACAATGTAAAATGCAGACTAGCCATTCCTTTGAAAACGGACTCCTTATTTTTTCTTATTTACTCTTTTAATGAAAGACAGGGAAAAATCTTCCCAAAATTTGACTCAACAAACTAATGAAAGAACACCATGTTAAAGTACTGTTGTTGTGCTTGTCTGTTCTCCCGGTCTCACTCCTCATTCCTGGCAGACAGAGGCCAGAAGTGTATTTCCTACTTTTTAACAAATTTTTAAGATTTCAGTATTGTTCTGTTTAAGCACTGAGATGAAATCCAGACCTTTCACACTTTCACCCTGCAGTTGGACAAGATTGATTTCATTCAGTGTTTCTTCCCAGTTCAAAAACAAGCAAGCAGACAGAGAGGGGAAGACGAGAAGGGAAGAGAGGGACAACCTATTCCTTCCCATAATGTTTGGGTGGTTTGATCACTCACTGGAGATATCCAGTCCTGTTCTCTGCTCTATTGCTCTGGAATCCCATGCTGCTTGAAGGACAGCCTGGTGAATGTGCCTCAGTAGAGGTAGTGAGGAATCTGTATGATGGGCCAGTAAGTCCCACAACTGCTGCCTTGAGCATTGTAAGAATCTGGGAATGATCAGTACAGTGGAGAGAGTGGTCTGTGATTAAGTTCAATTTCTAGGTATATATTTCAAAGAGAAATTCCTCTGTAAGTTCAAGGAAACTTCTGATCAGAACTTTTCCAAAGTTTCTTCAGTCTTATGAGTTTTGGTTTTGACAGATATGGGGGGGGGTTTGCAGTGAAAAAGTGTTTTGAAAAAAAATTCCAGCTAACTAAATCAATTTCTTCCATAAAGGAAAAGAACATAATTTTCCCCAGAATCATTGCAAAATATTTTTTTAAATATATTTGTTTCAATACTCATCTGATTTAGAGGTTGTAATTTTAGTAATCTAAATAATGTTTAAAAACAGATCTGGGGAAACAAATCACAAATCAAACTTTTACTTGCTTAGCTCTTCTAGAACTATTTGAAATAGGTTTTGCTAAGCAAAGCATGTAAACTGCATTTGGGGAAAAACAGTTCTTTAAATGGGAAGTTCATAGCTAAATCACTGTATTTTTACAGAATATAGCCTCTAAGAAATTATGTTCCCTAATTGTAGGAATTAATTTCCCTTGTATTTGTTAATCATTTTTAAGTGCTTATAATATGACAGTTTAAGCTCAAATACAGAAGACATAATCTGTAATATTTCTATTCTTGGCTTATCTGAACAGGGGGAATTTGTCTCCTGTTTGTTGTCACTCTTGCGACAAATGACTGATAGACATTATCAACAGCTTCTCGATAGCTTCAACACAAAGGAAGATCTGAGGGTAAGGAACAGAATTGTCTTTCCACTTATTAAAGTCTCTCTTGATTTCTCTTTTTGATTTATCTCCCTTTCAGATATTCCTATGCTTTGATGAAACACTTCAGTATTTCAATGCAGTCTGTTTTTCAGATTACATAACTTTCGCACAGGCTTTCATGTGTACTTGGGTCCACTCCTATGGTGAGGTTAGGATTCTTTTGCTTCTACAATAACAGCAAGTAGAGTAGGGATGGAGGCAGAGCTATGCGATAGATTTAAAGCCATAAACATAGCCTCAAAGCCTGTGTTTCAAAGGTGATGTCATGTCTCTTCTTCCTGTTCAGGCAGTTGCAGGTTTTTGTTTTTATTATATGTAATTATATATAATTATATATAATAGCAGGCACACAGCTTGAGAAATGCATATTCAACCGACTCTGTTTTTCTTAACTGTGCAGCAATTCTATTGGCAGGAGAACCTGTCACACGCATAATGGCTATCTTCCCAGTTTGATCATGGAAGAGAGCAGCTGCAGAACAGTTTCAGGGCAGTTTCTACTAATGTCACTGACGGAGCTACCAGCTTTATGGAGAAAAAGTATTTATAATTCCTTTCTGGAGGACAGGAATGGAATTCTTACAAAAAAAATTACGATTTCCTGTATAAAGATATACACATAATTCCATTCTGTCAGACTATAAGATATGGTCTATATGGTACTAAATTTGATTTTCATAAGAAATATTGAGTGATCATTTATGCCCATTATTCAGCCAGTGATACTACACAGGAGAGTAATAATGCCCTAATGTGAGTATATTTTTAGATGTTACTCTTAAATTATCTTAAATTGAGAAACTTAAGTACTAGCCTGAAAAGGGAGTGTAGTTATGGTGCAAGTTCAGATTTCCTTACATTCCTGGCAGCACTTTGGAGCTATTCCCAAGAGAGCATCCCATCCATGAGTGCCTTTTCTTCGTAGTGAGATCGCCCTGTTGTTTGAAAGATAAAAACTGCTGCTGACAAGTTCTCTACCATGAATCAAGGGTACTACCTAGGAGCTATGTAGGGTGGGTGTTTTTTATACTAGTATTAGAGCATCTATTTTCACCTTGTATAGTAGATATCCTTAGGCAATTTTTAGTATATTTTGGAGAATGTAGGCATTTTTTACTGAAAATATTTTTCTCTTTTTTTGAATTCTGAGTTAGGTCTATATTCCTAGGTTTAGATTTTTATATTTCCTAGAGGTTTCAGGTATTATTTCTGTACGATGTATCTAAAATACGATGTTGAGTTTATTCAGCCTTTCTTGCTTCTAGAACGTGAAAAATCTCCAGAATTAATGTTTGAATGGTGTTTGATTTGACACATTTATATTCCCCCCACGCACATACCCTACTATTATACAGAGACATATGGAAAGCAGCTGTAGCCAGTGCCATCAGCTATCAAAATAGAGGTCTTAAGAACTCAAGTCCAGAGTTTGTTATTTCCATTCAGATCTCATCAAATCAGCGTCAGCTCCTCCAGTGATTCAGTGGCAGTAGGTTGATCATAATTAATGTAACATTCCTTCTATTCTGAATCTTAAAAAATAAGTGTTTTTTCCACTCACTTGGAAATATCTAATATCACTGAAATGTGTATAACAGAAAGCAAGAGGGAAAGATGAAAGCTAGTGTGTGAGGCTGACACTGCTGTTAATCATGAGGTGACTGTGTATGACTTAGGCTATCTAAACCATCTTGCCACTTGCCTCTCTATTTTTCTGCTTTGTTTGCCAAGTGTGGAACTTCCTTGGCATTTTGTAGTGTTTTAAGACAGGCTTCTTAGGAAATTACATCAGTATGAGTCAGTGAAGATTCAGAAGCTGCAAATGTCTGTGATAAGACTTTTTTTTTTTTTTTGGTCTCTGAGATGCCTTTAGAGGCTAAGCTAGTATCCAGAGTTAATCCTGTGGCTAGTATGTACTTTGGGATTTAAGTTTCAGTGGTAGCTACCATCAGTTCACTGTATTTTTGAATCCTCTCTTCGCTCCCTCATGACTGATGTCACAGTGGATTGGATCTTCCCTAAACCACACTGCAGGTTACGAATCTTATACAAGGTTCAAAGTCTATAAAAAAATTATTAAAGACTGTTTCCAGCCTATTAATCACAGAACAGCTAAGTGGAGACTTGGATGGAATGACATGGACACGTTTTTATGATATGCATCTGAGTGATGCTTTAAACATGTGGTTGTTTATGGAAATATTTCCTCTAATCTGTAAATTATTTTAATTTATGTAATAGAGTCGGTGACTATTTTTATTTTAGTCAGTTCTTTAAGAGAGTCAGGTTTTTTTTTCACACAAGGCAAAAGATAGAAAAATCATTTTATGTTTGAAAACATGCAAATTATGTAAAAAAGAAATAACAGGGGATTAATGGCTGAGTGGTAGCACCAGAGAATGTACTTCACTCTTTTAAACATTTAATTTAATAAGGCAGTAATTTTAAATGCTTCCTTTTATCTTTCAATATTATTTAAAATATATGCTCCTTTTGCTTACCACAAAATATCATCTTCTTCTAGTAAATATGTTTTATAGCAATTTATAGAACAGAGGCACCCTTGTAGATGGATATTTGCTGCTGCAAAAAAAAGCTCAGTTATAATTTATGACAAAAGACAACAGTATAAGTTATAAATAGGAGGAGAAGGGAGAAAGCGAATGAGAACACTGTATATGTTAGCACAACACGGCTTGGACCACTGCAAGGTGGTTTTGGTGTGAGATTTTTAATAAGTAGATTAAAAGAAGTCAAAAGACATTGATAAGCACCTTCCACAAGGCCTAGATCTTATCCATTGGCAGTGTATCCTACATATATATATGGGAGAGATGAAGAAAAAAGATAATATAGAGATGGGTGTAAACATACTAGTTCTCTGATCCCACCCCAGCTAAAGGAGCAGAGTGAGTGCTAAACCCTACCACCAAGTGCAATGTATTCCTTTGCTCCCTTATGACCCCTTGGGCAAGGCTTAGGCATGGGAAATGTCTGTTGGAGTTCAGTTCTAGCCACCATACTCCCCCTGTCTTGCAGGGACATCTGCTCATTTGTGAGATTTCTGAAAGGGTAAGTGCTGGGTCAGAGGGGTAGCTCTAAAGCAAATAACTGTGTGTCTTCTGACGTAGATTGAGAGAAGGATTGATGATCTGGGAAAGCAGCTGGCCACAGAATGGATGCATTGTGTGGGCAGAGACAGCTCACTATCAAACCATCCTCATTCTTATCCGCACCTTAGCATTCTAGGATGCTCTACAAACTTGATACAAAAAAGATCCCTGGTACAAAACAGACAGGGATCTCCTGGAAAGAGACCAGTGGAGGCCACAAAGATGATTAAGGGCTCAGAGCATCTCCCCTATGAGGAAAGGCTGAGTAAGCTGGGGATGCTGAGCCTTGAGAAGACTGAGAGGGGATCTCATCAATGTTTATAAATATCTGAAGTGTGGATGACAAGGGGAAATGACGAACCTCTTTTCAGTGGCCTGTGGGGACAGAACCAAGGGCAATGGCCACAAGTTGGAGCACAGGAAGTTCCGCACTGATGTGCGAAAGAACTTCTTCATGGTGAGGGTGAGGAAACCCTGGAACAGGCTGCCATGGGGGGTTGTGGAGTCTTCTCAGGAGATATAAAAGACCTGTCTGGACGCCTACCTGTGTGTAGACCTGCTCTAGGGAACCTGCTTTGGCAGGGGTCTTGGACTCAGTGATTGCTGGAGGTCCCTTCCAACCCCTACACTTCTGTGATACCAAGTAGCTTGATAACTCTGAAGTGTGAACCAAAGCAATGAATGATCAAGCAGTTTTTTCTAAAGTGGACTGTTGATCCAAACTAAAATGCTAATATAGATGCACTCTGAGAGATCCAGTGTAGTCTGACTTGCTTTACAGAGTGTTTTCCATGTATACAGGGAAATGTGTAATCAAGGCAGTTTTTGATTAAATGAATAGATGGCTTTCAGTTTTTCAGAAGGCCATGCTTCTCAATTAATCGCAGTTTGATAATTTATCAAGCAAATGTTACTGCTGGAGGAAACTGAACTATGTTATTGTGATATTATTTAAGTGGTGTAAGAGTACTAAAACTCAAACACTAGGTAGGAATATTAAGAGATGGCATTTAGAGCATGTAAAAGGACAAAATTACTCCCTTGCTGTCTCTTAAGATAGAAGGCATACAAGACATTAATTACATTTGTACTCAACCAACCAAATGTTAGTCCATTTATACTTCCAGCAAAAAGGTTTTTTAAATGTTAAAATCTGTTATTAATCAGTATGATGTTCAGCAGAGCAGATACAACTATGAAAGACAATAGTTTGGTGCAAAGGAAACAGTTAAAAATGGAGTTACAAAGTTGGTCTTGCATGGGTGGTACTTCACAGCTATGTCTTATAATGTTTGGATCATGGCATGAAAATGAGCAATTCCACCATGCAAAGCGGCAGGCATTGTAATGCTGATCCAAACATTGTATGGAATTACTACATGGAGGTGAGTCCCTTAGGAGTGAATGCTGGCACTGAATATCTGGACTCCTAGGGTTTACCAAATATACAAAAACTGAATCATGAAAAATAAGTTACCTACAGATTAAATCTGTTAATATAAGATTAACAGTTGTATCTTGAAAATCTTACAGTTGATTAGTTTTTCTGAAGTTGCTTGTTGTTTTGTTTTTTTTTTTAGAAGTCATCTGTTTCTTATAGTTTTATTTTGGCTTTAATTTATAGAATAGAATCACAGAATCACTTAAGTTGGAAAAGACCTTTAAGATGAAGTCCAACTGTTAACCTGGCACTGCCAGAGTCCACTGCTAAAGCAACACATCTTCAAGCCCTTTAAATACCTCCAGGCACAGTGACTCAACCACTTCCCTAGGCAGCTTGTTCCAGCACTTGACAATCCTTTCAGTGAAAAAGTTGCTCTCACTGTCCAATCTAAACCCCCCACAGTGCAACTTGAGACCACTCACTTTTGTCCTGTTGCTTGTTACTTGGGAGATGCTACAGCATCTCAATTTCTTTTTTTGTAGTGAAGACCCAAAACTGAACACAGCACTCAAGGTGTGGCCTCACCAGTGCTAAGTACAGGAAGACAGTCATTTCCCTGGTCCTGCTGGCCACACTATCTCTGATACAAGCCAGGATGCTGTTGGACTTTTTGGCCACCTGGGCACACTGCTGGCTCATCTTCAGCTGGCTGTCAACCAACACCTCCGGGTCCTTTTCTACCAGGCTGCTCTCCAGCCACTCTTCCCAAGCCTGTAGCATGGAGGCATCAATTTGTTGTGACACAAGTATGGGACCCAGTTATACCTCAGTGTGTTTATACTTTTGTAACATGTACTGTAACAAAGAGATCATCAGTCTTAGGGTTTTCAAATTCACATTTTTTACCTGAAATCCCTGATTACCAAATAGATAACACAATTATTTTCTTTTTATTGGTAAAATTACAAATAATTAGCCTGGTGTTAATGATTCAAAATTTAACGCCAGTGCCTACATTTATTTTGCATTAAAGCTTTCTTGGAATAAAAGATTTATTCTGTTTTTAGCCTAGATAATTAAAGAAATGAAGTATATATGAACTTCTCTGTCATTCCTTTCTTAATGACTTTTGGACAAGCTAATGAATTTCATCTGGCTTTGGCAGTGGCCTCTGGGTCTCAAAGGCACTAAACCTCATGCAACTCTTGGGTTTTAAGTTTCCCAAGAGCCATTTCGTCTCTTTGGTTCAGCAATCAGTCTGTCAGTTCCTTAACATCAGCAACATGTATTGTGTCTGGACAACAGATGGGATAAGGATGGGATATAGGAGAATTTGGCACATTTTTGTGAGGTGACATACAGCAGCATTCAAGGCATTTCCATATTGTTGGGATTATGGTATAGAGATGCAGGGATTGCAGCACATGAAAGGGAGGTAACAAGGAGCAGGCAGAAGTGTAGCAATTTAACCGCAAGGTGCAAAGATACAGGAAAGTGGTCTGGAATAAATGTGTTGCTCACAGAGCTACTTGCTTATCTGTAAAATTGGTCACCTGCAATCAAACACTGTTATCTGAAATGAGTACTGTTTATATGCTTTAGTAGAGAGTATTTTTTGGCATCTTGCTCAGAAAACAGGTTTTCTCTTTTATGTAATCTTCTCTGGTGGGTAGGTGCAGGGATCTCAGCTGCCTTTCCCAGCTTCTGCATTCATCCCCCTTTGCAGTGATTCTCTAACGAAAGACATCTGTTGTGCAACGCCCATCATCATTCCACACGTTGGGAAATGCACATGAGAATATATTTTGGTGTTCAAAATTATTTGGTATCCCTTGGCTGTATATTCATCTCTTCTAATGTCTTTCAGGCTAACTCTTTAGAAGTGATGCAGGCAGAATCGATACAAACCATTTCAAGGCTAGGTGTTACTTTGATTCTGTTAAGCATGTTGTATCACTTGCCTCATATTCTTCCTGATGTCAGAAGTTCCATTTTGCTCACTAAAAATATATTGGAAGCAATATACAGAATGAAGATGGGTCATTAGAAATATTACCCTTGTTAATAGTTTTATTTGTGAAAAGATAATATGAAAATTCATGTACTGAGAGGAATAGTTTAGTTATTAGTGAGTTAAATTACATGATGCTAAAAGCTCTTAAGCAGTGCTTTCTACATTCAAAGGATCTCATGTGTGTTTGCTATTTTTCAGATTCAGCAAATGAGGTAGAATGGTTAAGTGACCTGCATACAGCCAGGCAGCTGTGATAGCAGGTCAGGGGCCTGGGCATTGCTGTTGAATACACTGGTCTTTGCTAACCCGAGGAGAAAAATGTCCTTTCATTCTCTTTCCCACCAAATAATGCTACTTCTAGAATAAATCTTGAAAGTGATGAAAACATGACATGATTAACAAGATATTCAGAAGTCTGTCTTGTTTGTAAAGTGCTTTTTTGATTTGCAAATTGTTCATGGGATCACATTTGTGGAAGTGTATGGGTGGAAACCAAATGCATCTTTGACATTTCTCTATGCATTGCTGTCAATCAAATAGCACATTAAATTATTTTTCTCCTTTTATGAAAAAGGAATTAAATCACTATTTGAAGCTTTCTTGGTGAATCAAAACAGAAGGAAAAATATTCAGAGGTGTACCTAGGTTGAAAAGAAATGACTATTTCTATAATGACTTTTCGTGTCTGATTAAAATATTTTTAAAGCTCATTGCTCTTTTTGAGGTATCAAAGACATATGACTGCTTCTTTTCCTTCCAAAGGATTTTCTGCTGCAGATTTTCACTGTGTTTCGGATACTAATACGACCAGAGATGTTTCCAAAAGACTGGACAGTGATGCGTTTGGTTGCAAACAAGTAAGCCATTTTTAATGTTAATAAAAAATAGGGGTAGTATGTGATGAACCTAGTGTAAATAAAGTTATGATGTATACAATAAAAATGCAAAATATCTTTTATAATGCTGGCTGCAGTTTTTCATTTTTTAATTTAAGATTTAAAATCTCTGGACTTATGTTGTATGACAAATTTATAGTATAATCTCTCCCTCTTTTTCTTCTGAATTTTAGTAAACACATATAACTGGAAACTCAGAAACACTTTTCCAGGCTGAAGATGCTAAGCATCAACAGCTTTGTTTTCCAAGTAGCAAATGACAAGTCTCAACAGAACTTCATTTCAAATCTGTTTGTTGAAATGCTGAGCTGGTAAAGATCTGTTTGCTCTCAAGAAGAAATTATCTGCTGTGGTATCATTAACAATGTTTTTGCATGTTTGTTAATTTAGTGATTGACAGAAAAAATATGAATCAGGAAATAAGGTATAGCACAGGAAACGGTAATGTAGGGCTCTAAGCATTTCCTAGAGATACTTTGAGGTGCAACCTGGTTTTGAGCTATTCTTTCTCTGCTCAGGCACACTTCCAGCGATCCAGAGAAGTCATTACAGTCAGTCTAAAGCTATGGAGTTTTATTTCACCTACATCACTAGTTATTGTTTTTTGTAGGTTTATCTTTTGATGAGAGAAGCCAGCTGAACAGCAGGGTTGTGTTGGGCAGGTCTAGGAATTCAGAATTTCAGATTGACTTAAACTATCATGGTGCGTATTGCAGTGCCTGATGGAAATTGTTTTTTAGTCTGTGTTCTTCCTGTCAGCTCCAAGGATAATTTAAATTCATGGTGCTATGCAGACTGCTAGTAGAATATTATTGTTACAATTAAACTTGGCAAAACTTGTGTTCATTTTATATATATATTATACATATTCTCTGTGTGTGTAGATATGGAAGCAGCATAGTATTCAAACTTTGTCATTCCTTAAAAAAAAAAAAAAAACCTATTCATTTTCATTACCTCATTTAATGTTGTTTATCTTGCCGAGTTTGAATTTCAGGAAAAAAAATGTTAATCAAATAATAGAGTCAGCATAGATTCACAGAATACATTAGGATTGAAGGGACCTTTAAAGGTCATCTAGTCAAACCCCTCTGCAGTAAGCAGGGACACCTTTAACTAGGTCAGGTTGCTCAAAGCTTCATCAAGCCTGACCTTGAGTGCCTCCCTCCACCACCTCCATGGGCAACCTGTTCCAGTGTCTCATCACCCTCATAGTGAAGAACTTCTTCCTGATGTCTAATCTAAACCTGCTCTGCTCTAGTTTAAAGCTACTACGCCTTGTCCTATGCCTACATGCCCTTGTTAACAATCCTTCCCCAGCTTTCCCTTTGGTTACTGGCAGGCTGCTATAAGGTCTCACTGGAGTCTTCTCTTCTCCAGGCTGAACAAGCCCAACTCTCTCAGCCTGTCTTCATAGGAGGGCTGTGATCATCCTTGTGGCTCTCCTCTGAATCCTCTACAAGAAGTACATGCCCTTCTTGTGTTAAGGGCTCCAGATTTGGACCATATCCATAATCAAAGAATGGATATGATCATTTGTTTCTGTGTATGATATTAAAGAAGATACAGCTTATACCAGCCTGCATCTGGTAATCATGTTTAAGAAATAAATTAAGAAAGACAAGGGAAAAATATAGGAACTTTCAGACTAAACATATATATTAAAAAATAGTTATATATTCCAGAACAGCTGGCTTGGCAAATAGCTTTGTAACAGCTGACATGTACAAAACTAAGATTTAGGAATGACCTTGGCACACATATGCTCTTTCGTTTTTAGTGGGTTTGCTTATAGCACTGCTCAAGACAGTGGCAAAAAATGTATGTTGGAATATATTAGGGGCACAGTTGGACTAGATGATCTTGGAGGTCTTTTCCAACCTTAATGATTCTGTGATTTTATGTTTCTCTTGCTGGCGGTGTTCCAGATGTCTAAAGATGATGCTACTAAGTTCTGCAAAAGGAATACTTACTTGCACTTGTATTTTTCTTAGCATCACACATCTCCTTTTGTTAATCCATGTCATGTTGTTTCTGACCATCTAGGATGAGACTCTGTGTCCAGTTCTGTCAGGCAAAGGATATGGGAAGAAGTTGACAATAGCTGCTGGTGGGAATTGGCTATGAGAAAGCAGTTGGCTAACTGAACCCAATAAGATGCAATTGCATAGTCATTACTGCCAACAAGTGGGATGTAAACACATCTTTACCAATTCAGCATTCTACAATTGCTTGGCTAGGCGTTCATTCCTTCATGGAGAAAATTCTGATTTGTTATGAAACAAGGGGTTGGCCAGGTGTCCTTAAACATGTGGTGTGAACTGAAGACTTAGCATTCTGAGGTTACATATCTATGTGTAGGTTTTGTTCCTTTTTGAGGCAGTGGAAAGGAAAATACACTTCTCAGCTGCAGAGGGCTAGTTTTTCTGGAGCTACTTCTGAATGGGAGCTCCTTCACTTGTGCTCCCCACTGTCATTTCAGTGGCTGCCATCCTTTGGCTTCCCCAGGGTGTCCAAAAGGACAGAGCCACATGGTTTTGCTAGTATTGTGGTTTAGCCCCAGCCGGCAGCTGAGCACTCTGCGGCCAATCGCTCATCCCTCTCTCCCTGTAGGATGGGGAAGAGAATCAGAAGAATAAGGTAAAACTCATCGCTTGGGATAAGGAAGGTTTATTGGGACAGCAGAGGGAGAGAGAAACAGCAACAGTACTTAGAACATATGAAGTGGGTGATAGACAGTGCAGTTTGCTTGGCCTCGGCGCCTGATACCCAGCCTACCCCTAAACAGTGACCCCTCCTCCTCAGCCAGCTTCCCCCTTACATACTGACGTCATATGGCATGGAATGTCCCTTTGACTAGTTTGGGTCAGCTGTCCTGGCTGCATCAGCTTCTTGTGAACATTATTAACTCTATCCCAGCTGAAAGCCACAATGAGAATTGTTTCAGCCAAAAATCTTTACATGCCTTGAGGCAGACTGAGAAATTAGGGCACTGCCTACACCACAGACAGAAGTGGCTGTGAGCCTTTCTCCCTGAGCTTCACTTGATGAGCCAGAGCACATCCAATGGTCTCAGACTCTTCAGGGTCGAAGGCAAAACCTATTGAACTCCTTGCTCTGTTTATGCCTAAAAGGAAAAAAAAAAAAAACAAAAAAAACCACACAAACAAAACCCATAAGGTGTAGCCCATCTTTTTGAAAAGCGTAATCAAGTAATCTATTAATAGTCTGGACTGTTTCTAACTCCTGCTGCCCGGGAATAAAATGACTGTCATATCTCCTGTGTCGGATGTCCACCTTGTCCACTGTCCTGGCTTCAGACAGAGAAATGGTAACTAATCAGAAGGCAGTGTGTGTCTTGGGAGCTTCACCCATCACTGCAGTCACGTCACCAGCAGCACTGTCTTTTTTCTCCCCTGTCCCCAGAGTGATATAAAAATTCAAACTGTCTGGTATTTACAAGAAGAGATTTACACTCCCCCAATTCTAGATTTTTTCCTTTACTTTGCAGTATTTGAATAAAATACGTAGCAACTGATGCTTGGATTCTGTCTGGGATAAAAAAGACCCCAGAAAATAATGCAAGCTCAAGAAGATAAATCTAGCTATCTGAAAATTAAGATACTTCATGATGACACACACATCCTATAATCAGAATGCCCTGATGCCCATAATGAAAAAATGTTAATGGCGTGCATTAAAGAATTACCAAGTGACTTCCAAAATTTGAGAAAAAAAATGACATTTAAAATGGCACACTTAGCACTAAAGCAGAGAAACAGTGCTTTTTGTGTTCTGTGCTGGAAAGGGGAGAACATGCAAAAAAAATCCTTCAGGTTTATTAGCTTCTCGCAGTTGAGTAGTGAGATGAAAATTAACAGTTTAAAACTGCATAACCATATTTGTAGTGAGCTAATGAGCAAACATTCAGCAAAGCAAAATAGTTACTGTTATCTAATATTTCTAACATGGATGTTACTACTGAGTGACAAATTATGTGTTTATACATACTGTAGAAAATACAGTTTTAATTTCTTTCATTATAGGGATAGACTTTCTGCATCAGCTAGGTGGTATGCCAGCTTGCTGGCCCTCTAAGCAAAGCTTCTATCTCTGAATGCAAATGAACACCACATATTATAGGAAGATGTCTGCATCAGTTGCCTAGTGCCAGAGAGGAATCTACCATTCTGTAATAAAATATGCCAGGCTAAAACTGAAGCTTCTGGATTACACCTTCATAGTATCTCTCTCACCTGGAAATGACTGTGTTACAGTCACTTGCTTAAGTTACTGTGGGCTCAGGAAAAGAACCTCTTATCTAAAGCTCTAATTGAGTGGCATCTTTTGAGAGCGCTTAACAGACTCAGCTGAACTCCAGGTATGTCATGTTTCATTAACAACTGAGGAGGCTGTTGGAGAGCAAAGTGAGTTTTTATTACTTGCTGAGCAAAGGTTTGATATTTATAACATACTCTGCTTATGTATTATTGAACCACAAACTAATTTTCTAATGCTATCGGCATGCAAGACACTTATTTTAAAGACCTTTGTAAGTTTAACTGGCATGCATCCTTGCAGTATTTTATCGAAAGGGAAATATACTAGACCACCCAGTTCTCAATTGTTATGAACATATTAAGTGGATGTATGAATATTATTTATAGTAAAATGGTTGATCTGTAGAGTAAGAATTACTGTAGTATGTTGCTTATAGTAAAATCCCAAATGTATCTACTGACAGGCACAGTGACTTCAGAGAATCCTTTTGTTTATCTAATTCAATAATGACTAGAAGACCAGATTATTTTTTAAAATAGCTCAAACAGAATACACTGTAAAGGAAGATGTGGAATTAGCATTAGTTTCACCATTATCGCTGCTCTGAAGAATCCTGTTAGCTCCCATGGTGTGGGAGTCTGAGACTCCTACAGTGAACCAAAATTCTTGCCTTTATGTAATACATAGTGTGGCTAACAACATTCATTCTTGCTTTTATGTAATACAGAATGTTGCTAACAACTGAACCTGACACTGTCACAAAAAGCATATATATACACACATAGGTAAGCATGTATGAATAAAATTTATACATACTACAATAGATACATACGCATATATGTGACTACAACATCATTTATGAAATATGAAAGAAATATTTTAGTTGTTCAAGCACCTCTTCACTTGGAAGGATTTCACTCTGAAATAGCAAAGGATGAAATGACAAGTTACCAGTATATATTTGTCCCATATCAGAATGCAAAAAGAAAGCTTTTGTTTTTCTTCCATTGGCTACCCAGGCAGAAGCTGCATTGCTAGAGCATAGTCCAGACAGAAAACCAGTTGTCGAACTTCTGGGCACTGCTTTGGGCTTTTCAAACAGGTTATTGCTCGTTGTGAAAATTTGATGGAAAAGCCACTCTGTCAAAAATGGTACGTGTGGGCCTCGGGTTAGCATCCTGCGAGTGAGCTCAGAGTAATTTAGTACCTAAAAGCAGAGGTTTTTCTCCCATAAAACAGACAGTGATTGCAAGCAAATTTGTGGCAGGTGGTAAGAGGAAGAAAAGCAAGTCTTGTCACAAACTCAATGTTTTCTAGTTTGATACTCAAATGGATTTTAAATAAATGTTGTTGTTGTTTTGAAATCATTGGCTGGGAAGCAACTTGGAATGTATCGTACCAGATCAGGCAGCTGTCCATCTGTGCTCTGGCTGCTGTCTCTGCTTTCTGCATTTTGGTTCTTTGTTTTTTTTTTTAATAGAACCTACACTACTTGTAGGAAAAGAGAAGCAAGAATCCCCCAACCTTAGCAACGTTTTCTATCCTGACTTTTAGTTCATTGTGGATTCAGAATAATAGGTTGTGGGTCAAAAGTAATGGTTTCATCTTCCAATGTTCAATTTGATGTTTTGAGATATTTTTATCTACAACATATACACTCTGGCTCCACAGACCTACATTTTATCAACTAATCTACATCATATCTTTGTCTTGCCAGATAATCAAACCTGAGCTATGTTGCTTATAGCAAGAAATACACAGTTGCACTCATTTTGTTATCTCAGGAAATTATATTCTAAATATCACATTTGGAGATTTCTACTCTAACCACCTTCTCATAAGAATTTAAACAGATCTTTCTCTTCAGTTTCACCTGCTATGGAGTGAATGTGACACAAAAAGAGTTGTCTCAGACCTAAATAGAGCTATGCATTTTAAACCTGGCAATGTGGTTACAGTTCTTGAGATGTTTTGGAATTTTCTAGTGCATACAGTTTCTCGGGGATTTATTACTTTGGACTTAGGTTGAAATTTTACACAACAATAGCTCTGATGAACTCACCTTTTCTATCAGAATGTCTTCCTGAAATATGCTAGCTATTTCCATTTTTTAAAACATATGGGCTGTAAATTAAATCATGCACAATAACAAGAATGACAGGAGTCTTTCTTACCCATGCCTTGATTCTTATATTACAGTCAAGGCTTGACTTCTCTGCTGCTACAGGGAGTGCTGTACACACACACACTCTGTTGGTGGAAAAATGGGGTATACTCTACAGATGAGTGTTAAACGTGGGCTGTTAATTAGATAGAAAAGATACAGTATCATTGTTGAGAAAATAATATGTATAAAAATGAAATTTGAGTAATGGAATTAGGAATAAATGAAAATTGAGACTCAAGCAGTGTTAAAAACAGTCTCAGATATGGTTGTTACAGGTGTTCTGATACATCAATCCAGAAAGTGAAATTTACTGGGGACAGGCATTTTAGAAGTAGAGAAATAGAAGCAAACATTTGAACTAATAAGCTAAATTATACATAGCTAGTTTGTATTTATAAATTTGAAATCTGTCAAAAGTACCAAAAGAAAAACATAATGTAGGTGGGTTAGTTAATGTGTAATTCTTAGTGTTGTGAAGATGAAAAATACTATAGCAAATATATATGTATGTATTTATATAGAGAGATTAATACAACATATTTTGTCTTTAATGCATCACAAAATTAGTAAACAAAAAAGTCCAAAGAATGGACAGGGAAACAAATTTTAGCACCCTATCAGCATCCTGGTCAAGAACCATGTTCAAAGAAGTACTAGATGTATTAATAGTAGATATGTGGTAATTAAATGAAGTGTGTAGATGTAAACTTTTTCTCCGCAGGTCTTTAAACAGTTGATTGTTGTAAAATACATGAGTGTAATAGTGAAAAGATCATTCTGTGTTTATCTTTTGTCCTCCTCCATAAGCATCCACTGCTGACTGCTTTCAGAAACGATTTAGTGGTTTATATGGATTCTTGGTTTGACTAAGTACATTGACAGACACAAGTACTGCAGAGGTCAGCTTAAGGGTTGAGTCATTGAAATGAATTATATTTAAATAATCTTCAAGGATGTCCTGTTTCTGTAGGTCAGCAGACTTAGTTGCTGCAATGAACAAGGCTGTCATTGACCTCTGGTAACAACCACTGCTGAAAGATTTTGGAGACGTGTACTTGTCTAAGATTAATATAATTCAGGCAGGTGTCAACACAGGGCAGTATATGACTGTTTGCAAGATACAGAATAGAGATCTTTAGAAGCAGATCTCTCAGAAAGTTCCTGAAGTTTAAATATATTAAATCTGATACCAGCATTATTTTCAGAACAAAATGTATGGTTTGTCTTCTGATCAGTTATACACAAATCATCTTAGACAGATATTTGCATATGTTTAAAATGTATTTAATGCTACCATAAATGCTACATCTATTTCTTCAGTGGAAAATTGTCTTGCTCTGAGTGTTAAATATGAATTTCCACTTAATGAAGCCTACCATCGTTTTCATTCTTTTCTTTCCAGCGTGATCATTACTACAGTCTTGTACCTTTCGGATGCCCTTCGTAAAAACTTCTTAAATGAAAACTTTGATTACAAGGTAGAGTAAATGTGCCTAACATAAGATAGATGCAATGGCTGCTACATCATCCTGTGGTTTGGTTGGTATTAAATTTGGCTTCTGCACCTAAACAGGCAGGACATATACTAAATCACAACTGTCTTAAAAATCAGGAGTGCTGTGGGGTTTTTTAATTTGTTCTTATTTTTCATTTGTTATTTCATCCTTTGCATTATACTACTTAATCAGGACTTTTGAATAGCAATTCTTTTTTAAATAACGTAATTTTATTATTTTTCTGATACTTCAGAATTATTACAGAGAGGAAAATTATTCCATTTTTGAATCATTGTAAATTTATAAAAAATACTGGTTTGCATTTCTATAATTTCTCTCAAGACCAATTAACATGCTGCATAATTAAAATTAGAAAATTGTAACACTGTGTGGTGAATGTAGTTAAAGATGTTAGTGAGAACCTCATATAGTGAGATATGGCACCTATGATGAACTGTGAATTACAGAATGATGCTTTTAGGATTCAGATGAGAAGACCTCGGAATGCATCAGAGAAGACCCATTCCCATGGAAACTTGAATAAATATTGTCCAACTGAGAGACATTGGTCCAATTGCCTCCTCATAAAAAGCACAGAATTTGCCTCCTAGAGAAGTTAGCAAGCTCCTGTTGGCTTGCAGATGAGTTTTGGG
Organism: Heliornis fulica; assembly: GCA_013399135.1. Taxonomy (NCBI): domain Eukaryota; kingdom Metazoa; phylum Chordata; class Aves; order Gruiformes; family Heliornithidae; genus Heliornis; species Heliornis fulica. The sequence continues at coordinate 951,417 of VXBZ01005982.1, forward strand.
AGCTTTCTGGAAAATCCAGACTCCTGTTGGAAGAGTTTGGCAGGAATGCACAGTTTGACAGGAATGCACAGCTAACTGCTTGATGTAGCTGGGCATGAAGAAGCCTATCCTTTATGAGGTTCCACAGGTTCAGAAGATAAAGCTCATAAAAGAATCAGTGCATAAGGCACCTATGTTCCTTAAATATGCTTAACAGTGTTATAAATACCTTGCCATGGGCATCTATAATTGGGTTATAATAATTAATGCTTTAACCTATTTAAAATTTATCTTTACATCTTTGTATTTTACAAGTAGAAGATTGAACATCTGATTCGTACAGCATGTGTACAAAGCATCTGTATATTTGCAGTATGTTAACAAAACCTGGCTCCCGTTTAGTCTAGTGAAACCTGAAGCAAGTGAGACTTGCAGATATTATAAAGAAGTATGGGCCAGGGGAATGGTGATTCTGTTATGTGATAGCTTCTGAGGTGTCAGAATTTGGGGGGTGTGGACTTAAAGACAACTTTTTATAGTCTTCTATTTAAATTACCTTCTAAATTTGGAAACATTTTTGGGTATAGGTTTTCTGGTTTGAAGTGATGAAAAAAAATATCTGCAACTGTGAAACCTTTAAGAAATGTAGAATATGTAAAATAGATGTATTTCTACTGAACATTTTGGAGTTGGTGAGAAATATATTCTTGCAAAGAATGCAAAGAAATTAAGACAAAACCAGATTGAATAATTTATTAGTTGAGACTGAAACAAGTGGTGCAATTTGAAAAGTTGCACTGAATGGTCATAAAACTGGTAGTACTGAGGAAGTGAAATAACTAAATGCCATATGCTTATTGTAGATATGGGATTCCTACTTTTTTCTTGCCGTCATTTTTATAAACCAATTATGTCTGCAACTGGAGATGTTCACACCTTCCAAGAAGAAAAAGGTTTTAGAAAAGTAAGTACTGCTGTCAGCTTCTAGAAAACTAATAGATTAAAAAAGTCTCAAAATGCAAGACAATGGGAGGCTGCAAAATGGTCTGCCAAAAGGTAATGGTCACAATATTTCCACTGACTACGTGGAGAGTTGGTTCTGGCCCTTTGCATCAGTCTTCAGGGCTGATAGCAGCCTGTGTAGAAGTGCCTGCATTGCTTCAGATATCCGGAGCCATGTTGTAGCAGTGCCAACGTGAATTTCCAGTTCATACCTAAGTTAATTCAAACCAGTTCAGGTGTTTATGCACTGCACAAAAAAACCCCCCGCGCTTTTACTTCACAACCTTATTACTGGTTTACTGAACTTAGATGGAATTGATGCTTTTGACAATATTGCAAATAAACTTCAGTTTAGGAATCCCATTTTAACTTGGTGCAATGGAAAGAGCAAAGACTTGGAAGAAGCCATCACTTTTGAAGAAGATTTTATGGACATTTCATTTAACAATGCCACAGAATGACATGTGAACTTGATTTTCTGAGATGGTCTTTCACTGTTTTGCTTTATTCTTTAATACCTTGCAGATATGGTGATATGAGGGTAACAATGGGATGTGAAATCTTCAGCATGTGGCAAAATTTAGGTAAGGAATGAAATACATCGTCAGTGGCTCATAAAATGAATAGCAGTTATTATTTCTTTGACTATTAACTACACTTGCCAGTTATAGAGGAGTTGATCATAATTTAGTTCGCATGAAGTCTTGGTTCAAATTCTGACAGTCTAGTCAACTGTAGTTCCCTTCTTTATAGCTAAACTCAGCTTTTTGAGCCTTGATACTGGATCTGACCTATCCCCATGTCTTTGAAGTGAACTGAAAGAATCCCATCAGAGAAAATTAGAAAAGAAAGTACTGCTCTTCTTGGGCAGAATTATTAGGCCTGGAAATATACTTATGTTCACAATTTTAGTTCTGTTGCCAAACAGTTTAAGGAACAGGCATATATCTTAATTCTGAAACTCTCTTGAGATGCTGGATTTGTTTCAAAATCCTGAGTCCTAGCTGAACTAAAATATAAAGGCATAAACAAATCAGTGACTGATGTATAAGCGACACATTGGACAACACGAGAAAAATATAAACTTGTATATAAACTTAGGAACAGTTTTTTATTTATAAGCAATAACTGCAAACTGTTGGAAAGTATAAGCCTCAGAGAAATGCAATTAAATGTTGTTTGGGAAGAAAATCAAAACTGAATAGAAGATTTGAACACTGTGTTTGTCATCTCTATTTTTCAATTATTCAGTCGTTTGCTTCCTTAAAAGGCTTATTAGAGATACAACAATTACTGGTGAATACTGAGATACTGTCATCTCAATTCTATAAATCTTTTCCCCAGCAAGATATGTAGCTGTAAAAAACGTGATCTTTCTGATCAGCCTGTACTAGGAAGATAAATGTTCAAAAAAGATAGATTTTCTTATTAATAACTTGTTAACAGTTGTTGTGTAGCATATTTTACTTATTTACAGTATTTAGTATTGCCTACTCACTTTAAAGCATCCCTCTAAATTATTTGGATGCACGATGAGTTTTTCTAAACTGGTACATCACTCCTGGGTCCCATCTCCTTCCTGCACGCTAGGCTAAGGCCTTTGTGTGCATCATTGTTTGTGTGCAACATTGTTTTCTGCTGAGCAGAAACCCAGTATTCAGGCAAGGAGGGAATTGTGATGCTTTTCAACAGGGAAGAGTTCTGTGGGGTACAACATGGAGTTAATCTGCTAATGTGTTCAATTAAATACTATAGTAAAATATCCCATATAATTGGTGTTACTGTAGTCAGCATTTTATAGTTCTCTTAACAGTAAGCATCATTATAAAGTCTGTACAGCAACCTTGATTTCACATGGGTATGAATATCCCAGGACATTTTCAGTGAAGGGAGTTCTGGTTTTCCTTTGCACAAGCAAAGGAAAGCACAGATACCAACCAGAGCAGCAGGCTGGGGTGACTGCCCACTGGAATATCCAGAGGTAGGCTGGGATGGAAATTAATTCCCATCTTGGAAAGTCAGTACATCATAATTGATAATCCCCCTACTCTGAAGATATCAAAAGTCTTTCTTACGCAAGGAAAACTGAAGCTGAATGGTCAGTCTTTACCATATGCCATTTCTCGCTTTCCTGACAAGAATTTAGTTTTGTAGTTTCTGCTAAATAGAATATGGTGAGTTAATGGAAGGTGTTTCAGCACTAATTTTCTAGTGAGTTGTTCTGAGAACAGCTGAGTCACATCTTACATTTCCTGCAGTCAAAACATGTACTTAAATTTCTGTACTCACAAAACTAAAGATAGGTAAAAATCAAGGTACCTGCCTCTTTTTGATGAGTGTGTAATATCAGGCAGTTAACCATTCTGTAGACACCAGAATGTAGAGCTTTGAAATCAAACCATTCCTGTGAAAAATAAGTTAAATACCTAGGGAGTGCTTTGTTTCTCTTTGTTTTTTCTTTTGGAAGTCCAACTTGGGATGCACATAACTCACTGTCACTTCTGAACTCATTATTGCCTAATGAAATCTGAGAAATTTTAGTGGCCTTATATTGCCATATTGTCTGCAGCTTTTCACTTTTTGGGCCTGAGGAATAGGCAATGATGTGATGGACATGAGATTTCTTTTTAAATATATATACACATTTACAGTGCTATTTCTTTAATTCTTCAAATAGTATTTGGTTTCTTTGATAGCTCACAGCACACCCAATTCACATTCAAGTTAATTTTCATTTTAGGGGAACACAAGCTTCACTTCATTCCAGCATTGATTGGCCCCTTCCTGGAAGTGACCTTGATCCCTCAGCCAGACCTTAGGAATGTAATGATTCCCATTTTCCATGACATGATGGACTGGGAGCAAAGGCGAAGTGGCAACTTTAAGCAGGTATGTTGGTGAAGCTGTTTATAAAACAGGACTGTAATTCAAGTGCTTCAGAGAGTGCTGGTCCCAATCATTGGTGTTTCGGTGTGGAGAAGGTAGCTATGGCATTATACCTGTTGGAGAGGGGTGTCCAGTTTTTCCTTTTTACTCTCTGGAGGGATAGTAAAATTGTCCAATTAACGCTATCATGTTAGTAATGTAAGACAAAAGACAAAATCTATGGCTTGCCAAAGCAAAGAACGAAACTTGAGTTGTCTTCAACAAGGCTGATTTTGTTGCAGTGTTTTTTCTTCTCTGCTTCACAGCATTACAGACTACTGGTTAGGTAGGGTTGAACTCGCTTCGCTTCCAGTTCGTAAGAAAAAAGATCAGATGGTCCTTCTAAGGAATGTTCTTCTGTACGGTTCCAAGTACTCTTGCTGCTCAAACACCTTCCTAACGGGCTCGGAAGGAACAACCAAGCATGCCATCTGCTCCCACAGCTCCCACTCAGTTCTTTCAGACTGCCTCAAACCATTTCTTGGTGCCCTCCTTCCTGCTGCTTCAAATGAAGCAAAGCAGAAGTATTTGAATTACTCCCAGGGAATCATAATGCTTAGGGTGGGAGCTGTATCTGAAACAAAAAACAAACTATGAAGAATGGAGGAGGGCATGCGATCTAAGTAGATAGCTTTTCACTATCAATATATAACCTTATTGTTAAGTATCACCATAGAAATCTGAAGGAGGAGTAAGAAGGAAAAAAAAATCACTTATTCTTCTCAGTGTTTTCAGCTTGGGTTTAAGAGTAGACTGTAATACATTTATTCTCTAATAAAATATCTTGAAAACAGCTTGGTTTCTCTCCTAGATTTCTGGTTGTTAATATATTACTGGTAAGAAGGAGGCTTGAAATATTAACACACAGTGTAGCCTCACCTCTCTATATTTTTTATAATCAATACGCTTTAAAATATGCATTGAATGAGTCATTAGGCACTAGATATGTTCTGTAAATTTCTTTGCTACCTAATAGTAAAATCCAGCAAATTGGATTTCTAGCCAAATACACTGGCCGGTAAGGAAGGTTGGGAATGTGAGTCTGAGCCCCCAAGTGTTCTGAACAGCACAGACATTTCTAAAAATTAATTTATAAAGAGTAGGGTTCAGGTCAGAAAAAATGAGATTTTTATTGAAGTCTAAGAAAATGGTTTGTGCTTACAGCCCTGCAGTGAGAATTCAGGCAATTTATTTGGGCTGTGTGCTTTTTGTCTGACTCCATAAATAGATAGCTGCCTTAGCAGCAGCAAATGCTACTCAGCCTGTAGTTTTAAAGTCACGTTGCTCAATTTAAATTAGCTCCCTCCCTCAAAAAAAAAAAAAAAAAAACCCCAAAAAACCCAAAAAAAAAACCCCACAAAAAAAAAAAAACAACCCACAATTCTCGGGTATGATAACAGCTTCAAAGAGATGAAGGGACTTCTCATCAGATTTACATGATTGACCAGTAATTCTGAGATATCATTTAGCAAAGTCCCTTATATAAAAACATATCTTCTCTCAATTTTCTCTGATCACATTAAAGAAAAAGGAAGCTGTTTACACCACACTTATATGTTGCAGGTAGAAGCAAAGTTGATTGACAAACTGGACAGCCTAATGTCGGAAGGTAAAGGTGACGAAACATACCGTGAGCTCTTCAACAGTATGTGAGTAATATGTTTATCTTATGCTAATTCCTTGAGTTGGTTGGTTATATCAGATGCTGTTGTCATTGTAGAGAAGCAATACTGAAAACAGTTGTAAGTCTTGTTTTTTCTTTTTTCTTTTTTCTTTTTCTGTTTTTTTTTGTTGTTGTTGTTGTTTTGTTTTTTTTTTAAATCTGGAGCATAAAACATTTTATGGTGTTGTATGGCATCTGCAAAGTCTGGCTGTACTTCTTCCATACAGCTATAATCGGGGGAGGCTAAATCTGTTATATCACAGAGCATTCTCTACCTCTGATTTTAAAATCAGAGAAGCAAAAAACATTTGACAATTGCAGAGGGTGCAGGTAGAGCTCAAATGGAGCATTTGGAAAACCAGACATGAGAATTCAACAGAAAGCTCTTTAGTAAGTAATTTTCTGTTGCCAGAAACTTGTGTTCATCTGTGTGATGTCACTTGTTGATTTTTGATTGATGTATGTGATTTTATTCTGATGACATTATTTCATATTTTAATTTCATTACATGTTAAGCTTTTAGTATATTTTAATGAATGACATATCACTGAAATCTAATAGGACAAGCTACTAATAGTGCCACGATCCCTAAGGTTCTCCATAAGTTATCACATTGACTGAAATAAATGATTGTCACAGAGTAGAGGTACAAAATAACTAACTGAACTCTGTCTCCGTTGTTATTCAGAACTCAATTCCACCTAAGTGGAATATTTCACTTATTTCTGGTGTGTTTAGTAGAGATGTATATAATTCATCCTTCAGGATTCCAAGCTGTGTACTCTTCCATAATATTCAACACATGATCTTTCTGTATTTATATGGCTTCTTAACCTTTATTCTTTAAGTATTAGTTTTTGCTCGGTTGTTTTTGCTTAACAATATACAGATATCAATGTCCATGTATAATAAATATTTAATAATCTATAATTGTACTGAGTTGAAATAGAGTTCCTAAATATTTATCATTTTCAGTCACAAAAGTGGGAAGAGAGATTAGGCAGAATATTAGGGAAATGGATGAATAATGGTAAACAACAGTACAGTGTACCAAAGCAGAACTTTCTTGTAATTATTTGTGACATTTTCCATAATCTGAGCAAATATAATAAATGTGGGATGATTTCAGTATTTTAGTAACACAGTATTCTAACTTCAAAATTAAGTCATTAAGGCAAAAACTCTAATTACAAAATGAAGTCTAAATGCATTATTTTGTGTAAAATTCATCAGGATGTCTGCCACTGAAACAACCTAAAATTCTACAAGAAAGCATATTGGTATGAAATGTAGTTCCTATGTTTTTTTTATGGTTCTGAGATAGATTTATACTGGGAGATGTTAAGATACAGTGAAAAATGGTGAGAACCTTTTATAAATCTAAATGCTGAAGACATAGTCATAGTAATTTAAATTGCAAAATGTCTCACAGCATCAGTATGCTTGTTGTTTCTGTTCTGGTATAACAGAAGTTAAAAGTAAACTCTTTGGGAAATTTCAGAGTGACTGCTCAAGTTCACTTCCAGCTTAAGAGAAGATAGCATTTATCTTTAAGGTTTTTTTATCTGAGCTCGAAATGACTCCATACATTAACACCTCTCAAGAAGAGAGCTTGCAGAATATACTAATCTAAAATGGAGGATGACGTAATGTTCTAGGGTGTGTGAAGGGAAATTATTAAAATCAGACGGACCGTTTAGGGAGCTGACTGCAAGGGATGGGGTCAGTTAGCCTGAGGCTTCTTTTCTTTCTTTCTTTCTTTCTTTCTTTCTTTCTTTCTTTCTTTCTTTCTTTCTTTCTTTCTTTCTTTCTTTCTTTCTTTCTTTCTTTCTTTCTTTCTTTCTTTCTTTCTTTCATGGGTAATTTTAACTACACAATATTTTAGGGCGTCTTCAGACAGTGCAAGAAAGCAGACTTGTTTAGGCTGAAGTGGCTGATGTTATTATACTCAAGGACTGTGAAACAGTAATAGGGAGGGTTTGTAGTCCTCAATGGAACCAAATGCTACAGTATTACCTGAGCTTTCTGAAAGTTCAGCACTGTTCATTTTGATAGGTACTGTGGGGGGCCAAGGGAATGCACACAGCTGTTTAGGATACGGTCTAGTAACTGCAGTGGGTGTGACACTTTCAGGTTTTGTCATGCTTTTTTGTTTATCTTGTCTGAATTGGAAAATAAATTTAAATCTCCCAACTCCCACATGAAGGACTTTTTTTTTTTTTCCTTTGAACATCTTCTGTTCTCAAGGACAAATTATAAACATCTCTGGACATACCTAAAATATGAGGTGCTTAGAATTCTGTGCTTATAAATGAATTATCTTTATCAAATAAAAAGGTGTAGCAAAACTGGGGGAAAGCTGACTGCTGTTTGCTTTGAATCAATGTACTTCTTGGGATTTGAATGTGGCAACGCAGTGATTACCTCCTGATGCCATTTGAAGAGCCGCAAAGAATGGAGCTGTGAACACTTTGCTGTCATGAAAAGCTAGGTATTGTAATTGTTACCCAGAGTAATCATGATATGAAAGGTGTCCTGATCTATGTTTTTACTGTCACACTACAGTAGAATTCCTGAGTTAATTAGCGCATGGACAGAAATTATTTCACTATATTAAGCAGCTTTTGGTTAAAGCAAAATCCATGGAAGCTAAGGTATATACTCAAGTAGCTCTTTTGGTCTGAATCTTATGGATGCTGCTGGTTTATTACTTTTGTAGCCATATTCCAGTTTAGCCTAACACAAGCAGTTTGGCCTAACACATTTCAGGCTTGGATGTTAGGTGGCCACATTATCGAAGCACAAAACCTGGGGCTGATTGTGAGGCTTCTCTTTTGTAGAAATTGGAGATGAAATTCAATCTGAGCAGATATTTAACACTGAGCTCTGACAGTTTTTGGACAATTTCTCTAGTCATTAAGTGATTATATAAAAATATACCTCTCCCCTGCTGTCTTCAGTCTTCTTAATTTTTTTCCTCAGTTGCATGACCGAATTCAGTGCTGCCCAGTCCATTAGACTTTCCCTGGGCTGATTCTTTCAGAGCCCTTTGAAATATTTTTGTGGTGTTTGGGTTGCTCCTCACTAATCTCTGAACTTTGCAGCAAATTTGACTTTGACCCATCTACTTGTTAAGGGAAACTCTGGCTGTTAAGGTAACCTGGAGGACTTTGTACTCCAGAGGAGTTACCCAAATGTTTTAAGGCACCTCTTGCATTAGATGCATATGAGTTAGTGGGCAAAATAGCCCTGTGGCTTTGGCATGTAAAATCCACTTACTACAAAATCAAGCTAGCTTGAACGTGGTTCTAAGCCTGGTGTGTATACCTGGAGAGCTCTAATCCTATGAGTCCCCACTCCACTTTCTTACTCTTGGGAGTACAAAGCTGAAAAAGGAAAAACCGTACCCACATCTGTTTAAGTGAGCCCAGATATTAGGCTGTCGTAGCATGGATTGGCAGAAGCATTTTATTGGTTTTTTTTTTTTTGTGCTGTTTATCCTCCTTTGTGCTTTACAGAACGCAGCATCTCAGCTATGTTTTGGGTCCAGTAAGTAATGGGAATTTAATTCTATCTAGATACAGGCATGAGGAAGGCAGGGGATATATTTAAGTAGTTCTTTAAATTTCAGATTTTGTTCTATGCATTGTATTGGAAGATGTATGGTGGAGAGGGGGAGGCATGCATCAGAAGGAAAGTCATAAAATTGTTCAGCTGATGACACTGATGTACTTTGTAGAAACTTGTAGAATTTGTAGAAATTGTGTATTTATAACGAGTACGCCAATACATTTAAAAGAACATGCATTGAGTCAAATGTGGATGAAAAACATCTGTTTTAAAAGGGAAGTCAAACTTCTGCTGTTTTACTACAGGTACTGCAGGTGAATTCGATGAATTTAGGTTGAAATTTTCCTGTGCAGGATTGAAAGGCAATAGAAAGGAAAATTCAGTGTAGTAATAATGTGCTTAGTAATGTAACCTGGTCTACTCTTACCTCTTATTAGACATGAAAACTTAACATTGAAAGGAACATAAGGGGTTTAAAAGTGATTTAAGTTAGCCTGTGTAACCTGTATAGAAAGCAGAGGAGCCAGAGTAGTGCTTCAGACAGGTAGCCAGCCCTCTAAAGAGAAGTGAGTCTAAGATCTATAGAAAGATGCAGAACAGAGATCAGCATTTTCTCCTTGCTTCCAGCAGAGCACAGCTCCATTTAGATCAAAAAAGCTTGGAGAATTGCATCTGTGACATCCCCCTGTATGTAAAGAACTGAACAGAGCTGGAGTGCATAGCTAGTGCAGTTGGCATGTAGGAGTTATTGGGCGCTGTTATATGTTTGGTGAAATTTATCCGTAGGAGTTTTGTGGGACTGAACATGCTCAGTGTAGATGAAGGTCAGTAGAGCTGACAGCTTGCCCACTGCAGACAGAAGGTTCGGGGATGCTATTAATGATTTTCCCAAAAGCTCTGAGTGCATGGGTGTGGTACATTTCAGAGATTTCCAAGTAAACCATACCTGAGACGTTTTCAGGGAGGCTGTTAAATACCTCCATGGACATGTTGTCCACCTGGGGTCTTGCACCAAAACACAACAGTAACACAACTCTGTAGATAAATATTTCCTTGTTGATTCTTGGAGAGGAAATGTTGGAATTTAATGCCCAATCATTTAATATTTGATAAACTTAACTGGTGAGAATGAGAGGCCTGTAATAGAATTTTTACTGACAGCTCCATTTACAATTCCATTTTGAAATATTACTTCAATGTGTAGTCCATGTTTACATTACTGTAAGAATTCAGCACATCAGAGTTTTTAATAAAGAATCTTATAACAATTTAAGCTAATGGGATTTTACATGTACTTGATAGTATGCTCTCAGAAGGTAAATACTAAGTGAAAGGGAGGAATCATCTTATTAATATTCCTTCCCCATTTTTAAACTCCATGTGCGCTGAAATATTAGAGTAGAAGAGGAAAAATCTTTGTAAAAAAAAATTGAGGTCCTGTTAAGAAGATATGCTGAGTTGATAAATAGTCTTTTCCAGGTACATCTTTAAACTCCCCGTTTTCTGAAGTATCAGCATGAAATCGGTATATAAATTTTGTGTAAGAGTTCTCTTAAGTCTTTAGGATATTAATATATTCTGAAAATTGGGTATTTGATATATTTTAATCTGATGCAGCTAATGTAAAAATCATTTGTTTTGTCAATGCTTCCTGGACTAGAATTCCACTTTTTGGTCCTTATCCTAGGTAAGACATTGTTTGCAAATTGTGCTTCTTGGGAGGGTGTTTGTAAAAGAAAACCTATCTGTCGAAGATGTTGCTAAGGTATTAAGGTACTGGTAAATCGGAGTGGTTGTCATAGCGACAGTTAAAAATAAACGGCGAAATCGTTCTGGCTTCTTTTTTTTTTTCAGTCTGCTGAAAAAAATTGAGCGGGAAACATGGAGAGAAAGTGGCGTTTCGTTAATCGCCACTGTGACCCGCCTCATGGAGAGGTTACTGGACTACAGGTGAGTGATTATCATGATGTATAAGTAGGGATGTCACCTTTCAAATATTAGGGGACCAACAGATTGATCTTGAGTAAATGGTGACTGCATGTGGACACATCAACTGTATGTCCTCAGGATGTCTGATAGCAACTACTTACCCAGCTGCAAAATGAGACAAGCAGGCTGAAAACCAACGATGTAGCCCTCCCCATGGTATGAAAATCCAGTGGCTTGCATTAGTTTCCTGTCAGGAATAGAGGAACTTCAGCAGTAGGGTAGTGACTCGAGTATGTCTGAAGACACAGAGCTCAATACTAATCACCTGACAGTTGTTTTACAGAGTATGTAAAATTCTTATCAGTATGTCAATCATGCTTAGTTGTAGTGTCAGCCAGCACAGTAAGTAAGTATACAAAGACATGATCTCTGAGTGAGGAGCTCAAATATGACTGCACCACATGAACAAAGAGAGGGATAAGAGACGTACTCCCTTTTAGGAGTGGGAGACTAGGAGGGATTTTCTCAGTCACTTGGAAGTCCTTGCAGAAACCTCAGATTTCAGCTTAGTTCTCTTTATTGCCATCTGTTGTAGCACTTCGTAGAACTTAAGTATTATTTTTTTATCCTCAGTTCCATGGGGGACACGTGGTAAGGCCTGGTGCTCTACTTGCTATCCTCACTGGTAGTTTGAAAGGAAAGCTATTTTTCAACAAAGAGACGGAATGCTTCACTTCTAGAGGCATGGCAGTGCTATTCCTCTTCAGAGATTGGTTGGATTACAACCTCCAGAGCTGTCAATCAAATATAACAATTGTGTATATTGATGGCTACAAAAGTAAGGTCATATATGCAATCATATTTTTAATGATGTTAAATTTCTTTTAGTGACTTTTATGACTGCATGGTGACTTTTATGACTCATTTATGACTGCATGGTGATGTGTGACTGCTCCTTTTATACTTCAGTACAGTTATATCAACGCTATTTTTCTCCTTGTGGTAATCAAAATCTCTGTGGTTCCATTTAACTTTTTATGTGGGGGTCAGATCTGTTGCCTCCCCAAATGATAAATGATACCATTTATAAAATGCTGCTAAGGAAAATGTGATGGATCTTGAAACGTTTTACAGAGGAGGCCAATATCATTATGTTTGTCCCAGAGGAGGAACTAATGCTATATTTCCATGACAAATTTAGAGGAAGAAAGCAGACTCATCCCTGCTTATTGTCTCATTCACTTCACCTTCTTCCTTGTTCCCACACAAGTGGTGTGCTGCACTTTGGTGATCTGATTGCCATGGGTTAAAACTAACCAAGCAAAAGATGCAGCCCAACCTGATTTGCTTCCTGAGCTTTGAGCAGGCATGAGTGCAGGACAGGGAATGAGTGCCTGAGAGCAGGATGGAAGCAGGACTGTCTCTTCTGACAGCCATGATGACTTCTGCTGGCATGATTTGATCACAAGCTATAAAGAAACCAAATGATCTCCAGCAGTCATTTAGCAATCAATAACAGGGAGGAAAAAAAAAAAAAAACCAAACAAAAAAACCCCACAACATTGACTTTCTTGACAATTGAGGTATTCCATGTCCTAGAAAAGAAGGCATGAAATCTCTTACACGCTTGTGTTGGCTTTCACCCAGCAGCCTTTGGGCTGCATCATTTGACTCGGCTTGCCATGCAAAATATGACTGTTTTCTGAGGCGGGCCTCACTATAGGAGGGTAAATGTTGCTCCTTTTGACTTTCATTACTTTCTGTTTTAGGGACTGCATGAAAATGGGAGAAGTGGATGGCAAAAAGATTGGCTGCACTGTTAGCCTTTTGGTTTGTATAATACTTTCTTTCCCTTTTTATTTCAGATTATTACTAGCATACAGCCGCACATTTGAATGGGAGACACTTTGCTTCTTGGTGCAGTTTGAGTTGAAGTTGAAAGAATAATACTTCACTTTGGGTTGCTGATTAATTTTTTTACAGGGTGAAATTGATGAAGTGGGCAGTTAGTCTTCCTTGGTGTTTTACAGTTGGGCTCTGAGATCTCTACTACTGCTTTATTCAGTTTTCAGTTTCTTCCTATTGGATAAACTTCACCAAAGTATAGTTCCAAGTTTAGTTGGTACCACAGTTTATAGAAACAAACTAGCATTTCCTCCTTCCTCAAACCCCAGAAAACTTACATGATTTTTCTTGTTTCCCTGTCTTCCCCAGTAACTGACACAGGTCGGTTCTTACGACATATAGTATGGGATATCTTCTGAAGACTGCAGGCTATGTACTCTCTTCCTAGAAGAGCCAGAAATGCTCCTAAGGACCTCTTTTTGTCACGTTAATATCATGACAACAAACCAACAGCACCAATTCATAGTATGAAAAAAGTTTCATTTTGCATTTCAAATGCGTTTCTGTTCTAGGCCAGTCTCCACTGACAAGATTCTTGACTTCCGTTAACCTTGGAAATTTTCCATTTTCATGGTGAATGTTTTGGAAAGCTATATTTTTAGCCAAGGAAGAAAAACAGAAGAAGCTGACTTGTAATTCTGCATTTTTGACGTCATTGAAACAATTTGGTGTCGCTTCTAAGTAGCAGTTACACATGAGAGAATAAAGGATTTTTTTCAGTAGGAAAACAGTGCTCCGCAAATAGGGATGATGTCTACTATGTGGCTGTAGAGCAGCTGGCTTTCCATCAGAATCTCTGCCATGACTAGAATTCTGTAAAGCACCTGGATTATTTTCATTCTATCACTAAGGATTTTTTAAACTATTATTAGCAAATCATCCAAGATAAGCACAAAAAGAAAATTCAAATATTTTAAATGCCCAAAACACCACAATACTTTTTAATGGGATTTTCAATTACTTCTATAGGCTAAGGTGGATTTCATACAAATTTTAATAGTATTTGCACACCAGAGAAATAACAAGTGCTAAATTTTGAAAAGGAAATTTCATTTACAGAAGTAGCACACAAATTTTAAGACATATGCTTCCCTATATGATGGATACACTCACTCATCTCTCTCATCATTCATAAAGATGATGCTTTAGGCAACAAGTAATTGGAGGAATGTATAATTATTTGAATTCCAGAAGAGGAAGCAGTATTTCATTTTTCACCACTGCCTTGAAGGTATTCTGACTTCCAAAGATAAGAAAACTTGTTGGCAAGAAAAGAGAATTTGTACGTTGTTTTGCAATAGATGTATATACTGTCCTTCCAGGGAACAGAATGATTATAGAACCACAGACTGACTTGGGTTGGAAGGGACCTCAAAGCCCATCTTGTGCCAACCTCCCTGCTATGGGCAGGGACACCCTCCACTAGATCAGGTTTCCTAAAGCTCTCTCCAGCCTAGTCTTGAATGCTTTCAGGGATGAGACATCCACAACCTCTCTGGGAAACCTGTTTCAGTGCTTAATCACCATCACATTAAGGTTTTTTTATCTTGTATATAATCTAAATTTACCTTAAAATAGAATCTTTAAGATTGGAAAAGACCTCTAAGATCATCAAGTCAAACTATCAGTCCACCACCACCACCATGTCAACTAAACTATGTCTTGGAGTACCACGTCTACATGTTTTTTGAAGTTAAACAAGATATCAAAATATCTGGAATTATGCCACATCTTGAAATATACAGAAACGGGTAACTTAGATGAAAGGAGAAGGTCTTTTTCCTACTCTCCCCACCCTCTGGATCACAGGGAGTAGGTTTCTTATTAGTAATGCTTGTTTGGAAAAGCTGTTTTAAGAGGTGTTTAACAGAGTTAGTTCTTTGTGCATAAGAACCACTTAACACCAATTTGAAAGCTGAATTTCTAAAGAAAGAGCTCTGTCAACACAGAGCTGTACTGAAGCATTGAAAGTATATTGAATAACTTCTGGTAACTCTCTGAGAAGTTTTTCTAGAGCATCACTGGTCCTCATTGTGTTCTGACATTTATTTGGTAATTCAGGTTCCATGAATTTTAAATTATATCTTCTTTCTAGAAAGAGGAGATTTTCCTGTGGTTCTTTATGCTGGCATATGACATCATGTCATTTAAGTAGAAAATGACCACATTCCCTGTTTGAATCTTGTTTTCAAGCTGGCTTTAGGAAAAAAATCTTTATTAATTAGGGAAGTCTACTTTTTACACCATGTCCCATTCTGAAGCTACATCTGTTACATTTTATGTCTTGAAATAGTTTGTGGAAAAAATCATGGGACACCTTTATTAGCATGATGTATTTCCTGAGCTGTGACTGGGTTGTCTTGCTGTGGTCTGCCTTACAGACCAACTGGACATCATCAGAGCTGATCTTCTGAGAAGAACCAGTTGAATTGTGTAGTTCAGACTTGTGACAAGTACTGGGGCCTTTAGTGCTTAGGGGTAAGAGCCAAGAAATCTAGTACTGCAGTTCAGTGCCATATTTTGTCTTAATCTTTATGCTTTATTGCTTGCAATTCTATATTATAGATTATGCCTTTTTTCAGACAAGTAAATACAGATTTATTTTTTTTTTATTATCTCTTCTAAAGAGAAGCTTTGGTTTCTGATCTGTGCCTTGCAGGAGGAAAAGAGACATCTTTAAAATATAAAGGCAAATGGTCTCCTAAAGGGGGCATGTAATTAATTACAGAACCATTGATATATCGTAGTTTTCCCAAGTCAATTTAAAAATACTTACTCAATGGAGTTTTTATTTTGAGATTTTTATAATGTTCCTCCCACCTTTCTCTTTGATAATAGTTAATGTAGGAAACAGTGGCACACAATAAAAATACTGTACAATAGGGGGGGAATTTTGACCACTTGCTGAGAGTTCAAAACAGTAAATGATTTGAGTACTACAACAGAAGTTGTTAATTGCTAATGAGGAACAATGCTAGATTCTTCTATCCTACTTTTTTTTTTAACCAAAGTAGATTATCCAGAATGTTAAATATGACTAGTAGGGGGACTCTAGCTGCATGTCCACAGTGAGTATAGCAATTCTTGTGAATAGTGCTATAGGTTTGTGCTCCTCTCCCTCTTTTACATTTTGTTTTAGGGCTTGCAAATTAATAAAGAACCTTTGAACTGAGTTTTCATGTTGCATTCCATATTTTATCCATGTACCAACAAATACCAGTTATATGGCCCCAAATGTTTAGCCACTTGAAGAAATGTTGTCCTGGATATCACTTCAGAGTGCAACATTTTATATTTCAGTCATGAAATGCAATACTTACACATCAGTTACCAGTTCCTAGAATCAGTTAGGGCTGAAGAAATCACTTTTTTTCATTCGGGATTATGCTGTTTACAATACTGAATAGTTCTTTGTAAAGCTACCAAAGTTCTGGTATTTCACTATGACAGAAGGAAGAATAGACATACCAGGCAGAAGATATTTTGTTCAAGTATGGATACAAAAGTCAGTGTTTTTGAAATCAACATCCAGCTTTCAGTAAGATGTTAACAAGGCCTAAGAATGTATATGTAGTATTTTAAAGAAAGAACCATCAGATTTCAATTCTATCAGGTTCTTCCTCTTGTGCTCTATGAAAATGATAATAAAAATTCAGGAGCATGTTGCCTTGTCTACTGAAAATGTACTGTTCTGTTTCCTCTTTCCTACTGTATGCATTACTGCAGTTTTGCGTTTTATACCTGTGAAAGTTTCAGATCTATGTATGTATTTCTAGAGCATTATGTTCTAAGTCTTTTGTTTGTAACCACTCTCGTATTTCTTATATACTATATTTCATTACAAAATTGAATTTTATTGCAGAATTTTTACAAGACAGAACTGAACAAGGAAGAGATGTATATTCGCTATATTCATAAACTGTATGACCTACATCTGAAAGCACAGAACTTCACAGGTAATTGAGTACAAACTTGAAAAAGATTTTTAGGACAGGTCTGTGATTTTCAGTCTTTTGCAAATCTACAAACCATATCCTCAGTGTAGAACATACCGACCCAGGTGACAGCTGAGTTTCCTTGTCCAGTTAATCTCTCTCAAAATACAGCTTTTTGGTTGTTGGGGTTTTTTTTTCCCCCAGTTCCACAACTCTACTACGTGCTGTGCCACATTGAATGAAAACTACTATTGATATGCACTAGCAATAAGTGTGTGGTATGGTCATTTTTCACCCAAGAAGAGTGAAGTTTAGATGGAGATTTTATGAGTCCATTTGGTAATTTCTGAGCCTATATACTTGTTTGTAATGCTGCTGGCTTAGCTGTTTGGAGTGGTGTTTCTACACAGCTGTGTTTCAGAAACTAGTATTTAGGGTAAAATAGGAAAAGAAAGGAAGATCCATATCATGTACAAACTATAAGACAGAGACACTAAAACCTTTAACAAGTATAGCACTTTGCTGTGGTTTCTCTGAATCTTCACGCACCACGTTTGCAGTTCTACTGTCCAGGATTTCGCACTGCAAATTTAGTGCCAGGATTGGCCAGTATTTTTAAATGAAGAAATAAGGAGATAATGTGCATGGTTATTGTTTATAGAACATAAAGTGCACTTCACTTGGGTAGCTACATGCCATCAATAATTGCTGCACAGGATAAAATCAGTCTGTCTTTATAAAGTCTTTGGTTTCCAAAATACTTAACTGACCTTACAATACCTCCATCTATTCCCCAACATTTGCAATTGCACCTCCAGAGTTTTTTCCTCCTTAAAAGCATATCAGTTGCCTGGGGGTTGCTAGTACACAGGCTACAGGTACTTCTCTGCTGTCCACAGGAAAGACCCTTCACATGGAAATGTCACAGTCCCTTTGTAGTTCATGGACTTAAAGTGTAGACTAGAGAGCAGGATATTTGAAGGGGAAATTTTAATTTCATGTGACCTGGCGGTAGTGAATCACAAGAGAGTTTTGATTATCAAGAAGTATCTTAGCCACAGCTGGCTTTCGTGCCATTTCCTGATTTTACATAACAGATCTTAGTAATTCCTTAGTGATTGCATGTTGAGTTCCCTTTACACATTGGCCACTACTACGTGTCCAGTTTACCTTCAGCAGTTACAGGAACCTAATATTGTGTAATTAAGACATCCGTTCATATTTTAAACAGTATTTTGCTCAAAAATTATTTCCAGGACTTTGTTATATTTGCTCTGTATTTATTATTAACATCTGTGCTTTTTGTATTCTTTGCCATTGTAGATTTCACCACTTTTTTTCTTTTTTTCTTTTTTTCCTGGCTTTGACACCCTTAAGGAAGGATTGTCTCACACACGTGACACTGGGATAGAGACAGTCTTTCCACTAGAAAACAGGATTATGTAGTCCATTTTCTTGCACTGTCACTGTGTGACAGCACAGCTGATCTATTGTACATGGGAGTAGGAAAAGAAGTTTTGTACTTCAGTGGCGTTCCTACGTGTTGCACCATTAGTTAACTCACTACATAGTTCCATTCTAGGGATGAAGCTTGCTTTAAAATAATTTTTCTCTCCTTTCATAGTATGATTTACAGTATTATTTCTAATAATTCTCTGTAAAAAAAAAAGAAAAAAGAGAAGAAAAAAAACACACCCCACCCCATAAAAAAAAAAAAAACCAAAACACCTAAACCCTTTTTAATATAAAACACAGCTTCAAATCTTCACACAAATCTCAGTTACAGCTATAAATACAACTCTCTGGAGGCTGAAGCACATAAATGCACTGATTCCTCTTGTGTACCCTCAGTCACCCGAGAAGTGCAATGAGATTGTCTTTGTATCTATCCATCTTGGAAATGCTTAATTTTTTGACTGTGGTATAAATTGAATTTCCCACATCATGAGTCAACCCTGTTTATCTCTTCTTACTGTTCTGGTGCACAGACGATTTATACAGACCTCTGCCAGAAGTACCAATATGTTATTTGTTATGTTGGCCACAGCCAGACACAAGATGCTGAGTAGATGGACCTTTCAGACCTTTTGTCCAGTATGGCCATCTTATTTTAGAAACCTTCTATATATTTCTATATAATATTTAAGTTATTTATGATAACTTAAAATCAAACACAAAAAACCGAAACCAACCAAACAAACAAAAAACCCAACTATGGCAGACCAAAAATGTGTTAAAATGAAGACTTGTGTGATGTGTTAGAAAGGAAATGTCATACTGAGCTATCCTGACATGTGTTTATGCTCTGCTACCTTTTCCTTCCTTATAATTTTGGATGTTTTGTTCTTAACAACTTCAGGGAATTTTTTTAGTTAATGTAAAAATAATAATTCTGATATTCCCACATAGCTTCTACTAACAGTAATTTAAAGTCCTCTGGACAGATCGCAACAGTAGGTTTGACATCTTCTAAACCTATAAATAAATAGATTTGTGGGTGCACTTCTAAGTTATTTGTTGCAGTAGAGTGTTAAGGCTCGGGTATGAGGCATTTATTTCTACTCTGGAAGGAATGCAGTCTCTTAAGGACACGTGTGCCTCTCTGTTTCCCTCCCAGCCCTGATCTCTTTTGGACTGTGTCCAAAGTCCTGTCTGTCTTTTTTCTCTCTCTCCACTGATGTTCCTCATTCTCCAATCCCTGTTCCCTTGCTCAGACAGCAGAGCCATTGAGAGTTTCTATTTAGCAGTAGGGGAGACTAGGGGAAGGCAGGAAATTCTTTCTTCATTTGTTTGTTCCTGTTGCATTGTCAGACTCCAGGAAAAATGTCCCAGTGACTCTGGTTTAAATAGTGTGTGAAAATTGTAAGCTGAATTTATTATATCTGTAGATAGTAACTCTGTCCAAAACAGCACTACCATCTGTCTTACACTGGAGATAAATCAGTTGCGCATTAAAAAGGTGCATCTTATCAAGGGCATTCACCTTTCCTTGTACTTTGACTGGTTTATTTGTTTGGTGTTCATGAGTACCGCGCTATGATTTATCTTGTAGAGGCCGCCTACACGCTCCTGCTGTATGATGAACTGTTGGAGTGGTCTGATCGGCCTCTGCGGGAGTTTCTCAACTACCCCATGCAAACCGAGTGGCAACGTAAAGAGTGTCTCCATCTGACCATCATTCAAAACTTTGATAGGGGAAAGGTAAAATAGTCCCGTGTTACTGAGTGGGTCCACAAAGAAGTTTCCTTCATTTTAGGACCTTACTTCCAGGGTTGCAGTCTTTTCTCATATGGAGGGGAAGCATCTGTCATTGCTCGATTAAGCAGTTACTTAGTGACACTGTAGTTTTCTTCAAATCCTGCATTTGTATCCTAGAAATCCTACACTTACCTGTGAGATTAATTTGCACTTGTGTAGTAACTTGCTTTGTAACTGTCAAAGAGCTTTATAACTGAGGGTATTACTTCTCTCCCTTTTAAATGTGGTGGAAACCAGCTGTACAAAGCTGATGAAATTCATTTAGTGACCAAGTCAGGAAACAAAAAAATCAGGGGTTAAGATTGCAAATACTATGTTTATACCTTCTAAATCACTTCGTAACTTTTAGAACAGCAACTGCAGGATATGTTTAAAGGAGTGGGTTTGGGGGCTCACAGTTCACTGTCGCCATTGAGAATGCTTGTTCTGAATTAAGCAAGAGATAATTATCCTGTAGTCTGAAACTATGTACACTTTGTGGGATGATTGTCTGGCTGATAAACAAGCAGCTCATTGCAATTTTGTGTAGATAGCATCATATCCCTGTAAGTCTAGTAAAAGTAATCAAACTGATGTTGATGATGGGGGGTTTTCAAAAAATCCTGCAATCAGCTTATAGAGTTTAACCTGCATGAGGCAATAAAATATTTTACAATCTACAAAATAAAGAACAGAATTCTAAAATTTAAAAACCATACTATGTTGAATGAATCCACCATGCAGGATCAAAAGAGAAGTTTATCGCTCTTGCAGTGACTTCTGTCTTGTGCAGTGATAGTCCTGTAAGAATAATTTATTGAGTAAGTCTCTGAATATACGTTTGATTCTTCAGAGAATTTATCGGTATTGGCAGCTTATCCGTTTGTCAGTGGACAATATGTTCAAGTATTTTCAGTTACTCAAAGTATGACTTAGTATACAAAGAACAGACCACTAATAAATCATGAGTTGCCAAACAGTGGCTTTGAAATTATTGAAAGTCTTACTTTCTTGCAGTGCTGGGAAAATGGCATTATCTTGTGCAGGAAAATTGCAGAACAGTACGAGAGCTACTATGACTACAGAAACCTCAGCAAGATGAGGGTAATGTACCTGAGTGCTTTTCATCAATTAGAAATCCAAAAGTGTTTTAATTTTGTTTCTAAATACTGCTCAGAAAATTAAATCTGCCATGTAAGTTCACAAACTTTATTTTTTAGCTTTGTGGTTTTTTTTTTTCCTGCGGTAAAGGATTATAAAAAAGAGTGAGCTTTTTGAAGAAAAATGAGAAATTAACTGATCTTGCAATGTTAGTGTCTGTACAGCACCCTTTTTCTGTGTGTGCTTATGCAGAAAAGTTATATTGCAAATTCACTTTCATTGGTTTCCTGCAGTTTCTCAGGGGAATGTGCATTTTGCTGTCTTTTGCTAGGAGCAGCAATGTATCTTTGCAGTTGTAATTGTGAGCAAACAGCTCGCAACAAGTAACTTAGACATTTGCTTTTTCTTATTATTTTTATTTACTGCTTAAAAATATGGTCTGTTTGATATCACATAGCCAAAATTAATCTTACCTGGCACTGCCTTCCTGCTTTCTCTCTCATTTTGCACAGAACTCTATTGTTTCTTTCTTTACTCCGATACTGTATAATATTCAGTCTTCCCCTTTCTTGTCTGCTCTAAAGGATTCAGTTTTATATAACAGCTTCCTCTTTAAATTTTCTGCATATGTAGGATACTTGACTGGGGTATACTGAATCCAGAGCTGCTAAACAGCATCGTGCCAAATTCTCAACACAGAGCTGTGCTGTGGCACTGTTCCCTGTCATCTGCTTATTCCAAATATATGTTGATATCCCAATGACAGAGTCCTGTAAGCAAAAGTGAACTGTCTACCATAATGTGAATAAAATCATTAGTTTATACATGTTTAATTAGTTGTACTTAGTGTGTTTTGTGCTTGAACTGTAGGAAATACCCTTCTCTCTGTGCCACTTAAGTTAATGCAGGGACTTCTCATAGCAGTATAACTAGTCAGCTACTGACATTGTATACACATGAAAAAGCTGTCTGCATCACCTAAAATAGGTCTAACATTGGGGCTTTTTTCCCCCAATATGAAAAACTTCAGAACACAGAATGCTGTGCTGAAATATCATCAGAAAAGAAGGATTTTGTCTTTAAGTTCACTTTGTTGTCAGTATTTTGAGTGAAATAAATGCAGGATGTATTGACCAAAAATAATGTTGATTGCTGCTGTGAGATTTTTAAAGGAACTTACATTTGATGCTTAAATTATTGAACTCTGGTATGATGTGGACTCAAGTCTCTTGAATATGGAAATCAGATTTTGCTGACGAAACTGCTCACATTACTGCTGTGTGCTGGATGATTATCAAATTACTGGGCCATGTTTCAAACTGTGATTTTTTTGCTTCCATTTTTCATTAAGTATCTGTGCATGTTGTAATTAATCTAATATATTATCCTCTTAATACATTTAAAAGTTTTGGGTTGGTTTTTTCTTTAACTTCTTCAAAACTTTCAGGTCATTAAGAGGTATAATTCTGAATGTGTCAGATTAAATAGACTTCTGAATGACCTTATTGTTGCTCAGAGAGGCATTGCAATTCCAGTACTTCAGATCAGCGTGCTGAAAGACACTTCCTTTTGTGATAGATCAAGGTAAAAATATGTTTGCAAAAAAAAAAAAAAGATTAATTGTATTTCTTATCAATCTCACCCAGATGATGGAAGCATCTTTGTATGATAAAATTATGGATCAACAGCGTTTGGAGCCAGAATTTTTCAGAGTTGGATTCTATGGGAAGAAGTTTCCATTCTTCTTGAGAGTAAGTGAATTGAAACTAAAGAGAAGGGAGTTATTCTGGATTTCATGCTGTCTTGCCCAATTCCTTTCTCTATGTGAGAATTGCATCATACCACATACAAGTCCTTATCCTATGGGAAACAAGGAATTCTTTGTGGTAATTAATGAAATATCCTCATATTTTCAGGGTTAAGAAAAGGCCCTGTCTAATGGAAACACAAAGGCTAGGCTTGCAGAATCCCACATGAACTTAATATTCTTGTTTATATTGGAAACTGCACCTATGCTATTCCACAGACCAACATCTTTTTTGGTAATTTGTTCCCATTATCCTGTTCTGATTCTGCTGGTGCCTGCTCAGAAGGTGGCTCTGAGAAGACATATTCCTTGTCAGCGGAGCAATCAGTAATTTAGTATTTCAGTAATTGCATTCTCAGCTTCTCTTTATTTATTTATTTTTTTATAAATGACTGAAAAATTGAACATGCCAAGTTTCTTTGATTATCAATGTCCTGAAGCTGACAAGACACGTAAAGTTGCTCTCAAACATTAATATTGGATTCTGAAGTTACCGAAGTGCCCTTGAAAGTGTTAGTCACATTTACACTTCCACAGTCTGCAGTAGTTTAGCTGTATTGACCTTGGGAAGAGAACAGAATCCATCTTATTCACAGAGCTGCTGCAATCATAATCCAAGCTCCTCTTCCAATGATAATTCACATAAGCAATGAAGGAACCTCCTCTGTATGGCAGAGGCCTAAAAATCTGATTTTTTTTCTTTGCCTTTGTGGTAGGGAAAATGACAAATTTCAAGTTGTAAATATAGCAGAAAACTGTCCCCTCTAAAAGTGATGCACAAAAAGATTCTGATGGGCACATATTTTTTTATATGACCTATTAGTCATCTATAACATCTGTAGAAAACAATATGAAAATGTTAATTAGCAAAAATTTAATGTCTAGTTGACTAAGAATCAACTGATGAACTAAAACTACTGTAAGAATTTGCAAAATAGTGCAGTTCTTTCAGACCCGTAGGTCTTTCATTGCTTATGCATCTGCCCAGAAAGTATTTATGCATTTTCCGAGTTAGATGTACATAGCACAGATTTATGTTTCCAGCACCAACAAGGAACATCTCAAAATTTACTACGTTTGATTTAATTTTTTTTTTTATGGCAAAGCAGTTTGCAAGTACGGTTGTGTTTGCTATAGAAGGAATAGAGAGTACAGCTTCAGTAAATACCTTCACAGTTTAATTTGTAGTTAAAGTCCAGGCTGTCAGAATTCAATGTTGAATTGGATTCTATTGTCAAGATACTTTAAAGACAAGAACTGTTTCTTTCTAAACCTGCCTCAAGAGGAACACATTAATAATGACTTATTAGAATTTTCTCACGTAGATCTAGAAGAAAAATATTATAACAGTGTTTTTAGAAAATTAGGATACTTCCTTATTTCAAACACGTATCCAAGCAGAATCAAACTGAAATTGCTGTCCGGAGCTACAGGAAGCCCTCAGTGGCATCACCATCAGTGAGTAGTACCAATGGCTACTCCAGATCCAGGCATCGTGTGTTTAATATAGGATGTGTGTTGTACCTGTATTCACGTTGCGCAGTCTCGGGAAAATAATGGTGCAACTTCTCAGTGGGCATTCTGGTAAAACAGGAGCCAGCAGAAAACACTTAAACAATCAAGCAAATTGAATGCATCCTACCATTTTCTTATACCTTGTTTTTCTTCAGAATTGTATAAATTCAAAGCATTGTTTCTTAGTTCCCCATGGAAAGGACTTCCGACCCATTACATTGTCTTAACTGTCCATTGCATTACGTTTTTGTGTCTGATACAATGTGATATGTTAGCAGTGTACTTTAATAAAAAAAGAATAACTTCTCCCTTCATGTTTTTATTAAAACTTTATTATTTTACCAGACTTTTGAATAAAATGTACTTTATATGGTAAAATTTTCTCCTTTGAAGTAATCTGTTCATGCTAGATTTGTTATTTTCATTCTTGCCTTTTTGTTTCTTCGCACCGCCTCCTTCTTAAAATTATGTAAAAATTGCCCCAAAAGTTTATATTTAGGATCGTGTGTTTGGATCTAACAATACAGTTATTTTCAAATAACTTGCTCTTGTGGATTGTTGTGTGTTTTTCTTCTTATTCTGCTCAGAATAAGGAATTTGTTTGCCGAGGACATGACTATGAAAGGCTGGAGGCCTTCCAGCAGCGAATGTTGAATGAGTTCCCACATGCCATTGCTATGCAACATGCAAATCAGCCAGATGAGACCATCTTTCAGGCAGAAGCACAGTGTATCCACATAATCACAAATCCTTACACTGCAGTTATGTCTTTCATGCTTCTAAAGAAATGTAGGTATACCTATAGCCCACTTCGATTGCAATGTGCTGCCACTGAAATAAATGGTAGGTGAGATATTCCTCTGCAATTTGTCCCAGCCACTCTATCATGTTTGTACTTTTTTGTGTGTGTAATTGTTGGCTTTATTTTAAAAATTTTTGGCAGTTTATTAAGATTCTCACTTTAGCCAAAAATACTTGTAGAACTGTCACTGCTGTGATAATGGTGTGTCAGTCCAAGTTACAGTAATTCAAGTTCTTACAATACAACATAGGGTTAGCATGGCATGACATATTGTGTGTAAGAATATATCTAATTAAACCCCTTTACTCTGTATTACTCCATGTAAGCAGCTCTATTTTGAAAATAAATATGACATTTTCAAAAAAACAGTACAACATAATCCCAAACCATCCAAAAAATCTCCCATGTTCCTTTCCCAATCTATTAATAATCTAGAAGCATTTCATGAAACACACTTTTCAAAAAGTTCTTCTGTCATGCTTCAGGAGTCAATATGCATCCCTAATTTGAAAGAAGTGGGATAGCCTTAACTCTTTACATATAGATTTGCAGATTTATGCAGTGACACCAATACCAGAAAACCAGGAAGTCCTGCAGAGAGACGGCATTCCCGACAACATCAAAAGCTTTTACAAAGTAAATCACATCTGGCGATTCCGGTATGACAGGCCATTTCACAAAGGGACCAAGGACAAGGAAAATGAATTCAAGGTAAAGTTGTCACAACAACTGTAACATCAACGAAGGTTGTGTTACTGAAACATCACCTACAGTTGTGTTATTTAACTGAGTGTGATGTGACAAATTCTCTAGAGGAGACAGTAGCTCAGGTAGTGGCTGTTTCACTTCTCATTTTAATTTAAATAACATGAAAAATATATGGGAGATAGGAAGGTCTCATATATGGGAATAGCAGAGAAAAAATGTACGCATTTGAGTTTGCATCAGTGATACACAGAAAGCAGAGATGGAGACAGCAAAACAGCCTCCAGAGAAGTTTATAAGACATAAACATTGCTAAGTAGGTAATCTGGGGTATAGGTAGCATTGCCAAAATTTACCTCTCCCTAGAGCAAGGGACTCAAAAGCAGTTTTGACTACATTGCAGCATAATGTTCTGTTCCTGTGATATCAAGACTAAAACTGTCTCTGAACTTAGGGACAAGCAATAGTTCCTTTCCTAATATGTAAATGACTTCCGTTCCTCCTAATAAAAATGTCACGCTGAAAATTCATCTTACGTTCCTCAGGTGTAATTTTAATCCTGACCCACTAGAAATACTCAGATCCTGATGCAGAATATATTCTGGTGTTCAGACACAAAAAGACTTATCCTGTAATAATTTTGTTATAAAGTTACACGAAGGAGCTGTAAGGATGATAAATGAGCTAAATTAAGTTGCTATTGTCCTCTAATTAAAAGTTAGGACTTTATTTTGATTTTACAGCTGGGATATATTTAGTGTAAGCACTATACTATGTGTTGGCTTGCCATTCTGCAAACCTCTTGCACAACGTTGTTTAACAGTAGTATATGTGAGTATCCCATCAGCCATGCATTGTGGAATTGCAAATAGGACTTCACAGAGGAGAGCAGGTCCTTCTGTGTGATCTGTAAGTCGTTCTGCTTCTGAACTCTACCTCTTCCCAGATGTTATCTCAGAAAGGAGATATTAACGTGCTAATTTAGTTGTGAGTGACTTTGGGAGATACGGGGGCAACATATAGTATAGAATAATACCATGTTTAAGAGTGAAGAATCAGTAGGAATTACTGCTTAGTAGCAGGTCCTGGAAAGTAATAAAAGTGAATGTTGTAGGCTTCTGGCACAGATATTCCAGTAGAAATTTGGATGTGGGTTTTTTTTTTTTTTTTAATGTATACTGTTACTTAAGTGAAAGCATTCTTCAACAAAACTGGGAATAATTAAGAAAAACGCAGAGGCAAATTAGGGAAATAAATTGGTTTTGTATGTTGTAGAGCCTGTGGGTGGAGAGAACCACTCTGATTTTGGTGCAGAGTTTACCTGGAATATCTCGTTGGTTCGAAGTGGAGAAACGTGAAGTGGTGAGTATGAGACTGATTGCAGTATATATTGTGTGTTGGTTTTCTTCCTTAATCATATGTTATTTGATGACCTGCTTTAAGATTTATTACCAAGATCTGGTTTCTTTTTATAACTTCTTTGATCAAATTTTCAAGCTGGCTGCAACAAAATTATTTCCGAAGTATTTGGAGTTGTCTAATTTCTCCTGTCTTGAAGACTATTATTAAGGGCCACCCTCATGATTCATTTAAACAGTTGGGGGAAAAAGTTGTTGAGAACAATAATGGGCAGCCAAAGGCATAATATCAGCAAATTACTTTCGTAAAACTCAGCATGATGAAACATTTAATACTTAGAAGATCTATAGTTTAACATATCCAGTATTCTTGAAAAGTAAACATTCTCCAAGTTCCTCTACTATAATAAACACCATGTGGGCACATCTGTGTGTCTGCCTAGAGCTTATTGAAGTTCCCAGTTCTCTGCATGGTCAGAGAAGCATGCCTAGGCAGAAGCTGTAGGAATAGGGTCTAATGTAGCAATCTGTTACTGACACATTGTAATTTCTTCACCTTCCTTGTTATATTTCTTAGACGATCCTTAAATACCTTTCAAACCTATTTGGAGGAGTGCTCCTTATGTAAAGATCTCTAAATAATTGGTCAGTTGCTGAGCGCAGGATTAACTATCTGTAACTATTTTCCTTTCTGTCAAAGCCAGTCTTGCAATAGACCTGTAAAGTTTAAGGATGCCATTGTGCAATGGATTTTCTCTAAAACTCTGTTGTGGTTTTCTTCTATAATACCAACAAAATGTCATTTATTCACCATCCCAATAGTCTGCCCAAGATGAAAATGGTATTTAGTAAATATGAAAAAAGCTGTGTGATAGAAGAAAGTTGGTTAGTTGACTCCTGCTGAGTCCTCACTAGGTTAATAAAAGCCCTAATATGAAGATCCTGAGTTTAGTTTGGACTAGAACAGATCATGACTCAGACTTGTATGTTTTCTTAAATTATGGCAACTTCAGGCCTGCACTGTTGGTATCACTTGGCTTCCTGCTTTTCCTGCAGCTCATGCTACCTGTGAGAAAGCTTCCTCACACTCTAGAGAGAACAGGCACATCCCCCTTAAGGACTGCTCTTGAGTATAACTTGATTAACATCTTAGCTCAAGGCTTGCATTCAAACTCCTCATCCATAACGTCTAGTGGTTGATTTCATTTTGGATGGGGGAATTAGTTTGTCCATACTTTTAAGCTCTGCTCTGTGCATGGTGAAAGCTCTCCATTGACCTCAAGCATAATTTAGGTAGTTACCAAGGGTTCCCCCCACAGGCTGAAGTGTGTGAGTGTTTTGCAGCAAAGGCTGAGTATCTTTTAAGATCAGAAAATGAATCTACAAGAGAAGTGAGGGTTATGTATTTTGGTCCTTGATTATGTGATAAAATTAATTCTCTCTGTACTCAGCGTGTACACTCAGGGAGTATGGCCCAGGGGAGAACTTCTTCTGCTCCAATACTCTAGGACATAGAATAACATTTGCCTTATTTTTTAAAAAAAATAAATCAAAAATTTCCTTTACCTTTCATCTTTCAACTAAAGATTAAGTATGTTTGCAATCTTCTTCCCTCCTCTTTCAGGTGGAAATGAGTCCCCTTGAAAATGCTATTGAAGTCTTAGAAAATAAGAACCAACAGCTGAGAACACTGATTAGTCAATGTCAAACTCGACAGATGCAAAATATTAACCCTCTCACAATGTGCCTAAATGGGGTTATTGATGCAGCAGTTAATGGTGGAGTTGCTAGGTACCAAGAGGTAAGCAATGTCTTTTCTGTTTATTAAAAACCTGTCATAAGAGAGGTTCTTGCAGATTTCTTTCTCTCTACAGCTCCTCTGTATGAACTGAGGGCAGAAAGTACTACATCACAGTTGTGATTAGATGACAGTTTTGAGTGAGGTGATGTTAGATATGTATAGCTTTATTGAAATAACCATTTTGGTGTAGATGCCATAAGCTTACTCTAGTGATGAGTCAATTCATAACTACCTTATATTAGTGGTTTATTTAGGGATTTTTAATGAAGTAGTTGACTGTGACTATATTATTATTAATATATTCCCTCCTGTCTGCCTTTGTAGGTCGGGGCTACTTCTGGTTGACCACCAAATTTACTTTTGCGTGCTGACACTCTAATTTTAAGATATATGTATAAGTGTGTGTGTATGCACACGTGTATGTATGCTTAAATACATAAAAAAATAAAAATTCTTAAGAAATTTCTTATAATGAGGAATCCTATTTTTCTACAACCATTTTCTTCAAGTTTTTTTGAGACAGCTATTTTCTGGAAAGATCTGTTAAGAAATAATATGTATAATTAAGAAATGCTGGATGTTATATTTGTTCCTAAAAGTTGTGCCTCATTATTGTCATCTCTGGATCACCTTAAGAGAACCTTAAATGTTTGCAATGCTGTATTTCCAGAATGCTTAGCAGAATTTAGAAACTGTAGTAAAAGGAGAGGAAGGATTTATTTTTTTTCAGCCCAGCTTGATCTTCCTCTTTTTTCTAATAGTATTATGAAATACTTGAATCTGCTGGTTGTTCCTTTTCCATTGGAAATGTCAAGTTAAATAACATTTTGTCCACTTGTCTCGGAGCCTGAAAGATTTGGTGTTCACTCAAGAGTGTTAAATTATTAAATTTGCTAAAGCTATGTAAAACTACAAGAAACTGAGTATGCTACAGTGTCAGAATCTGGCATTAAAATGACGACATCATGGAACTTGTGAGACTAGAGCAAAGCAGTACTGTATCTGATGTTTCCCAGCTGCCTTTAAACAACAACAACAAAACTGTTTAGCATAGTAAAGTGCCGTGAAGGGTGTCCCTTGAGAAATACAGTCATGTCAGAGCTATGTCTGGTTTGAGTTAGCAGTGTCAGAGCTAGCTTAGTGCCTCTGCGTAGCCTTCCATTCTTCATGAGCATATTAAAGGTTCTAGCTTGCTCCTTTCTTATTGTTCTTAGCTGCAATTCTTGATCTCCTAAACAGTCTTCATGTTTTGATTTCCCTCCGTCCTCCCCTTCTATCTCTTGCTATACACCCAAAATAGGAATTTTCACCAATTTTTTGTGTTGTAAACACCAAAACCGATAGCATTAGTTGTGGGATTTTTGGGGTGGGGTTTTTTGTTTTTTTTTTTCCCCTCCCTATTTCAACCTCATTCTTTTTGTATATCCCTTTTTCAGTCTTTATATCTCTTCCTGCTGTTTTGCCTCTTCTATCTTCCTTCTTTTCCTCTCCTCTGTAAATGCTTTTCTCTGCCTATCTGGTTCATTTGCTTTTGCCTTCTGCCCTGTACAAAGCTCAAAACTCACTTGGTCTTGGAGCATGAGGTCTTGAGGTAAGCATGACCATGTCTTTACAGATATCCTCCTTCCAATTTCTAAGCTTTAAGAAGTGTTAAGACCCAGCAAACAATGTCCTTTGGCCAGTTAACCCTTTCTTGTCTCTGTATTCCTTTTTCCCCATTCTCCCCACCCCCACTGCTCTTCTTCCATCCCCTTTCCCTCTACACCCTTCCACACCCCTCCCTCCCATTTTTGCCCTTTCTTCTCCCCTGATGGGATACAAAGCAGCTATCTAATTATTCAGGACTCTGGCCAATATTGCAGATGTTAAAGCTATGCTTTCATTGGTTTCAATAAAGGAACAGATTCCAGGAAAATCTACAGAAGTAATAACTATTATGCAGCACCTTCATGTTGCTGAAAAATGGCCATAGAACCACTGAATTCTTAAATTTTTTCTAAACTCTTCTGGAAAGCCATGAAGAGTGTTTTGTGTCACTGACATCTCTCAAACTGCAATTTGTACTATAACTTACATTTCTTTTAGCTCTGCTGCTTGTGCGGTGGCACTTTCATGACTAATTATTGGGAACTGCTGTGTCTAACAAAGTTACCAGATCTAGTAAAGTTTTTTGTTGGTTTTTTTTTTTCCCTAAATACCAGTGTTTTGTTAGACTATTACATCTCTGAATGTATTACAGATATGTATAAATCTCAGCCCAAAACCACTGGGACACCACCTGCTTGATACTGGAAGAGCATTAAGCTTGTAGCTGAGGGGGAAAAAAAATCAGCTGG
Source organism: Heliornis fulica (assembly GCA_013399135.1). Classification (NCBI taxonomy): domain Eukaryota; kingdom Metazoa; phylum Chordata; class Aves; order Gruiformes; family Heliornithidae; genus Heliornis; species Heliornis fulica. The sequence continues at coordinate 982,987 of VXBZ01005982.1, forward strand.
CAGAAGTTTGGGATTTGGGATTTTAGCAAGTATCAGAGGGCTCCTTTTAACAATTCAAACATGAATTCTTTAAATTCAACTTACGTGCAGTGAATAGACCAGGTGAAAAAAAAATGTTCATTGCAGTACCAGCATTTTCAAGACAGGTCTTCTGCTGTGGTATCCCACTACAAAGGAAATTTTGGAACTGAATCTAAGGGAAAGTATATTTATCTCCAGCTTGACTGCTCCCCATATTTGCAAATGATTCTGCATCAGTTGGATGTTGAGCCTTGTAAGAAGTAAATGAGGGAAATGCTAGGACTGGTGCAGAAGGAAAACATGGCACAGAGCAGCCATTGTATTCTATGGATAGAAAACCTTGTGTATGTATAGATATGAATTCAAAGACTTTTTGTGACAAATTTATTTATGAGAAGTTCTGGTGATCTCTTCTCTGAGCAGCTGGGAATTTTCCTGGCAGAATTAAGAAATGCTGTAAATTGAATGTATCCCCTTGTAGGATAGAATAGGTGTTGTGCTGTAACCTCAGCTGGGAAGTAGGTACTCTGCAGTCACATGCTTACTCCCCTCAGTGGGATGGAGAATCAGAAGAGTGAAAGAGAAAACTTGGGTTGGGATAAAGACAGTTTAATAGGTGAAGCAAAATCCATGTGCACAAGCAAAGCAAAACCAGGAATTCTCTCCCCACTTCCCATGGGCAGGCAGGGGTGCAGCTATCCCCGGGAAAGCAGGACTCCATCACTCGCAATGGTGACTTGGGAAGACAAATGTTATTATTATGAATGTCCCCCCCTTTCTCCTTCTTCCTCCAACTATATATGCTGAGCATGATGGCATATGGTATGGAATATGCCTTTGGTCAGTTCGAGTCAGCCATCCTGGCTGCGTCCCCTTCCAACTCCCTATGCACCCACAGCCTCGCCCCTGGAGAGGCAGGCCTTGGCTCTGTGTAAGCACTGCTCAGCAGTGACGAAAACATCCCTGTGTTATCAACACTGTTCCTAGCACAAATCCTAAACACAGCCCTACACCAGCTACTGTGAAGACAACTAACTCTATCCCAGCCCAATAGGTGCCACGTCTTCAAAAAAAAAAAAAAGATGCAATCATGAGCAAAAAGAGGACTGATCTGGTCAGGACACTGCTAGTGGGTCAAAAAATAGCTTGTGGGTGTCATAGCTGATACAGTCTGAGCACTGGAGATGGGGTGGAAAGTTGTGGAAGCTCATGAACACACCTGGATGTTGGTCAGATGCTCCTGAAGCAAAAAGTGTGGCTTTTTAAACTAGTGCCACTGTGAGTTCTTTAAAAATATTATTTATATGATCTCTGAACAAGATACTATAGCAACTGCAATATACATATGAGCATACAATTCCACACCATTCTTGAGATAACTTTACATGTAGGGTAAAATTAATTTCCTAGAATGAAAAGACAGGAAAGTAATTCTTTGTGATTATTTGAAACTCTTATGTCACAATTCATGGAGAAGTTTAGTTTTGACCTGTGTTTGGTTTCAACTCTGATTTGCAGGTTTCCGTATATGATTCAGGTTCTATACTTGTTATTGAATAAACATTTATTTACCTATAGTGTAATACACCAGTGTATATGTGAATATATATCACTTATTATCCCCGTTGCAGTAGAAAGGGGGCTTTGTTTCAAAAATGTCATCTAAAAACTTGGGGTGCATTTGGTTCTTTTAAAGTGCTTTTACTGACTTTATTCCTCTTTGTGGTTTCGTTCTGTCTAGGCATTCTTTATCAAAGAATACATCTTGAACCATCCAGAGGATGGAGAGAAGATCACACGTTTGAGAGAGCTGATGCTCGAGCAGGTAAAGTGGCAGCCTACTTAGTCTTCTAGCTGAATGTGTCCCAAAATGAAATATGAAATTTCAGAAGTTAATAATTGCCTGGTGGTCTTCAGTGTTTTCTGAATTAGATTCCAAATAGAAAGCAACTTCCTATACAAGCATGTTTCTGGGTCACGTTAATATTTTTTCCCTTTAGAGTTGTTTATTCATCATCTTAATCACTTCAAGGTATTTTAAATTAAAGATTGAACGAGAGGCAAAGATTTTTCTTGTGATACTCACATGCAAATACTTACACAACATATTTTACCACTGCTACAGAATAAATATTCTCTCCTTGAAATATCTGATTACTTCAGCAAATATCTATACAGCATCCTTTACCACTGCTACAGAAAAAACATTTTCACTGTAATTTTAGCATAAGAGTAAAAAACCATCAAAAATCTTATTATGGTGGAAGATACCTAATAATAATAATAACAAAAATATGTAGGCAGTAAAATAAACGCACAAGTGATGAAACAGGTCAGTATCCTGTGTCTTATATTACTTATTATTTCTTCATTTATTTACCAGGCAATGACATACCAGCCTCAGTTATGTTGGAAATGCCGAAAAAAATTGTTTTGATCAAATGATCTTACTAAGTATTTCAGATCTTTAACTGACATTTACCTGTGTTTGCTCTGTGCGGCATGTTGAAATTTCAATCTTTATTGCCAGCTTGGAATAAAAAGGTCAGAGCGTTGGAATTTGGCAGGATGGGAATTCCATTTTTGATTGGCATTGTGTCTTCTTTTGGTCAGATAGGCTGAAGGGACAGATCCTCAGGCAGTGCAAATCAGAATATCTTCACCGAGCTCACTTTAATTTCATTTAGATAAATATAGTAGTTTACATTGCAGCTCCAGCTTTTCAAGCTGTAAGCATTCACTAGCCCTTGCAATCTGGAACTTCCGATGGCAAACCCATGAATTCCAAGCGATAACAGTTTAAGCCCTGTCTGGCATCCACAGATGAGTTAACAGAGACCGTAGAGCGGCTGTGTGTGCGGGTGGATGTGATGCAGTCTTGGCCTCGGGTCAGTGATGCTGCGCAGCTGTATGCCCGCTCACAGGCTGCCTGAAAACGTCAGTGAGTAGTTCTCATCCAAAGATATTACAGCATATTACAGCTATTTTGTTTTTAATTAGAGTTTTTCTGACTACTCTTTTAACCAATTGGGTATTTTAAAAGCCTGTGACTGAATTTGAGCAAGATGAGTTTTAGCAACATTACTCTGAGCCTGCTGGGCGTTATATCAAGAATATACATAACAGCACAACTTGCTGGGGTCTCTGGAGAGTTTGGATTAGGATGGGGAGGAATTAACTGAATACATTCTGGGGGCTCTGGTGGATATGGTCATTGCTGTGTTAGGTTTCACGTTTTTAATAACTTTTCTTGTAGTAAACAGCACATCTTAATTTTCTTTTTGGTTTTGGGGTTTTTTTATTTGTTTTTCTTTAAGGGTTTGAACTGTTCCTTTGTACAATTACCATTTAGTCAGATTTTTCACTGTTACCCATGGTGGGTTTTATATTGGAATTGAATTGTCATAGGTCAAATCTTGGAAAGTTGTAGGATGGGTTGGGTTGGAAGGGACACTCTGCCAGGGATTAAGCATCCACAGCTTCTCAAGGGCAACCTGTTCCAGGGCCTCACCACTTAATAATAGAGCGGGAAGGGACATAAATCTTCTTGTGTATTACTTGTTTTGGTCTTAGGCTTTGTTTGATTACAGATCTGCCAGGGATTTTAGTAGCTGATTGTATTATAACATGCATTTTGTTTGATTTTTTTTTTTTAGTAGTAGTAGTAGTATCATAATGATGAAAGCTTAGAGGAAACAGATTAAAAGAATATTTGCTCCATCTTTCCTCCTGTCTCTTCTTGTAGGCCCAGATTCTGGAATTTGGTTTAGCAGTGCATGAGAAGGTGGTGCCACAGGACATGAGGCCATTGCACAAAAAGCTGGTGGATCAGTTCTTTGTGATGAAATCAAGCTTGGGAATACAGGTAGGTACTTGAGCAGGTGCAGGGATAAACCAGAAGAAGGGGCATTTAGCAGGAGTGATTCTTTAATTTTCCTGAGCAACAAACAGTGACATCTTTTGGTGGCTTGTCCACACTGCATCTGGTGGCATTACATTGACACAAAGCAAAGGTAAAGTTGTTAAACTTTCCGTGCAGGGCGGAGAAAAATGAACATGTTTTACTAAAGGGAAAGTATCATCAGCAAGAAATTAAAATATTTTTCTTACTAATGACGAAGTTGATCCAAAATGCAGATACTGCTATTCAAATGACTACTTGTATTTTACAAAATGCTTAACAATATCCTGTCCATTTTTCATTAATCTTCTTTTAACAACTTTCCAGGAATTTTCTGCCTGTGTACAAGCTAGCCCTGTTCACTTCCCAAATGGAAGTCCTCGTGTGTGCAGAAATTCCATCCCGGTTTCCATGAGCCCTGATGGTGCCAGGGTAATACCAAGACGCAGGCAAGTTAATTTACTAGAATTTGATAGATTTTTGTTACTTGCAAAGGGTGACCTACAGGTTAGTATATGCATTCTTTCTCATACAGTTGGCATGTACAAACATGTATAGCTGACATATAATCTCTCTCCCTCAACTAATAAATCCAAATTCAACAGTGGAGGTTAATAAATGTGCTGTTTTCACATGAAAAATTATGACTGGAAGCTAGAGTTAACCATTTTGTATTCCATTATTCTTACAATAGTCCCTTGAGTTACCCAGCTGTGAATCGGTATTCATCCTCATCACTGTCATCTCAAGCTTCTGCAGAAGTCAGCAATATCACTGGGCAATCGGAAAGCTCTGATGAAGTTTTTAACATGCAGGTACAAATTTTTGTTGTTCGTCAAACTAAACAGAATCTTTCTTACCAGGTGATTTATTAAATTCAGTCTACCGTTATTTCTTTGAGAAATCTAAAAGTTACTGCTGATTTTTCTTTTTTAAAACCCAAAATATTTAAGTGGACTGTTTACCTCCTTAACTTAGAACAATTTTTAAAATGTAATTGTTTCTTCCAAACTTAGAGCATGGATTTTCAACAATTACACTGCTTGCTAATGCTGTGACACAAAGTCTTCTGACCTTACAGAAACTCTTCTGGTGTTCACAGTTGTGATGTAATTATGCTAATTATATATATTTATTTTATATTTTAATGAATTGATGCTTAGCGCTCTTTATACTGGTTTGCTACTTTGAAATACTGAAAAACTTGTCTAAGAAAGGAGAAGTTCTTTGTTTTAGTGAAAGGTATTACACTTTTTTTAGTTATACATTCCTGGTTTCCAAACCAGTAAGCATGGTGAGGTAACGACATCTCTTCTATAAACAGCCTAGTCCGTCTACCTCAAGCCTGAGTTCTACTCATTCTGCTTCACCCAACGTGACCAGTTCTGCTCCATCCAGTGCCAGAGGTCAGTGCTTGTCTCCTGTGGGGAACCAAATTAAACAATTCTTGCTATATTACAGATGAATTACTGCATGATATCGCTAGTTGGACATAAAGTTTAGTAAGTTGTTTGAGGAATATTAATTACTGGGGACAGAGGATTTCTCTGTTGTAGGCCTAGAATCGTACTGTCTGAGTGTCACTGCATGAATTTAATCATCTGACACATTTATGTTCTAGCCTCTCCTCTGTTATCTGACAAACATAAGCATTCCCGAGAAAATTCCTGCCTGTCCCCAAGAGAGAGGCCCTGCAGTGCCATCTATCCGACCGCTTCAGAAACCTCACAGGTAGGAACCTTGTTGGGAGCTACTGAACACAAGTAGCGAAGAAGATGATAAAGGTGCTTGTTGAACTTGAAGAGATTCAGTGTCCGCTCATGGCTGTTAATTTTCAAGGGTTCTTTTGTTTGTTTTGGGTTTTTTTTTTATAAGCAAATACTCTAAAATGTTTAATGTGAAGGAGTTGTCAATAGACTACCTAGTGCTTGATCACATTTCTGCTTGTTCTGTCTAGGTTTAGATCTGGTTTTAGTATTTACTCATTTATTTACCAGATGACACAGCTGCTTGTCTGAAACAGCAGCATTTGTTCAATCTAGGGAAGGAGAGAGAAGAAAAAACTGTTAGCACAGCAGTTGCCCATGCTGACCTCCCTTTTATTTCTTCTGAAATAGCTAATCCTAGCCATTGTTAAGATAATAACCCACTCCATGTGGTGATTCCTATTTTTCAATGTAATTTCAGTAAAGATAGACACTTCCTTATTTCAGAGGACAAAAACAGTTGAGTTCTTATCTTCAAATTACATAGGTCTGTATAAAATGTGTATCTTTTGATTTATCTGAAATACAAAATGAGCTTGGTGAGATGGACAATTTTGAATCCTTATTTTGTCTTTTCTTAATTGATATACTTTCCCAAAGTGCTTTTCTTTAACAGAGTTGCTGTTCTAATCCGCGCAGTCACACAATGCATCTCTTGCTGGAGCTGAGAAAGATGAGAACATAAATACAGCGTGAAAGGGTCTCTTTTCAACACACTCGTTTCCACCAGCAATTTTGACTCTGATAAAATACACCTTGGTAGTCCAGGAGCCTTTACTTTAGAAATGATTTGTTGGTTTCTTGTTTAGATGTATTCTTGTCCCTTGCTACTTCAGCTATTGAATTGGCTCTTGATTTAATTTTTTCCTCTTTTCTGTTTAAGTCATTAGGCTGTTACCTTAGGGCTTAAGAACTAATACTGTACCTTAGTCAGACATAAGAGCATTTCTTGGAAATTACTTACTGATGCATCTACTGGACACTTTCTCAGTGGTAGTGGAGCCAAAGCAGCACAGAGGAAAGACCAGGAGATTTTCTTTAAATAAAGCAGGTTTTACCATTGCTGCAAAGAAAAAAATATCCCATTTTTGCTCCCAGACTGCAAACTCTTGCTTTGCCAAGTGGAATGTGACTTCTATCCCCCACTGTACCCGAGATTCGATAAGGGAGGCTGAGGAGCTCGTAGGCCCAGTCTCCACTCTCTCTGAGACTCGCCTGGCAGGAAAATCTCCCAACCTGTCTCTACCCTCAGTGTCCCAAGAGAGGGTAAGTAGAAAACTAACTTGCTTGTACAGTGAAGTATGTTTCAAAGGTGAGAAGATCTGACAGTTTCTTTCTGCCCTCGTAACCATAAATGAAGATATATCTTTCTGGGGAAAGGTGCAATTTCTTTCTCTGGTGCTCCAGAGCAGTAAAAATGAACTGTGATCAGAAACAAAACTCCAAATTCTCTTATTTATGACTATGAAGGAAAAAAGAAGTTCTCAGGACAATTTTAAGGAGATATCTTAGAAACACCTTCAATTACCATTAGAATTCAGATGCTTAAACTGTTCCTTGCCCTTTCTATTTTTATTCTAACATCAGTTAACTTCAACAGTCTTGGTTGGAGCTTCACGCTAAGTTAATGAGGAAAGGACCCCCATTTATGGATGTCTTTGTGAAAAATTGCATTCATTAGGCTGTACCAATAGTTTTTCAACTGGGATAGATGTAAGGAAGAGGCAAATTCCTGCATTTCAAGTCCTTTCAGGTCACAGCTATCTCACTTAAGGAGCTTTAATAGAAAATAGGACTTCATAGAAAAAGACCACAGCAGTTCAGCATCCACTTCCCTCACTGAAACTGATGCTCAAGGTTATCTGTGTACAGTTGTTTTCAGTCAACATCCATTTGTGCTTGCTTTTTGATCCTTGGCTGAGTGATTGTACGGTGTCTCTCCAGCTCTTCCTGAACTCTGAAGACGAATGCCTGCTGTTGTTGAGCCTTTTGAAGTTTTGGGGTTTTTTTTTCACTATTCTTCCTAATGGTGCTTTGGGGGCTTCAGTTTTTGGAGGTTTTTTGCATCTCGTTAAACATCCTGTGATTGCTCTTGTTCTTCCGTGTAGTTTTATATCTCATTATTTTAGTATGTCCTTGTTTCTCTGTATTTCATGCAGCTTTTGTCTCTTCTCCAATTTCAGTTGCTTTTTCAGCCTTTGGTCTTTACTTTCACAACAGAAACCAGACTTCAACACTTGCCCAGAAAATCCCAGTGCACAGTAGACTCACTAGTTATTGAACATTTGATCCAGATGAGGCAGGAACATAGGATTGCACTTTCATCACATTAGAGTACTCATGTTATTACACCACCTTGTTTTAATGCTAACTCCATGAAAACATCTTTCCTGATCCAGTAAGACTCCAGCACAGCATAGACAGGCAAACCTGTGCTCAAAGTCTGCCAAAGCACTCTCTGAGATGTTTTAAGTCAAGTTGAATTGGCCAAGTATTTGTTCTTCACTTTGTAACTTGGAGCTGCAGCACATTTCATCGATGATGGTTACTTTGCAGCTGGGTTTGCCATCTTGTGGAACCACAGCATAGTGCACAGTTCTCTGTGGACACTGGAAAGAGATACGATCGGCTTTGATTTGATTTGAATGCTTGTCTGACTTTGCTTTAAAAAAAAAAAAAAAAAAAAACAAGGGAAGAAAAAAGTGAAGTTTGTCTTCTCTCCTTCCTTTTAGAAATACATTTTTATGACTTGTAGGTTTAATTGACTGTTTACCTCTGTTATCAAGATAAGCTAGTGACCATGGATAATTTGAATACTGCCAAAGGAAATAACTACTCAAATTTAAAAAAAAAAATCTGTGATTTTTTTTTTTTAAGAATATTCAGAAAAGGAAATATAAACACACTTTATGGGTCAGCTGTTATCCGCAAGAGAAATAAGAACTCTGCTAACTCTGGAAATAATACACAGAGCTGTTCTAAGATAACAGCCACAACTTGAATATTTGGGGTATTTAGGGAGCTGGAAACTGTCAGAACTTGGTATATAATAATTCTCCCTTTGATTTCCATGTGGTCAGTTTTCAGAAAACCAGTCTACTTCCTATTATTTGTATACTCATACTTCTGTTGAGCTGTTTACGTTCTTATGTGGTGATTATCACTCTACCTTCAAAGTAGGCCTGGGCAGTGGGGATAATAACAAAAAGAAATATGCTTTCCTAAGGGCTCCTGAACTGTAACCACAGGTATGCATAAACCCCGCTGTTCTCCATTTACAGAGAATGCTGTTTAATCATATTGGAGACGGTGCTTTGCCACGAAGTGATTCGAATCTGCCCGGCCCCGACAAAGGTGAGTGGAAATGCTGCACCGCACCAATCTTGGAATCAATGAAAATATAATTCATCTGTAATATTCCTGTAGAATGATAATTCTTTTGAGCCCATATTGTAATCTCAAAGTTTCAAAACGTGCTAGCTACCTACTTTGCCAAAAAGAGGGGAACGTGGTGTGTGTTTGAGCTGAGTGTGGTGCTCACAAGGCCACAGAAGTTTGCAGGAAGGAGTGGTGGCGGAGCAGCGACTTGCAGCAGGCTGTTTGTGAGAGCCGTCCTTTCTGCTTCTCCAGAGAGACAGATGAACCCTGGAGATTTACTTATGGAGACAGGGCAGAAAGAAGCTATAGAGGTGGATAAGGTCCTGAAGCTTAGAACCTGCATGTACTCTTTACCAAATAAAAGTCACCGTGGTTTTGGTAACACTTTGATGGAAAAGATCTATTTGTGATTTGCTGGTTTTGGGGTTTTTTGTTTTGATTACAGAAAATGAGAAACCTATGAATTTCCATGGGCGAAATATTGCTTTTTATCATTTTGCACATGGGGAAATTCAGTGTTGTTGGTGCAGTTATTATGCCATGATTTCATTATGTGCTCTACATCCACAATATGCTCCATTATTTCATGTGTGCTGCTTTTTGTGGTGTGCTGAATAAAGGATACAGTAAAACAGCTGTATTGCAAATAAATACTTTGAGATTATTTTGTAACAGGAGCTGACCAGAATTCAGATTTTAATTTTTTTCAGATTATTTTTGTGTCCCAAGCTTTTATGAAAGTTAAAGTGTGTAATTTTTCATAGGGCTGAAAAACATATGAAATAATTCTGAGATGGAAATGGCAACAAGTTTTCCACTGGTCTATGCAGCCAAGTACATCACAGAACTGTTCAAGTAAAATATTTTCTCCTGGAGATTTTAGCAGTATGACTGTTTGGATGACTTAAAAGGAAAATTCAGCTTGTCAAGAGGTTCAGGCATCTGAAGTACTTAGGTCTGGTGTCAAAGCATTTTTAGGATGAGGGTTAGGTGACAGCCTACAATAAAAACCAAACCATATCTTGTATATTTTGGCAATAAAAGCAGCAAAGTGATCCTCTAGAAAATAGATTATGTGCACTGTTCTCGGTGTCGGCTAACGTGCAGCTGTACTGTAACAGTCTTGTTACAGATAAGAAATGAGTATTTGTTACAGCACTTCTCGTACTGTCTGGTCTGTACTGGTATAATGGGGTTGCAGTCCTAGGAGCCCTTGGTTGTGCTCTAACAGCAATAATTGACAAATTACTGAGCAAATACCTTCAGTTAGTGACAGTCCTTTGCCTTTCACCTCATCTTTGTAAATGAGCACAGAGTGCTACTGTGTGATTCTCTCAGCAACTGTGAAACAAGCACATGAGAAGGAGTCTGCCATGGTGAGGCAAGACGTTTGAGGCTTTTTTCAGGGGTGGGGGGCAGTTGGTGATGAGGTTTTGGGGGGCAGGTTTGAAGCAGACTTCTATCTGGTGTGGGGGTTTTTGGTGGGTTTTTTGTTTGTTTTTTTTACAGGACAGGTAAGAAAAAATGTGGAGTTTGTTAGCTTTTGTCCTGTTCATGTTAAATATCCTGACTTCTTTCCAGTATTGGTGGCTCCTTGAGAACATCAGATAATCCAGTCCTATTAAGGAGCCATTCCAGGCCCTAAGGGACCATTCAATTAAAGTAATGGAATTTGGTAAAGGTAACACAGACAAATATAACAGCCAATTTTATGCATGCAAAGGTGACAGGCAATTTACATGATCAAGCAGAGATCCTTAATCCTGGATACAAACGTAGTAAATAAATTTTCTCAGTCCACAATAATTTCTTCATTTGATTTCCACTCCCACCCTAACATTGTAATTTCTTCCAGTTACTGTTCCCTTCATTTTGCACCCTTCTTTCCACCTTCTTTCAATGCTGAATTTGTAGTCTATACAAGTAAGGAAAGACTGTTAGCAGGGAAAGCTTTCCGAGGGAGACTGATTGGGATTTGGCAATTTCCCTTCTCTAGTCCCTTCTGTGTAAAAAATGAGTTAATGGAAACAGTTTATGAATAGTTTGCTTCCCTCTGCCTAGAAACCTCTAAATAGGAGTCTGGTGTGAAGATAAGCTTGAAACCTGTTAATATAATCAGTTTATCTCCCTTTGTAGCTGGATTTGCAGTGCACTGGAGTGCTATCTCAGCTGCTGCTGTTGCTAATGTCCAACCTGCTGTACAATCGCAAACTGATTTGAGGGGCCAGATGTTTATGTCAGGCAAACAGAAGACGGACAACCATTATTTAAGAGTTCTTCAAATGCTGATGTGATCATGAGATCTTTTCAAGAATGGTTGTTAAGATGTTTGGTTTGTCTCTCTGTATTTTTACCCTCCTGGATAAAGGCAAGTCAGAGAGCTGCAAGCATTGAGCTTATGCCAGCATTTTCATTCTCTTCTAGCTGTGAACGCCACTCCCAGCAGCTGGAGCTTGGACAGTGGGAAAGAATCCAGAAACACGTCAGAAAGTGGAAAGCTTATATCTCCTCCTGTACCACCAAGACCTGCACAGACTGGTGAGTTAATGGACATTTTGGGCTAAGCTCCAGTAAGAAAGTGATTTACTGGAGGGCTTAGATTCTTTCCACTCTGATTAATGTTTAACTTCTTGGGCAGGTTAATTTATTATTTGATTACTTTCATGGTAGGCTGTAGAACTGCCTCCACAGGTATTTTCATCTTGTTAATGTTCCCTATAGTGTTTCGTTTCCAATACCCTGCCCCTTCACTTAATGACTAAGTAGTTTCAGGCAGTTCATGCTGGTACTAGGGAGGATGATCAGATTTAACCTTTTGATCTTATGATAATTGGAGGTTAGCAGTGAGAAATGGTCGTTAAACACAAAGACTCTTACTGGCCAGAAAATGCACAATAACTGTGGAAGTACAAGTGTTTTGTTACTGTAACCAATTTGCCTTTCAAAAGACTAATTTCCATTTAAAGGAAAGGCTGCTTAAGTGGCACTATAAATAGAATTGTTGTCCAAAGAGTGAAGTCTCTTTTTGTGTATTTATGCCTCGAAGTATGTCCAGGCATTTTTACAGCATATTCACTGGTAAATGTTTGATACAAGTACATTATGTATCATCCTTTTTTTCTTATTTGACATACAAATACACAATGAACTTCTTAAGAAGGAAGAGAGGAGGGTAAAAGCTATTTTGCTGACTTTTTTTTTCATTTGGTGGGATATAAACCAATTTAAAGTTGTATAAAATTTGTCAGAGGAGATGGATGCAGATATTTATTCTACTTTGTTGGTTGTGTACTGCAAGGTAATCCTGAGCACAAAGTAAAATAAACAAAATCTCTAAAACCGTTTTAAGCCATTGGGCACGTACCTAGAGGGAACTAGAGATAATACTTGTGTGTAGAATGATCTCTTATCCACTTTAAAAGATTTCTTTGTGAAGACTGTAATGCCAAGAGTGCACTGGTATCTTTCTTCACTTTACAGCATCACCAGCAAGACACATAGCCTCTGTTTCCCCTTCGCCTGCTGGCAGATCACCGATGAAGGTACTGTTGTCTTGCAGTGAATTGCCTTTGTGGGACAGGTCATGTGAGTTATGGAGTAGATAGTATGTATTTAATGTACTTTATTTGGGACTCTATTATGTTTTCTTTTAATTATCACATGCCTATACAAAAACCATTCACAAAAGTAGCTGTAACAGTTATGGCAGCTCTGAATATTTTTTAGAACTGCAGGCAAGAAACCTAATCTTCACAGTCTTTAGCCTCACAATGTTGAGCTTCTCACCTACCTGGACAATCAAGTTCACCTCAGGACAGACAAGAGTGTAAGAAAGAAATTAAGCAGTGCCTGATGGTCCACCTAGTGCAGAAAAATGTCTCCAACAGTGGCAAAAAGGGAGGTGGCAGCTAAGGAGAACCTATTGTGAGACAAGTTCTTACTCCTCCAGCATTCAGAGATGTTGGATTAGAGGGTATGTTAGAGAGTGACCCCTGCCTCGGTCTTTTTAATATCCATTTCCTTGGCAGAATGATCTAGAGATGTTATGTAAGAAGCTGGTAGTAGTTTGATGTCTTCCTGTAGGAAACAATTTAAGCGCAGGCCATGAATAAGCATTGGTTTTTCCCACTGGCAGTTAAACACTCTTAGCAATTGGGGATACAGTCTAAACTGGGCAGGTTTAATTTCTATTTCAAGATATGTGACTGTCAGTACCTGTTGTTGTGCAACAAGCTTAATCATTGGAAAACTTGACCAGGAAATCTGTGTCTTCCCTGGCACTGGAGGACATGAACACGCAACCAATGTATTCCAGGCAAAGCAAACTGTTGACTGTGAAACATTACAGTGGAGATAATTCTGTAGTTAGAAATATGAGGGTAAGCAACCTGGAAGGAGATTTAAATAGAAAGGTGCATGACTGGTGCTTCAGGCAAAGGCAGATGGAGGCAGCCTTGCCAAAGTGGTCCCTCAGCAACCAAGTACCTAATGCTGCAGAGGTACACATCTCCAGAAGTGGTGGAAAGTGGCACCCCAAAATGCTTCCATTTCCCCTTGAGGTGCCTAATTGCAAGCCCACAGTCTCCCAGTTTGTCATCCCATGAGCCTGTAACTTTTCCATTTGGGGCTGCACAGAGGTCTGAGTTCAGCACTGTGCAGAGCAATGTTGCTCTGTAGTCCTGTTCCCATAGCGTACCTTCTGCTGAAGCGAGCACCGATCCCAGGTTTCACACTAATTTCTTACCAGGAAGCTCTTCTAAGCATTAGGACCTTGTACTAAAGGTGAGAGACTGCTCTTTTTCTTGAATAGAGTCAGTACTGGTGAGTCTTAGGACGTTTGAAGCTTGTCCTAATATTTTTCTTCTAAAGGCCTGGATAGAATTTAAGTATTTTACAGCCAAGAACCTAGATTTCCACTTGAGAGGGAAAAGCTGGCCCAGAATACTTCTGGGAGTTGCTGGATCTCACTTTGAGCATCCATGAATTTCCAGGCTCTTTTGCTGTCTAGACTGTTACTACTAGAAGCAGTCTGCACTGCTGCCAGGAACCAAGTGCTTACCTCCTAAATTGAAGCAGGCATACTTGCTCTTGTTCTGAATGACAAAAGCAAAGGTCTGAAATCTTATCTATGGTCACCTAATCAAAGTGTCAAGCTGTGTTGGAACCAGTTACATTATTTATTTGAAAACCTTGACCCTGGACTTTTTGGGGGGTAGGAGTGCTGCTGCAGCCTCCTCGTGTGCAGGGGAATGGAACCTGAAACAAGCAGTTAAACAGGCTCCTCACAATGTCTGAAATGACTTCAAAGTACATTGAGCTTTAAAATAAAACTTGTTCTGCCTTTTCCTAGCCATACACGGGGTCCAGTTTTTACCTTGTGTTCCAGTTGTTATGAGCTGGCAGAGAAGGCCATCTTAGTAAATTAGGATTTTTTTTTTCCATTGCTTTCAGTGCACTGTGGATCAAGTCCTACAGGGTTAACTAAAATTATCCCAACAGTATCTCTTGCTCTATACATCTCTGCCCCTCTCCTTTTACTCCCTTCCCCATGGCTCACACTTTCACCTCAGGCTGAGCAGCTGAGTGCTAACCACTCTTAAGAAGAACCAGGGTGAGAAATTTCTAATCGATGTGATTTCTCCATCCCTTCTTTAGCCTGTGCTTGAAACCATTAAGTCTGGATTGTCTCAGATGGCTCCAGTCCAAATTAGACATGCTGCCAAATCTTTTCAACTTCTTAAGTATGGTCTTGTTAGCAGTCCCATTGTGAAGAACTTGTCTACACAAAGCAGATAAGCAGGCACTTCTTTATTCCAGTGATGGGGAACATGGGGGAGTAGATCCTCCAAAAAATGTTTACCAGTAGGTACAAAGCACATCGTATTTATATTTTATTTTTTTAAAACAGAACTATTGCTCAAAACTGCATAAAGTGCTATTTAATTTGACCTTTCCAATGACTGGCTTTCAGTTAGCTCACGTTATCTATATTATTATTCTATAAAAATCATTGGTTAACTTAACTGATTGTTTTAAATACAAAAGGGGAGGGTATTGATTATCTAATCATGTTATTTCCTAGAAATCATTTTCTATGCAAATGGGTCTAATGCATGTGTAGTTATGTTGAGCAGGGGTCCCTCTGGAAGTTGTCAATAGTCTTCCTCACTGCATCTGCTGATGAATTCCATCCTTGCGTATGCTCATTTCATCTTTGGCTGATGTTCCAAACCAAAGTCAGTTTCTTCTGGTACCTGTTGTTTTAGCTCAAAGTCCATAACCAGTACCCATTGTTTTGACTCGAGGTCTGTAACAATTTCCACAGTGATCAAGACACACACCATACTAGTTACCTGTTCCTAAGGGCCTTATCATGATGTATATTCTCATAGCTGCTAGAACTCCTTTAAAACATAATCATATTCTAAACAAAAATCAAAGTGATCTGTGATTCAGGCAATTTTGTTAGGGTGATTGCAACATGCACTTTTCAGTTGAAGTTGCTGCACTAGAATGGGTCTGCTTTTTTTTCTTGTGGTTGGATGCTTTCAGAGCTTTGGTGCCCCTGACCCAGAGAGGTTGTGGAGTCTCCTTCTCTGGAGACATTCAAGACCAATCTGGGCACGTTCCTGTGTGATTTAATCTAGGTGATCCTGCTCTGGCAGCAGGGTTTGGACTAGATGACCCTGCAAGGTCCCTTCTAACTCCTGACATTCTTTGATTCTGTGTGACTTTTACTCTTAACCAGCACTCTTGTTGCCACTTGGGCCCTCAGCTTCTCACCCCTCGCAGGCTGATGGTGCAGCTGTCTGCAGCCTTTGCCCTCCCTAGGGCCCGCAGCAACTGTGTGTCCAAGGACTGCCTGGGAAATGTGAGAGGGGAAGGGTAGAGCGGCCCCGATACAAAATGCCGCCCACAGTGGTGGCAGGGCCTCGCCTGGCCTCCTGCCCGCCCTCTGGTCCGCCACAGGAGCTGGAGGCTGAGCGGGGCCGGCACCCTGCAGCGGCTTGCTCGGCGCTTCACCTCCCACACAACGCAAGAACCCACCGCGATGTAAACACGCCTTTTGCCTGTGTGACGGCGCGCGGCAATTGTGAGGAAAAGCTTTGTGAAATGGAGGTGGAACGTGAAGGGCTGCAGCAGGCCCGGTGTGCACATCCCACGCGTCGGGGTTAGGGGGCAGGACACCCCCCAGGGATGCTTGGTCCTGCGTTCTGCCTTTCATCTCCGGCTCCAAAATCCGCGTTCGTTTCGAAGGCTGCCAGGTCTTTCTGGGGTATTATGATAGTAAGGTAACATTGAAATACATTTTTACTTCCACTTGGGCGAGTTAACCCCCTTGAGCACTGTTTAAGGTGTACCTAGACAGAGCTTTCCTTTGATTCCTTATTGGATCTTAGATAGGGACTCAACCATTTACGTTTACCAAACCTCAGAATCTACACGGTGTGTAACTGCACACTTTCAGTCTGAGCACAGGCAAGTTCTCCCCGGTTTACTCCAGGTAAACTCTTCTTCTGCCCTCTCTTTCAAGCAGGGGTCTGTGCAGTCATTCACGCCGTCTCCAGTGGAGTATCATTCCTCGGGGCTCATATCCAACTCCCCGGTGCTGTCAGGGAGTTACAGCAGCGGCATCTCTTCACTCAGCCGATGTAGTACGTCAGAGACATCAGGCTTTGAGAGCCAAGGCAGCGAACCAACAGTGACTGTCCCAAGCTACACCGTTTCCGAGGAGCCTGTGAGAAAAGAAAGTAAAACCCCACCGCCTTACAGCGTGTACGAGCGGACTTTGAAACGCCCCGTTCCTCTACCTCACAGCCTCTCCATCCCACCTGCCTCGGACCCACCGGCGCTGCCACCCAAACCACAGCTCGTCCGGCCAAACAACCTGGAGAACAGCAGCAGGAGGACTGAGCAGGTTCCCCGGCCCAGGCCTCTGCCCCGCAAAGTCTCTCAGCTATGAGAAGTCACTTTTATATTTAATTGCAACCAGTTCTTTATCAGTTTAAGAAATAATATTTTTTAAAAATAGTAAAACGCGTTTAGTTAGGCACTTTAATATTTTGCCCACCTTTTCTTTTGAGTAACTTTGAAATGCTTATTAACATTATGTTGCACATTTGAAATGAAATTACTAATTTAGGTTGCCAGATGCTATAGGAAGCATGAATGAGAGGATATTTGTATTATTATTTCAATTTCATGGTGGTGAATACTGATAAATGCTTTTATTTGTACCTTATTTCGATTTCAAAAACTAAATCTAAAAATCCTACAACTCTCATCCGATTTAGCTGAATGCTTCTTACAAAATGCAGAATATACTGACTGGATCTTTACTACTAGAGATAAATGCACGCTTCCTAACAAAGTAGTCTGTAGACTAGGATGTTTCTGCAAGTAGGCTGAAAGTTGCTTCTCTTATCCGATGAACAGGTTGGTCATTTCTAATGTCTGCAAAAACAGAGATATAGTGCAAGCTATACCACAGACAACTGTGGTAAGAATGTGGTTTGGATTTTTTGAAACACATGTTTGGTTGACAGTTATTTTTGAGGCGGAAAAATACCTACATTTCATTCCAGCGTACAGCACCATTCTGGTGAATCTTGACAAGGTTTTGTACCATTAGTGTATCACTGTACCTGATGCATCCTTTTCTTGTTTGAGGTGCAGTTTACTTTTATTCTTCCAGGTAATGTTTTATTGGTTTTTTGGGTTTGGGCTTTTTGGGTTTTTTTTGGTTGGTTGGTTGGGTTTTTTTTTAAGCTAGCAGTTTGCTAGCAGAGGCTCTCCGCTGTTTTTAAATTTCACCCTAAAAATACAATCTCTGTGCGAAACGGGGACTGATGAGTTGTTCTCTTAACTTGTTTATAAGAATCAGTACGGACTAGTACCAAGGCAATACACTAATGAACAAATTTTTTTAAATACAAACTACTGGCTGTCGATCAATAAGTTTTAACTGCTAATTGCAAAGGTCATTAATAATTCTGTAAAAACCTAGCAGAAACCCAGAACAGCTCTTTGGATGTGTATGTACCAGTGGAGTCAGGTTTTGGATTTGCTTTTTAGCTTGAGTTCATCGCCATTATCTTTATTGAAGGAGAATGGTGTTTGGCCTCAGGTTGTATTTCAGTGACCTGCATCTCAAGAGCTCTGGAAAGCTAATGCCAAGCCGTAGGAATGTGGAGGGAAGGCTAAAAGAAGGAATGAAGGAAAAAACACAGCAACAAAAAAAAAAAGCACCTTCTGTATGTATTTTTTTTGTATCCTCTTTCTTTTACTGACATGTGCTTGGGAACAGGTGTGTGATCTGCATTTTAAATCATGCTGTTAAAAGTATTCTCCCTCTTTTGTTGGGAAGCTCATGTTGATTTTAGCTGTGTTTGATTTGTTGATAGTTTAACTGGAAGAAAGTGACCACTTTTTATATTCTCTCAATTAAGCCTTCAGCAGTTACAAGCTGTTGACGGTAGCTATAGAGGTTTTCTATAATAAATGTTCAAGTATTTTTGTACATAATTGGTAAATTTTAATAAGGAGTGTACCATTATGTGAAAAAGAAGCAAACAGTTGTGTATGCAGTAAGATTGTTACAATTATGCCAAATACTTTATGTACGGGAAAAAGAATATTTGTAAATATGTGCTTTTAACAATAATTCTGCCATATTGACTTTACAATTTTGAATGTCAGAAGAAATTAATATATGTTAAAATATTTATGTTTTAGTGAAAGGGTTCATAACTTGAAAAGGAACATACGAATTTTAGCTTTGTATCTTGCTGATTTCAAAGACTGAAATTCCTTGAACTAGCTCTTGCTTTCTACTATAACATTTTTGTGTCCGTAACCACATCATAAAAGGTGTAGAAGGCTACATATTTATGCTGATATAAAGAGGTAATGCCTGAGATTTTTAAAAAGATGTCACAAGTAAGATAACAAAGCTGCTTTATTTCTTTTTCGCCCATGTAGTTCAATAGATTTTGTTGACTAGTGCTTGAGCACAGTAGGAATCAGTGTTATTTGCTCCTGAAACCGCCTTTTTTTTTTTTATTTCTGGCAGTGAGCAGAGTTGATGACTTCATTATTTGCGTGCATTACCAAGTCAGCTTCGCAGCAAAACATTTCACAAAGTTTCTGTTTACCTAGATGTTCATATTGGTTGCTGCATAATGTTAATACAGAATAAAATGACTTGATTAATCTTGACAGTACAACTTTTTTTTTCCTACAGTGTGAGAGATTATAAATCAGTTTGTCACAGAATTAAAGTTCTGACTCTTTGTCTTGCTAAATCCAGTTTTCTTTCTGTTAAAAATCCCCTGATGGATCTAGTTTTTCTCTCTATCTGGATCCATAAGTGCTTTGTGAGACAATGTGGAGAGTATTGACCTGCTCCCTCTGAACAAGTGAAGAATGTAAAATTTACTAGGAGAGCTCACTGTAAATTAACCTGCATGAGCGCTGTTTTTATAACTGTGACATCAGGAATACTCTGAACGGTAGCAGACGGTGTAAAATTGACTGAGTACTCTAAAACTGAGCTGACACATTTTCTGCTTAGCCAGTTTTGACAAATAGGTTCTGTAGATCAGCTTTTCAACCGGATTTCATATAACAAAATGTAGTATGAAATTTTGTTATGTATGTTGCAACACCCAGCGCTTGAAAACCTAATGTAAATAAAGGTCTTGTTTGAATTTTATGTATTACTCATAAATGCAGTTTTATCACTTTATGGATGATGGTGAGTAATTCAGAAGCTCCTCCAGGAGGACCTATGAGAACAAGTTGCTGTTACTACTCAGTGTTAGCCAGCTGTAGGTGTAATGGGAAGGATGGACTTGTATTCAAATGCTGTACTGGAGATGCTGGTGCCTCTGTGATGCCACAGAAGCAACTAGAAACTGCTGGCTGGCTTTGACATGATGCAGTTCAGACAGGTTCTCATGATGGGCTAATGCTTCTTAATGTGAATCAGCCTGGTTATGATGTCTCAAGTCAGATCATTGTCAATAGCCTGTGTCCTGCTAGAACAAAGCTGAACTTTGCCCTTGGTATTAAAGGTTTTGGAGTAGTGTAGATACCGCCCTCTTCACATGCAGCAGGGTGTAACTATGTGAAAATCTCTCTGGAAGTGGCATCATGCCCTTCTGCTTGTTATGTTGTTATCATGGATTGTCCAGCAGAGCCTGTAAAAAGCACAGGGACTGAGCAGAAAGATGCCAACAGGCAGGAGTCAATGCCTGAGGTGTAAATGATGAGAAGCATCTTGGTTTGAGTGTAACTGTGGCCAGCGAGGCATGAAGCAGCATTTTATCAGTAACCTCAGGTACTGGCAGACACAGTTCTTTGCTCCGGAGCTTTGCTGGTAGCGAGGTTTTCCCACAATGCTCTGATGATCCAGATAGAGCTTTTACATGTGCTTGCTGAAGGGCAAAGCCCTGTCTGCTGGGACAGTACGAGAGGATGTTCGCTACTTGAGCCCTTGGGATCTCTGCCCTTGAACCAGATTCTGTAGGAGAAAGCCTTTTCCATACTAAATTAATTTGTCTTTATCTTCTCCTTGTCAGTTTAATTCAGCTTTTGACACATAGTTCACTTAAGAAACTAGGATGATTAGTTACTTTGGATAACATTAACAAAAAAAAAAAAAATCATATGATTAAATGGCTAAAACACGTAAGATGTAGGAATATGGAAGGTTTGGAGCTGCTGTGGATTGTGGAGTGAGGAACTTGGTGTGCTTGTCATGCCAGGTGGGTGGCTCTGCAGACTTCAGTGGGAACAGAACTTACTATGTGAATCTCCCAGGAACATGGCTGGGCAAACTTACCCAGGTTAGGTCTTGTGTTTGGAGACACGTCATAGCTCCTCTCTGACTGGCTGATGCTGGGTCTGAATTTGTCTCTGTAAGACTGTAAGAAGAGAAGTGAATGGGAACAGTTGGGGAAAAAAAAAAAGGCAAATAAAACTTAGGCAAAGCCCTTGATGGCTACATAATTCAAGTAGTTTTTCACCCAGACAGGAAAAATAATAGTGGAGAGAACTGAAATATTAGCTGAAATTGAAGCATCAAATACATTTCTTTAAGCTACTGTAGCATGAGTTTATACCAGCTTTACTGCTGGTTGAGCTGAAGGGGGCAGAATGGAAGCTGGAAATCCTCACCGATGCCGTGAAAAGCCGAAATCAAAACTCAATATATTGTCTTAGTGAATGTTAAGCAGGATATTATTTATTGTAGCATTGGACACACAGGGGATTGCCCCTCCTAATGGGCGTGCTGTAAAGGGTTACACAGATTATATACAAAACATATATGCATATTCATAGGGTTTCCAAGAAATGGTTAATTTTTCCATTATGAGAGCTCATTATCACCCACTCCTCACACCCACAACAAAATTTCTTGGTGAGCCAACAAAAGATATTTGTTGGTCGTTTACTTCATTTACTCCTCTTCATTACACATCCTTTTGGTGAGCTTTAGCTTTTGACTTGCTAACAAAAGCCAGGGAGCTGTTTGTGCAGACTGCTCTTCTTTCTCCCTCTTCCTCTTTATCGCTCCTTTGTCAGAAATAAGTTGTTTCTCCTCAGGTATCACAATGCACACAATATGCAAAGTGGTAGTCCTTTAGGAGGAACTTTACACATCCTTTACATAGTTTGTGGCTGGCACTTATCTGACAAGATTTATGTTTACCATGTTTTTTGTTTCATCACTGAGTACAGGGTGGTTTTTTTGTTTTGTTGTGTTTTTGGTTTGGTTTTTTGGGGGTTTTTTTACTTTTATAAATGCTTTAGGTTTTGGGTTTTTTTTTCCTCTTCCAGAGGGAAGATGCCAGAGGATAAAGACTGACTGCCGTGAGTTGCAAGGGCAAAGACCTTCTAAATCGTAAAGACCTGAGAAGCACTAAAACTGGTTTTGCTAAACATGGGGGTTTTTTCTTACCTCAGGGTGCATTATTGATAGTGTATTTTGCAATGAACATCTCCATGTTTTAGGGAGCAAATTAATGTCCAAATTTCATAGGAAATAGCTGCTCTGATATCTCTTTAAGCTGCTGAAATTTCGGTTATATATTTAAATGGTTTACATCTTTAATTTGTTATTGGTACTAGATCTACTAGTGTACTCCAGTTTCTCCCACTTCCTCAGGAATTGTTTTGCTGAGGGATTTTCTGCATTACAATCTTGCTTATTTGTGTCAGACCTCTATCGCCACTGTCCCCCTTGACCTCGCTGACTTCCCTTGAAGTGCTTCCTCTCGCCTTCCAACAGAAGGCTGACAGCGAGGAGATGCTTTAGCCGTTCCCGTGGAGAATGTTGCGGAAGCCCAGCCTGAAGGGGACAGGGCACACACACCTATCCACTCCTGGGGATGGTGGGGGAGAGATCACAAGGGCCTTGGGAACAAAAGCTGGGAGGGGAAGTTCACCAGTGGAACTTGGCGAGAAAGCTCAAGGGCAGGGACGAAACTAATTAGCTACAAACCTGGAGGTGGGTGTTGGTAGTGTGCTGCAGGGACTAAGCTCTGCTAAAGGTGAAACTCGGTCCCAGCACACCCTGTAAATAGAAATCTTTCGTCTTGTGTCCTGATCTGCATTTCACAGAAAAAAAAATAAATAAATAAAACCCGCCTGGTAGATACAGTTGTTTGGTTTTTAAGAGGGTTGCTGAGCATGGGATAAGGCAAGACAAATTCCTCCTGCACAGGGAGCAAGGAGACACTGAGTCTTCATTTTAAACCTAAGATGACTTGAGAGATAATTGCTCTGGGTCTTTTGGGCTGGCTGCTCTTCAAGGGATGTGTCTCCTAGAGTGACTTGTCCTTAATGCTCTGAACATGCTCTGGTGGAGCCAAAGCAGAGAGCCCTGCGAAGCCAGCTGCCCACACTCTTCGGACCCCAGTGCCAGTCCCATTTGTGCCATCTGTTACAGGAAGCTGCTGCAGCCTAACCACCGTGCTCCGGTGGGAGACAGTCAGCTGATCTTTGTAAGTATGGTGCTGCGGTAAATCCAAGGATGCAACACAGCACCCAGGAAAATGAATGCAAATGTTCACATCAGTATTTTTAGAAACTGGCATTTGTCCAACAGGAACTGGGTGGAAGCAGCTGGTAGCTCATGAATTCAGCCCCACCTGAAGAAAATAAAACAGCCTAACACTGACCACAGTACACTTGGCAACAAACAAAACATGTCAATACACTCAGCTGTTTTGAGTTTTTTTTTCAGCTACCGCATTAGGAGATGAAACAACAAATGTTTCTGTGCTGCGCTTTTCTGAGGCCATTAGGTGCAGCGAAGGAGGACTGTACACACTGGATGGAGGCTTTTTATGTTGCCAAGGAGAGTTTTCCTGCATCTGTAGTCCCCCCTCCAAGATCTGACTCGGAACTGAAGTACATCCTGTCAATACCCCTAAAGCTATAATTCAGTGGAGTTTTTACGGCTGTAAAACCCGAGCTGCACGATGATAAGCAAGCAAAATCAAAGCAAGGCATAACCTGCTACTTTGAAAACGCAGACAGGGTCTATAGGGGAGCAAGCAGGGAGAAAAGGAGAGAAAACTGTTTTTCAGGTCATAAAGGTCTATTTTGAATTCTGGAATATTTGCTGCTTTTTCAGAAGCGCTGGGTTTTTACCACGTACTTTACTAGATTTTTCCCCTCTGCATGAGACAATAGGAGCAGTTTTCTCTGGTGTCCACAAAGGTTTGGATGATGTTGTTCTTGTACCTAGAAAAGGGGTGATGTTTGGGGATCGGTTTGGGGTTTCTTTCCTCAGTCCTGTGCAGAGAACAGGTAAGACAGAAGCATGAAGAAGACAGAAAAGACTGTGATTGTTGCTATGTGATCCCTTGGCCCAGAGGTGGTCATGTTCAGAGAAGATCTCTGGGGTAAAGATCAGTCCTAAATTGTGAATTTACTAGTTGTTTGAACATAGATTAAAAATAGCTTCCTAATCCTATAAAAGAGCCAGTGGTGCTCCAGGGAGTGCATTGGTTTATGAATAAAGCCAAGGTTGTAAGCATCTCCAACATTTACTGACACCTCAAAAGTATGTGCATGGGAAAAGATGCCACTGAGAGACAGAGTTTCACATGTTGTTCTTTAGCGAGATGTATTTACCTCCTGCTCCTTCCTCCCCCCATGCCCAAATCTGCCTGGCTACAAGCACAAAGAATCATTTCACAGAATCACACAACGGTTGAGGATGGCAGGAACTTCTGGAGGTCATCTGCTCCACCCCCTGCTCAAGCAGGGCCACCTAATGCAGGTTGCCCAGGCCCATGTCTATGCTTTTGAATATCTCCAAGGACAAAGACTGCACACCTCTGTGGGCAACCTGTGCCAATGCTCAGTCACATTAACAGTAGGAAGACTATTTCCTGATCAGAAGGAATCTCCTGTGTTTCAATTTGAGCCCGTTCCCTCTGGTGATGCCACTGGGCACCACTGAAAAGAGCCAGGCTCTTTGCACTCTGCTTTCAGGTATTTATATTGATGGTTGAGATCATCCCCAGCCTTGTCTTCTCCAGGTGAAACATCCCAGCTGTCTCAGCCTTTCCTCACAGGAGAGATGCACTAGTCCCTGAATCATCTTCATGGCCCTTAATCAAACTTTGTCCAGTATATTTATGTCTCTCTTGCACTGATTTCTCCATGAAGTGTCTTTTAATCACAGAATGGATTTGACAGAACAAGTACTGCCTTGGCAACTCCTTTTTCCAGAGAGAATTCTGTGGCATACCTGTGCTGGCCATGTGTCACATCCCACCAGGTAAACCAGATGGATTCAGACCTGTCTGTCCTGATGGGTACCTGTCACCCAAGAGCCACGTTAACCTCTTGTAACTAATCCCTTTCAGCCACCACACCAGTGAGACTAGCTTCTATAATCCTCTGCACGGTACTCGGGAGTAACTGCTGCTACCCAGGAGGTCCAAGCAAAGCACAACTATACTGGAAAGCCAGTACCATTATAAAGCTTGCAAACACAACCACACTGTACTGTATCTTTGGATCAACGGATTACAGTTAGCAGAACTTAGCAAAACTGGAAACACTGTTACTGTGATGTGCCGAGAATAAGGTTAGAAAGAGAGAGAGAGAGAGAGAGATTGAGAAAGAGAGAAAAAATAAGAAGATATCACCACCTGGGGATCCAGCATCAGTCGTCATGAAGTTGTAGTCCTTGGATGGTGGGCACTTGCCAGATATCTGGTCTGCATCTTTGATGCTCTCTGCCTCCACTCCTCTGGGGAGGCCTGGCATATTTTGCACAGACTCGGTGATAAATTGTAGAGTGTTTTGGAAATGGGTCGGTGGGGAATGAGGGTCCCAAGTCTTCATTTGACATCCCCGCCCCCCAACTGGTCTGATGAAGCAATGACCTCGTTCAGTGGCCTCACAGGACTTCATCAGGAAGGTGCTCTGCCTGCGCAGGGCCCTGCTTGCCTGTCACTGTTCCTTGTTGGGTAAGGACAGGATCCTGTTATCAGGGTGGCTGCTGACTGAGGGGCTGCCCATGCAGGGACAGTGTCCAGGTGGTTTACTGCGTGAGGACCCCACCTAAGCATAATGTCCACTTTATCAGGGCGGTTGCTTGAGATCAAGACTCTACAGGTCCTTCCATCCTTTGGAGGATGGAGGCCCTAGTCCCATGCCCTGCAGATGTTTACAGGGTCAGGCCCCCTGCGAGTCGAGAACCGGGAGAAGCTCTGCAGCCCAGCCGCTTGCCCCCATCCCTTCACTGCTGGCTCCTCAAGTCCCCACAAAAGGACGGAAAAATGGGTGAGTTCCATCTGACAACTCTGAAGGGATACAAAAGGTTAATAGAAAGACCTTTGTGAAACCACCTGTAGCTAAAATGTAAGGAGAGACACAAGCAATCAGCACGTTTCTGAGAAAGATGCCTAAATGGGCTGTTAACTCACTAACAGGGACACAAGGGGTAAGGGCTTTAGTTTGACAAAGGAAAGGCCTTCAGGAGGACACCTTGTAGGTAAGCAGGAGCGGAATTCTTGTTATGCAAGCAAGAATGGTGCTTGAGGAGATCAGACCAACCATGAACTTAAGTGAACTGGAGAGTGTGATGAGATCAAGCTTTGACCCTTGAGGAAGGCAAAGATGAGGAAGAGCGCCCCTCGACTCAAATTAGTTGAGACAGAAATACCATAAAAGGAAGAAAGAAGGTGGGACCCCCAATTTCTGGAACAGCTATGAATATGTATTAGATTTCCCAGAAATTTGTTGAATATATATGCAATGCTTGTGTATAAACTACACCTACAGCTTGGTGAGCCCTAGGAGGAATGATCCCCTATGTACCCAGCACTGCAATAAGGGATTTTTGCTAAACAGTTACATTGGACTCTGACAGCTAAGTGAAGTACCACGTTTCACATCTTGCTGTGGTAAGTGGACCTCTGCATGCATCTGGGATGTGGTGAGGTATGGACACAGATGTACACCACAGCACACTGCCCGCTTTTATGTGGTGCCCTTACTGCTTCAGCAGTGATGTACCGGTGGTGTGCTGAGTATCATGACTTGCTGTCATGGTATTATACACACGTGTCTTGCCTGCAATGAGCTGTAAAGAACTCAGAAACAGATATAATGTCAAATTGTAAAATAAAATTACTGTTTAGCATTCTCATGAGCTCTTACATTCTTATTTTGCTCAAGAACAGGAAAACCTACAGGATTTTGCAAAATGCCTTAGTGAGCCTCTTGTGGTTCAATGACATTTGTTATTGAAGACATTGCCAGCCCATCATTGAAGTGAAGCTTTCAGCAGTTGTATAGGTGAAAGCAGGCACAGCTTGAGTGACAGGCCTTGGGTGTGCTCATTAGAGGGATTTGAGTTCATGCTGAGCTGAAGGAAAGGGAGTGACCTGGGAGACTCTGAGCAGGCACTAAACCGTGGAAGCAGAACCAGAAATGACAGCAGATGGCAGGGTCAGCTCGTTAACTGCATTTATCTAATTGAAGGCTTCCTATATATTGTCAGGTAACAATATAAAAAAAAAAATCTGTCAGAAATTCCACCTGGTCATAATTGATCATCATTAATAAATCTGTTGGAGAACAGGCTGCCAAAATCTCAGCTATGATCATGTAACTCAAACTAATTAGTAAATGACAGTTGCTGAGATGAGTGGCTTTGGCTGGGTGAAGAAAGGAACCAAAGCTGTGGCTGCTGTTGGCAGAATGGAAAGCTGTTTTATGAGGGTTTGCTGGGCTGACAAAACATCCAGCTAGTTTGCTGGTTTGGTCTTCCTCTGAAAATCTGTGTGCTGTGGAACACAGGGATGTAATACTGGTGTGGTTTTTGTTTTGTTTGTTTTTTTTTTTTTTGAGACACTGATTATACATAAAATGAATAAATACTGCAGTGAGATTAACTTGAAAAACAATGGTTTATCCCTGATTTCTGTCTTGGTCTCTAAAGAGACAGGCAATAGGCATTGAGTCTACTTCCCAAAACAAAACAGCATAAACAGATACTTCTTTTAAACCATATTATGGATTTATTGTTGACACAATGCTGACAAATTTGAAATAAAAAGTAAACCGCATATGGACCTACCCATGCTATACTCCTAAGGGAACACTGCACTCCCCCAGCAGGAAAGCTTTGTCTGGCTCCCCATCTCTATTTTAAGGGGCCAGCTGGAAACTGGTGCTCTGAAATGTGTGTGTATGATTGTGGTGAGGCAGTTTCTCATAGGCAAGGAAGCATCGTGCCACGCTGCCCTTTTAAAATATATTTAGTGGCATTAGAAGGAAATTAATTAATGACAGAGAATGATGGGTTTTTAATCTCTCGCTCTGAATCCTCAGCTAGTGGCACTTTGCAAAGGGTATTGCTGCAGCCGGTTTTATTTTTATCTGTAGCAGACAAACTGCTGTGGCTCCTCCTCAGGTCTTCTGTAGGTGTCTTACCCTGCGTGCCCTGCCTGGAGAGCAACGTACTGACAAGGTCATACAGCAGCCAAGGGAAGAACAAGTAATCTGCCTTATCCACTCTGCCTGCATTTAAGTGCCTATTAAATGATGCTTCTGCACAGCATAGTCAGAACAGCTCAATGCAAGCAGAAGGGCAGGCTCCATCCATAAGCATGCTTTCCAGTGGGAAATCATGGCATAGCAGAAAATAGGTGACTAAACAACAGGTCAGATCAACTTGAATACCGACTCCACAGGGGAGGCTGATCCTGGGTCCTCAGGTAATAAGTTGTGTACACTGCTGTGCAAGTTCTCAGCGCCCAAAGAACAATGTTGTAGGTTGCATTTGGGTCAAAGATTTTTGAGGTGTTCAGAAGGGAGATGTTTTTTGCACAAATAGGTCATGATGGGATGCTACTCTGTGATTATTTTTTTTCTCTAAATGTGCTTGGAATAAATAGCAGAGACTGGTGGTGGATAATGAAGGTGCTAAAAGGATGTGTCAAAGAACAGTTTGTTATTATTTTAATGACATCATAAAATTTCTCCAGTGTTTGTATTGTCAATTTTTGTGTTGGTTTGTCTCTTCAGACTAGAGACTGTTTTAAATGTAATGGTGTATTAGTAAGAGGCGGTTTGGGTTTGGTTTTGGTTTTTTTTTTGGTAGTGTGCATTATGCAGTTGGGATTAGCCACTCATTTCTGTGCAGAGTTGCAATTTTTCATGCAATTGGGACAAAACTATTTAAAATTCAAGACTGGATCACTGAATTTTTTTTTTTCTTTAGGCACATTGCAACCTACATAATTCTCCTAAAGTTTCTTCTTCCAAGATCTTTATATCTAAAAGAAGCATGAAAAATGTCTATACGACCTGGTACACACTCAGGGTGAAAGTGAAAGCTCTTTAAACTGTCTGCAATCAGATAGTTCAGAGGCAATCATCTTCACCATGCTAACCTTGAAATGCTCTGGTGTCATGAAGAATCGAAGCAATAAAATTGCAATTACTACATACCTGTGTTTTATTTCTGTAATGTCATCTGAAAACAAGTGAGACTACATATTAGAACTTAAAAAATCCTTTTTGATATACAGCATACAATTAATAAAAATGAAAAAAAATATTTAAAATTATTTACAGGCTGATGCGTAGCATGTGTAGCATGTTACAATCTTCCTGTTTTGTTTTGGGTTTTTTTGTTTTGTCTTTGGACAAAATCTGTCAATATAAAACCTGAAGTAAAATGATAAAAGCACAGCTAATGTATTAAACATTCCAGATTCAATAATTACCAATGAAGTATTATATACATGTGGTGATTTGACCCTGTCTGAAGGCCAGACTACCACCAAAGTTGCTCTATCACTCACCTCTCACCCGGACAGAGGAGAAAATACACGTTGAGAGGCTTTGGCATTAAGGACAGGGAGAGATCATTCTGCAATTAGTCACGGGCAAAACAGAATCAACACAGAAGAAAGGTAAGAAAACTCTCTAATTTATTACACTACACTACACACCCAGAGAATCCAGAATCAGATAATGAGAAGTACAAACAGCTCTTAAAACACCATTCCCCGTCCCTCCCTTCTTTGCAGACTTCACTTTATTCACGATTTCTCCTCCCCAGGATGGCACAAGGGAAAGGGGGCGGGGGGAAATAGGGAATGGAAGCTTCAGTCTTCAGGCAGTTCCTCATGAGTTGTTCTTCTTGGGGAGGGGCATTTCTCACACTCTTTCCCTGCGCCATCGTGGGGTCAGACCCATGGGAGACAGTCCTCCATGACCCCCTCCACGTGAGTCTTCTCCCACAGGGCCTCAGCTCTTCACCAACTGCCCCAGTTTGGGTCACTGCTGTAAACTCATAGAACGTCTCTCAGTCTCTCAGTCCCAGACTGCTGGACACAGCCTGGTGCCCCCACAGAGTCACAAGCACCCCCTCAGCAAACCTGCCCTGGCATGGGCCTCTGTCTCTCTGTCTCTCTCTCTCTCTGCCTCTTATCTCTCTCCACGTGTTGCAGGTGCTGTCACAGATTCTTCCCTATTCCTCCACCTGCTCCATGGTGGGCTCCTGCCTGTCCCAGGTGCCTCTCCATGGGCTACAAGTGGGGTCTCATTGTCCTCCATGGGCTGTGGGGGGACACCCGCTTCACCATGGTATTCTCCACAGGCCACAGGGAATCTTCTCTCAGAGCCTCCTCCTCCCACCCTTCACTGACATTGGTGTCTGCAAAGTTACTTACATCTTCTCACTCCCTTCTCTGGTGGGAAAATGTGTCTGTTTGTGTTTTTATCTCTCTAAAATGTGATTTCCAGAGGCCTGTGACCGGTGCTGATTGGCCTGGCCGGCCTTGTCAGCAACAGGGTTTGGGAGTTTGGCCTTGGGACCCTAGCTAGGATTTACTTTCTTGGACCCTTAAGAAACTTTCTAGCCTCTTCTTAAGCCACACTACAAACCTGCCACAATACATCACTGCTAAGAGAAAAAAAAAAAAAGTTTAAACCACTAAATGATTATCAGAATAACATTTTGAAAACAAAAGTTTGGATTACAGAGGACTTATTCCCAACTTGCAAGAGCTGAACAAATAAGGAGAATAGTTTCCCTTTACCTCTCCAGTCATAAATATAGAAAAATACTCACCTTCCCACACTGATATCACACCAAACTAGATAGAAAGGAATGAAAAAGCCCACTCTGAACAAAACAACAGCACAAACCCCCCAAACTCCTAACCATACACTCTGAACCCTAAACAGAGAAAAAAAAATTGGAATAATTACCCTTAATTTATATTTTGTCCTTGTATACAAAAAAATTGTCATGGTAGAGTTGGTGGGTTATGTCCTAGTAAACCCCTAACCAAAGCTGTAGTGGGACTTAGTGTGCATGATTCACAGTCCCCCCCCGAAAATACAGAGATTTTACCTGATATTTGATCTTCATGCTATGATCTCTGTGCATCATATGAAAGTGGGCTTTATAACTGATACCAAGCAAATGGATGTTCTTGCTTCACTATTCAACTGAGACATATGTGGCTTGCCATTGTTACACTAACTCTACAAAATATTCATGATACTCTAACAAATATGGACTAGTTTTTAAAAAGATACATTATTTGATGCTCTTCCAGGTTTTTAATTTGCTCAGTGTTTGCAAATTAGTTCATGTCACAATAGATGTATTACTCTTTATTAAGAATAAATATTTTGCCATATGTTAAAAGCTTGAAGGTCCACACTTAATGTTTCAGAGGTGCTTTTTCCCTTTATTCTTAAATGCTGTGTCTCTGGCACCTGGAAAAAAAAAAAAAAAAGAAAGAATATTCTGTCTATCATCCAGATCTTATTAAAAAAAAAAAAGGGTTTAACAAGTAGATTCAGTGGAGTTACTCTGGATTTACAATGCAACTAGAAATGGAACAGAGTCTAAAATTTACCTGAATACATATAGTGCACCAAACACGATACATTCAATGGGACATAGGTATCCAACGGACACCTGGTATATGCAATCAACCAAAGTCGTCAGATACAAGATCCAAAAGGACAAGGCCTGACCTCACACACTCATCTTTGCTGACATTTAGAAGTCTGTATGAGCATACATCTTAGCATTTAATTTACATACACCCATGACCAAGGCATGCCTATATCATAACTACACCAAGCAGCTATGCGTTCAGCTGACATGCAAGGCTGCGGTGCTCAAACTGAAAGGAGTTCTCATGGCTTTCCTCCGAGAAAGGCAGACACCAACAAAATATGATCAGAAGAGGCACCACCTCCTCTTTTACACCACAGTGCCATGGTTAAAGTGTTCAGCCAGTATGTGGTGGATCTACATGTAGTTTCCAGAGCCACGGTGGTCAGCACAACAAGGTGGTTGCAGCTGTGGAGACCATCCCATATCTTGGAGCAAACCTGAGGTATATTGGTAGTCCCCTCCCAAATTTATGAGTTATTATGTAAAGTTAATTATTTTTATGTTGGTATGCATGTATTAATGTTATATGTAATATAATGTAATTACATTAATTTTCAGTTGTTGAGCCTAGGACCCAGATTCCCAAATTCAACTCAGATGAATGACAAGCCTATCATAATGAAGAGGTGGGTTTTGCTCTATCTTGTTCTGCATATCTCGTCCCATCCTAGCAGTTACTTGTTGTATGTGTGATGTGTTAGCTATTCTCCATTGGGAAATACTCCGCATCACTGTCATCTACAGCTTCCCCAACACTCAAATGCACTCCACCTAACAAGCTGCCAGCCCAGGGTAAAGCTCTCCTGGCAAAGCTCTCTTAGTTTGTGTGACACAATCAGCAATCTGCTGTATTGTCAAACACAGCATGACTCCGTTCATACATTTTTGCTGGGAGCAGGGAACCATGATTACTTACCTGCTTCCAGTCTGCCTAGCTAATTTGATTTTGCATTTAATAGTGGCACGATGAAGCGCAGTCAGAGAGCAGCTCCCACAGCTTGTTTGGCTCCCTGGTGTAGGGACTGTGTTAAAATTGAAGAGACTCAGTTTTTTGTCTCAACATTGCTGAAACACTGCATCACCAACTATCACTACTATCAGCACCAAGGAAAAGATCAGAAGGAGGGGTCAGACTACAAGGCACCCAGACCTGGCGAGGGGCCCGGAGACCTCCAAAGACCACCTGACTCCTGGAGATGGTATTGAGTCCAAAAACAAGCAGCATTGGATAGAATGTTCCCCCACCGGCAACCTCTCTCCATTTCTTTCTTCTCCATTCTTCCCCTCAGATTGCTCTGGGTGGTTGGGGATGGCTGGGCTTAACCTCTGAGTGATGTCCAATTAGCTAGTTTATTGTGACCAGGTCTTCGCAATCCTCAGGAACAGAATTAAGACTCAAAACAGAGCCGAGTGTCAAGTCACTTTATTTGGCCCATGACGAGCATGCAAGAGAACGAGGAAAAAAGAGGGAAAAGAGTGGAAAGAGTTGGGGAGGGGGTTACAATAGCTACCATCATGGAGCTGCAGCGTTCCCATCAGTCTGATGTCTTCATGTCCTGTGGGAGAATGTTCTGTCTGATGTTGGTCGTTTCTGGTCTTTTATTGGGTTGTGCGGGAATCCATTAGCATATTTAAAGATATACTCTGTTTAAGCACACACACCACTTAGCAGTGGTGCACATGCCCAATACCATCACTGGGGAGGCTCCGGGAGTCTTAGGTGGTTTTTGGAGGTCTCTGGGCCCCTCTGTTTCCAGACCCCAGGGCTGGGTGCATGCACAGGAGTTAAATTTAACCAGTTCTGCGTTCAGGTCCAATATGAATGCAGGAAGCACGTGTGTGCATGCATGTGTGTGTGTGTGCACGCGCGCGCGTGTGAAGATAGAAAACTCAAAGAGCCAGATAACCATTGCAATCTTGGGTATCCCCACCTATACTCATGAACCTTCAGAATAACTGCTTTACAAAAATGGTCCTGTTTCTTTCCAAAGAAAATATGCTGTGCCTCACAGCTATGAGTTCAAGTTATGAAGTTGAGAATTGCCTCCCACAAAGTACCACAGCGTGAATTTTACAGGAGCAGGGGGTTCAGTGCCTATACTCTATGCCAACCTGATAGAGTTTTGCAAACTTCATTTTGTCTGCAGCCCGTGAGGTCTAGCAGGCAATTTTAGAATACGCACTGAGCACTCTGAAAGAAGTAGGAACAGTACAAACTGCAGAAATAAGTAACCATTTTCTTTTCCATCCCAGCAGCAGCAGTCAGCGGCTCTCTTCTACATGGGTTCAGACAGCACATTCAATCTGGGATGTATGGGTCAGCACTAGGATCTCCTGAGCTCCAGAAACTGAAGCCAGAAGGTGAGCAGGAAACTGACATCAAGCTCTTCTGCTTCCCAACAGACTTGTCTAAGTACATTATGCTTGTATACTAAACTCTGCTATTTAAAAACAAATAGCCATATTGAGAGATCTTTTGAAAATCCCGGTCATTTGGGGTATGTGTAAGTCATGCTCTGATAATTCACATCAGATTTAAGACAGCTCTGCTCAGTGCCTCGATTTAGATATGTAGAACCGTAGCTTTATGCTTGAGAGAAAGCTGGATTTCACAAAGAACTTGCAGGTCAAATGAGGAATTATCTCCCTGGTTATAGAACAGCTGAACAGTAGGATTTGGACCATAACTCTGGATTTAAGTGTCTCAGTTCTGCATTTGAAGCCTCAGCCCTTTATTGGCTCTAACTTCATGTGTTTGGAAGGGATTTTTCCCATGGGAGGTTTAGAAACGCAGCTCTAAAAGAGTGCAGCTAGTTGTTTGAAGTTTTCTTGATTCAGAAGGTGCTGGTCTAATTTAAACAGCATTTTTACTCAGCCCAGGCTATACAATTAGAAGTAAGAATTGATTCAGCAAACAAGATGTGCTTAGAACATGGTGGCCTGACAACTCGTAATAAGGTCCCCCAAAATACATAATAAATAGAGGCTAATGGAGACGCCAATTACTCCTAACAGTGACACCCACTGTTCTTCTGTAACATTGTGTCTCGTACTTGTTTCATATACCCTAGTAAACAATATATTCTGTTTTCTAAATTAACAATGATTGCAGAAAATAAGCGAAGTTCTTGTAGCATTAGTACAGAAAACCTTGTAAGAAAGATCTGACGCTGCCAGTGCCAGGGCCATGGTGCTGACTAAGAACTAATTGTTACTGCCCCTGCAGCCTTGTGTTTGCTCACAGGAAGGGTTTGATTAACAAACATCGCGCCACTGTGCCTGTCCGCAGCCGGCAGTGCTGCTGCTCGCGCAGAAAACAACGATATCACATATGCCACTGCTGGCTGAGGTGAATCGAAAACTCAAAAGAGAGAAAAACTGTAGCTGTCCTCCTCAAAGTGTGGCACTCGGGGCACGTGTCCATTCAGGCATCACACAGGAGTTCAGTCGCAGCAGGATTTTGTAATTACACAGCTTAATTCTTCCTGCCTATTATAAATGGCTCTTTGTTTCTGCCGTTTGTCTTCAATATTCACCCACACTCACTATTATATTTCTTTTTTTGCTTGTCCCCCGCTTGTCCCCTACCAATTCCTCCATATTCCTATTTGCTGTTTCAATTTGTTTAGCCACGCACGCCTCGGTTTAATTTCCTTGTGCCTCTGCTGCTCAGCGTTTCTGCCTCAGTAGCTCTCAGCCTGCTCCCCTACTTCTATTTCAGCTCCCACTCTCTCATTGAAAACCACTCATGCTGATTTTACTTAATGCAGTATAAGTAAGGGTAGGGTTTTTCAGAGGGAAAAATGTCACTTTTCATAAACCAGAATGGAAAGTTTGACAGGATGATGCTAAATCTTTTGAACAGACTTTAAGATCTTTATGATGAGTCAAACAATGTCCAGTCACTTGGGACTTTCGTTGAGTTTGGGGATTGGGGTTTGGGTTTTTTTTTTTTGTTTGTTTGTTTTGTTTTGTTTTTATTGGCATGGATCATATTTGTGTTTGCTTGAGGACCACTCTGAGCATCAGTATCACCTACAAATTTGTCAAAAAAAATCAGAAAAATCTGCAGAACTAGAAAACTTTTCTGAAGGAAAGACTTGGTTTTAGCTTGCTTGGTACCATTACTTAAAGAAACCCATGTATTTTCTATTTGTATACAAACAATGTAAATAATTAAACTTACTTTTTTGGATAGTGGCTGCCCCTCCATCACTTCTAGCACATCCCTGAGGCCACTTACTCCATATATGCAAATCAAGCATACTCCATGTTTCCAACAATTTCTTAGTACTTTCACCCAACTTAATGGGCTGACTAGAATAGCAGCAACATAATGTGGCCTTCAGCACCCCACTAGCAACCCTGGAGCAGGTGCCTATCTCTTCTAGCTGGTGGCTCTGAAGACTTTAGCCTGCAAGACATATAATACAAAATAGATCTTCTCTCCAGAAAAAAAAAAAAAAAAAGCCTTGGCAGTCTTCAGGAGATTCTTAGGCCTGTTATTCCCTTTCCTATTAGCAAACTCTGAGAGGTTAAGGTTGTGTCACATCCCTAGTTGTGAAGACATGGGCTGGTGACATCTGTACAACTTGCAGCAAGCTGATAACCTCTTATAAGAGGTTAACCTCTCATAAAAGGCATCTTCCAGTCATGCTCATAGAAAAGATGCAAGAATTCAGGGTTTCTGGCAAAATCTAGATTTGAAGTCAGGAGAGCTGCATGGGAAAAGAAAGCTGAGAAATACATGAGTAGCAGCCACTGAGCAACTTTAGAGGCTTACTACTCGGAGAGCTCTTCGTATAAGTTCTCCCATCTTTTTGCTCATCACCACTGCTGTAGTTTAAGTACTAGACTGAGCAGAGATGGCAGTGTACATGGTAGTGTGGAGTTAGAAGGCAGCTCACCTCTCTGAGCATGGGCTTTCTGGCAGGACAGGACTATGTTCATGCTGATGCACTCTGCCATCAGCTTTTTAGGCTGATGTTAAGTACTACAGATGCACAGTGTGAGGGGCTGCTTTCAGTGAGGACAGGAAACCTCTGGCCCTGGCTACCCTGCACTGCTGAGCTGCTCTTGTTACAGCAACAGAGGGAGATGTCCGCTGCAAGAGGAAGGGTTCAAGAAGTTTGCCTGAACATCTGAGACACGTGGGAGAAAGAGAGAAAGAAAAGACATTGGTTGCAGAAGAGATGTGGCAGCAGTCACTGACCTAGCAGGGGAGTGTATAGACGAGGAGAACTGGATTTTCACAAGGGGAGATAGAGGTAGGACAAGGGGGAATGGATTTAAGCTGGAGGAGGGAAGGTTTAGGTTAGATATCAGGGGAAGTTCTTCACAGGGAGAGTGATGAGGTGCTGGAACGGGCTGCCCAAGGAGGTGGTGGATGCCCCAACCCTGGAGGTGTTCAAGGCCAGGTTGGATGGGGCCCTGGGCAACCTCGTCTAGATCCAAGCCTGGAGGTTGGTGGTCCTGCCTGTGGCAGAGGAGTTGGAACTCAATAATCCTTGGGGTCCCTTCCAACCCAGACCATTCTGTGATTCTGTGATTCTGAGAAGGCGGCAACTCCATTTATGTACATGCACATCGTATCACATCCATCTCCCTCCTTGAGAGGACATGTTCCTGCAGCAGAGCTAATAATGCAGCAGTCCTCACTTGGGGCCCATCAATACTGCATGGGGTAAAGAGTGCCTGCTTATCCCATGATGTAAACATCCACGAGTGAACACAAAGTGAATGGTACTCTGAAACTGTGGCTAGCTGTGGCTGAGGTCACGTTAGCTCTGAGCTAACGTTAGCTCTGAGCTAACGTGACCTCCAAGCGGGCATGAATCACACACTGCGATCAGAGGGCTGACTACAACAGCCATTACTGCCCCTCAGCAGCCGTGTGCTCCACCTACAGCCCTAAGCATGCTGTATACATTCCTGAAAGTTAGCAGTCAGCAAGACTCCTCTAATTAGTGTCCCCAGAGTCAACAGTCTCATTACAATAGGTAGATGGCACCTCCAGTGATGAATACACCATCTCCCCAGATCAAGACCCCTACTCAAAAGAACATGTGTAGTGAATTTATAAGGTACTGCATCTTTAAATTGAAGGGACCAAAGAGTTAACCAATTGTATTTTGGGGTGTGTGTGTGTGTGTGTGTGTGTGCGCTAACAGGTGGAACTAACACACTGAACTGTGTAAATGTGATGATCAGAGGAGCAGAGTCTGGCTGGAGACATGTGACTAGTGGTATTCCCCAGAGGTCGGTGTTGGGTCTGGTCTTGTTTAAGATCTTCATCGACGGCCTTGATGAGGGAATAGTGTCCACCCTCAGCCAGTGCACCAATGACACGAAGCTGGGAGGAGTGGTGGACATGCAGGAATGCTGTGCTGCCATTCAGCGAGACCTGGACAGGCTGCAGAGCTGGGCAGTGAGGAACCAGGTGAGGNTGCCCTGGCCAGGTCTCACCTGGAGTCCTGTGTCCAGCTCTGGACTCCCTGGTACAAAACAGACCGGAATCTCCTGGAGAGAGTCCAGTGGAGGCCACAAAGATGATGAAGGGCCTGAAGCATCTCCCCTATGAGGAAAGGCTGAGTGAGCTGGGGCTGTCCAGCCTGGAGAAGACTGAGAAGGGATCTCATCAATGTTTATAAATATCTGAAGTGTGGGAGACAAAGGGAGATGGCCAACCTCTTTTTAGTGGCCTGTGAGGACAGGACAAGGGGCAATGGTCACAAGCTGGACTACAGGAAGTTCTGCTTCAATATGCGAAAGAACTTCACGGTGAGGGTGATGGAGCACTGGAACAGGCTGCTCAGGGGGTTGTGGAGTCTCCTTCTCTGGAGATATTCAAGACCAACTGGACGCCCACCTGTGTGACCTGCTCTAGGGAACCTGCTTTGGCAGAGGGGTTGGACTCGATCTCTCAAGGTCCCTTCTAACTCCTACAATTCTGTGAATCTGTGAACTACACAATGTAGGGACCAGGGTATTAGCTCTGCAGGGTTACCACCTAGCACCCACCTGCGCAGGCGTGTGGATTAAACAAATGCCCTGACCCTGTGTGTGACTTGGCTTTGCATACCGGATAAGGATCACACTTTTTGGGACAACACCAGGAGTCTGCCATGTGAGTGCAAACAGCACTTGACCCTTACTGGGCTGCCAGTTGGACCGTGGTGGGCTAACCTTGGATGCCAATCAAGCAGCTCTCTCACACCCCTCACAATTATTATTCCCTCCAGTTAAAAGTGAAGAGATGAAGGAAGACTGAGGAATGAACAAGTGAACGTTCCTAAACTGTCTTAGTCTTTGAAACCACCATATTTTTAATAAACAAGCTAAAAGTGGTCAGATGTCCTGCTGTGGTTCTGGTGAAGGCAGATGCTTCCTTACCTGGTTATCATCTGAGCTACTGCCAGGAGTGCTGTTTATGGTCTTTTAGCACTTGTTGGCTTTTTTTATTAAGTCTTCCCTGGACAGTAATTTTTAATGGAATTTGAAAAATTGCAAATGGCTTCGCAAATCACTTCTTAATCTGATCAAACAAGCAAGAAATAATACAAAGGGTAAAACTGCCTCAACATCCTGATCTCATCAGAGTATTATGGGAAACATGTAAATAAAGAAAACAAATCAGTGCCCCCTTCACACTTCATCAATTGCCTAACTACTTGCAGCCAGCTAATTACACACCTTTAAAATGCATGTACAGAAGAAATGATTCAGAAATAAGCTTCCATAATGAGAAAGGACAGCACAGAAATACTGACTCCACTCAGGTAAATTTAACCCTTTAAATTTGACAGTGCTGAAAGCACATACTGTACATAATACTAAAGTAACTGCTGCCAGCTCAATGCTAAGCATTTAATAACCAGTAATCTACAATGACTATTCTGTATTTGTTTAATGCTATTAACCTGTGCAACCTTTACTCTTCACTTATACGGAAGACAAGGATTCACACACGCCTTAGAATGAATACTAAGTTACTGTTGGTAAAATATATCGAGAACTATCAAGTGGTTAGTAATGTTAGGCTGACTTACTTTCATATTTCAGAATATTTAGGACCTATGTAGCCTGCTAGCTCAGCAAATACTACCTATTTACTTAGTAGTGCTGTTACTAGTAGCACCATGATCTTCACAGCGACTACAAATCCTGAAGAAGCGTCAGGCTTTGCTGAGCTTGCTTCAGCATGCTGTGTTTACTGTGTAAAAACAACTTTCTAATGATCAGATGGCAACTAGTACACTGATCTGTGGTGACCAGTGACAGGACACAAGGAAATGGAATGAAGTTCAGACTGGACACTGGGGAAAGGTTCTTCACTGAAAGGGTAGCTGGTCACTGGAAGAGTCTCTCTGGGGAAATGGTTAGGGCACCAAGCCTGGCAGAGTTCAAGGAGCATTTGGATGATGCTTAGTCATAGGATTTAGTTTTGAGGTGGATCCTGCAAGGAGCAGGGAAATGGACTTGATGATTCTTATGAGTCCCTTTCAACTTAGGATATTCTGTGATTCTATATTTTACTTTTGTGTCCTTTTATGCAACCATAATATGGGGTAATAAACAGGTACTTCTTACAAGAAAATCATAGAATCATAGAATGATTAGGGTTACAAGAGACTCCCAGAGGTCATCCAGTCCAACCCCCCTGCAAGAAGCAGGGACACCCCCAACTAGATCAGGTTGCTCAGGGCCCCATCCAACCTTGCCTTGAACGTCTCCAGGGATGGGGCATCCACCACCTCCCTGGGCAACCTGTTCCAGTGCTCTACCACTCTTAAAGAACTTTTTCCTAATATCCAATCTAAATCTCCCTCCCTCTATTTTGAAACCATTACCCCTTGTCCTGTCACAACAGGCCCTACTGAACAGCCTCTCCTCATCTTTCTTGTAGGCAAACTTTGGGAGATGCACAGATGTTTAAATGTTTATTACATTTAAATGTTTATTACATACAAAATGTTTATTCCCCTAGTATAATAATGCAATGCAGGGGATTAGTCACAGAACAAGAGTAGGGGGAGGCACAAGATGACACTGGCAACTCAGAAGTCATGTCAGTCAATTAAAACTACATAGATCTGGGAGCTGGGGAAAGCCAGTTCTGGGAGTAACAAAGAGAACAAACATCTCCCACCACACTGAATTCACCTCAGCCCCTGTGGAGGCCACAGAGGGTGAATGTAACATCTGAGACAGAGAGGTGGATATTAAGAAGTTTGTGTAAGACTTCTAACTACGTAATTATTCATGGCTTTGTTCCTGTAATAGTACTAGTTGGTACTATTAATTTTCTGTTAATTATTAGATGTGGACTGACAATTCCTTTATTAGCCTGTCAATCTTACCTATGATGACAAAAAAAAAATCTTGCAAATCATGTTTCCTTCTTTTTTTTTTTTCCAAGAGAGACAAAAATTTGAGGGTAATAACTGTTCCTTGTGGAAAACCCACATGTTGAAGTTGACTGGTTTAAGTTAGTTATATATTTTCTGCCCTGCAAAGAATGTGTCAGTTTCACTGACCACAGTTCAGCAATAATTTTCTGTGTTTCAGTTCTTCTCTTTTCCCCCAGTGGAGAGGTCACTTCAGCATTTTATGCTCTGCTGCCTGCCTACCCAGCTGGAAACAAAACCTACTTGATTCTGAAGGGGTCCTGTTTCTGTATGAGGCATAACAAACAATATGCAGGAAACTGTTGAAAACATTAGGAGACTTGTGTTGGTTGTTTGTCTCAACATTGCTGAA
This sequence comes from Heliornis fulica, assembly GCA_013399135.1. Classification (NCBI taxonomy): domain Eukaryota; kingdom Metazoa; phylum Chordata; class Aves; order Gruiformes; family Heliornithidae; genus Heliornis; species Heliornis fulica. The sequence continues at coordinate 1,024,277 of VXBZ01005982.1, forward strand.
ACAACTATCACCACTGTCAGCAACAAAACAAAGATCAGGAGCAGGTGTCAGACCTCCAGACCAGATGCTTCCTGCCTTCCTATGGACCTGAATGAAAGGTGATTTAATTTAACCAAATCCCTGTGTATGTATTGGGCTTGCACACATCTGTCGAGTGGTGGGTGTGGTTAAACAAAATAACTCTTGAACTATGCTGATGGACCTGTTCAACACTTTCCTAGGGATGGTTAAGAGTATCAGCTCTAAGGAACTGAATGTTTGTCCCATGATCTTTACACAGTAACTTGCACAGGGTGTGATAATCAATCCAAACATTTGTTTGGTTTTCTTTCCTCTGTGTAAGTCAAGAGCACTGAACCATGGTGAGCACACAGGTACTAACATCAGTCAGGCCACCATTTGGTACCAGCCTTCAGCCAGGACCCTGGGAACTCAGGCACAGGCACTGTGCCTGTCGGTGCTTCTCCCACAGCAAGCATCCTGTACCTATGTCTGAGTGAGTCAAAAAACCTATTCTATAACAGTTGTAGTTTAGAATAGTTGTATATAAGGTATATATAAGGTATATATAGGTATATAGTTATTATAGTTATATATAGTTAAAACCTATTCTAACAAAAGCCCCGCTCTCATACCTGCGTAAAAAGTCCCCAAGAGCTTTCCACTGGTTTCCCATGTCTATTATCAAAATGATATGAAGGGTTCATTGCAACATCCATTTAAGCAATCTGGCTTCCTGATCCTATGTCCCCAGAGCCCTTTTGTCACTGCACCTTTTTTGTGCTCTCAGGCTGCCAGATCCAGCCTCAGACACACCTCCTCAGACCATTAATTCCTTTGCTACATGTAGGAGACATGTAGAGTCCTTAAATACATAACCTACACAGTTGAATTTGTAAACATATGGTACTTGATTTTAACTCAAAGCAAACATTGCCAATCTCCTAAAGATCTTCCACACTCCTAAAATGCAAAATAAAATTAATCCAGAGAAACAGAATTAAATGTGTTTTTAGTGTAAAGCTTGTCACAGTCTGTTCAGAGTCTTTTAAATGCATACTGTGGTACAAAAATTTTAGGGATCGCCAAGAACGCTTTAATGGTACTCTGAGCTGAAAAGCCATTGAAGAGGTGGGCAAAAAGGTCATGCTTTTTCTTTATTTCAGCCACCGATGCATCAAGGCATGGAAGCAGCAAAACATTTTCAGTAGCTGTCAGAGTTGAAAGCAAAATTCTCTACCTCTAGGTATCTCTACCTCTAGGTATCAATGCAGCTACAACAGGAATACTTCAAAACAAAAAAATCAAAACAACAAACAAACCCAAGAAAAAACAAAACAGTACAAACATTGGCAATGCATTGTTTCCAGCTGGCAACAGGCTTTGATAAGTCTATCTACAATTAAAAGAAGAGTAAGAATGGGTATTTCCTGCTGATTGTTTAGCATATGCATAATTTCAAAATGAAGAAATCTGCTGATAAACCATCACTTGATCTTGAGAAGTTTACAGCAAGTGTCTTTAATCAGAGAAGTTTCAGTGGAAAATACTTCATACTGTCAGCTTCAAAACCATGGAAACATCGAGGTACATTCACAAATGATGCTTCTTTGATATTACAACTGAAAGCATAATACAGTGTTTTGCAGCAATATTTAACATTTTGTGCTGCTTTCATGGTTAAAATTTTTAAATTATGTGTGATGAAAATGAATACCAGCAGCCAAAACTATATTTACTCCTGTGCCATGCACTGAAAGGCTTAATGTAGAATCTTAAAGTGACTGAACAACTCAAATGCATACAGAAACAGTACATTAAAAGTGATCAGCAACAAGGCGCTACTAAGAATTGTGTGATTGTAAAGTTAATGCTTATTTAAAAACGCATCCAGGGAAAACAAAAAATTGAAATACGATAACCATTAAAGGATTACAAAATATTCAAATAAGTTTGTGTTACACGATTATTTCAGCAAACAAAATCACACTAAATATAATTCTATTTTTTTGTGAAAATGTTTGGTTTAGTATTAAAAGCTGTAAGCATTGCTGAAAGGTTCAGCTTTGACAATAGGCTGGGCATGTTGTGTAGCACATAACAGATTTATTATAGACATGTAAATCAAGTGTCTTGTACAAAAAAATGATCTTAAGACTATGTCTTCCAATTCAGTTCATTAATAAGTACTACTCTACAGTATTGTCTTCTAAGATGGTTGGTTTCTATCTCAAAAACTGTGGAAAGAGTATTTTACCTTTGTAAAAATCACAGACTAGACAACTATGCATTTGTACTGTCACAGTTGACCTTCAAAGAAAAAAATAGACAATTTCATATTTGAGCATAAAATAACATTTTAATACTAAATTACAAATAACTGACTGCACTAAGACAGAAATGCCCTCATGTTGTTTCTGACAGTGCCTGACTTAGTTCCCAGCATCCATTTAGAGATTCCCTAAGCCAAAGGTCACTTCTACATGCAGAATTATCCTTAAAAGATTTCTCTGCCATTAACTTGCCTATTCACCTTTTAAGGTACACGAAACATCTGGAAAACCTGCCTCACAACATACTGACTGCTGCACTCATTATGGCAGCTGATAAAAACTATCAAACACTATGAAATCACGAGCTAATACATCGCACTGAACAGGAAAAAACACCTCATTTAATGAGCATTGAATTGAAAGCAACACACTGCCAGTTCTGATGTGAGGCAGATGAGGTTGCCGTGAGACCACATGAAATTTGGTATGTGCTGGGGAACTTGACAGCTCAAGAAAACCCCTTCATCTTTCTGTGTGGATTACAGTAAGTGCAACATACACAACTGAATTATACTGAAATATTACATACACACTGCTGATACTTCACATTAACATTCAAACCCTGATTTATTTTTCTTGAACTAAACCAAAAGGCCAAGAGGCTTGACATCAAGTATTTTTATCCAATTAAATAAGCAGCCACAATGACGGGGTCCTCCTGGAACTCCTAAAGACAATCACAGCTGCTGCAAGAAAACGGCCTGTAGCTTCCTGGGACTCCTCTAACAGACACAATCACACAAAATCACAAGGTTGGAAAACACCATTTAGATTATTAAGACCAACAGTCCCTGTCCTCTCCTAACCCATATCCCTAAGCCCCTCATCTACCCATCTTTTAAATACATTCAGGGATGGTGACTCACACCCCTCCCTGGGCAGCCTGTGCCACATCCCAACAACTCTTTCAGTGAAGAACCTTTTCTTGACATCCAATCTGAACCTGCCCTGGAGCAGCTTAAGACCATTTCCCCTTGTCCTATCACCTGTCACTTGGCAGGAGAGATCATCGTCCACTTCTCTACAACCTCCTTTAATGGTAATTACAGATTAATTAAGATGTCCCCCCAGCTCCCTGATAAAAGCTCAGACCAAGCACGTTAGTTTTGTAAAGGGCCTGGTCTGCGGTATGGCGGGCACACAGCAAACTAGCCAGGCCGTACTGCTTACAGAGCGCTACACCCAGCGCGCCGCAACTCAACGCTCGGCACAACGCCCCGCAGCCCAGCATCCTTCACGCTGCGCCGAGAGCTCCGCCGCACGTTCAGGGCCCTGCCGCCACGCCGCGGCCTGGCGCCGTTCCCGAGCGGCCGTTCCGGGGCAGCCCCGCGGTCTCCTCACGCCGCGCCCAGTGCCGCGGCAGCCGTTAGCCCACGTGACCGCGAGCNGGAGCGGAGACGCGCGGGATGAGACGGGGCTGGGGGTGACTCGCACAATCGGCGCCGCAGGCCCGACCGCCGTTCCGCCCCTCTTGCCCCGCCCCTCCCTTCCCTCCGCCTGCGCCGCGCGGGGCTGAGATACTCCGCCTCTGGGCGGGAGCGTGGCGCTGCTGCGGGCAGGGGGAGAGTGGGCGAGGCAGCTGCCATGAGGCAGCGAAACAGGTTGTGGAGGCGTTACCCTCTCGGCGGCGGGGCTCGGCGCAGCCTGGTGGGTTACGAGAACCAGTGGTCGCGGAAGCACGGTGCCGAGAGAGCAGCAGCGCGGTGCGGCCCCGCTGGGCTCTGCAGCCGCGGCCGGCCGGCCGGATGTCCCTCAGCCGCCTGGGACGCAGCCCTGGGCCTTTCCTCCTTGATGTTCCCAATACGTTAGTTCCCTGCGGGAAGGAACTGGGTTCAGAGGAGGTGGCAAAGCCGGCAGCACTGGCAGTGAGGAAGTGCTGGCCGGCGTAGGAGGCAACGGAGGCTGGAACGCGATTCCGTGGTTGCGCTCCCGGCTCGCAAGTGGGACATGGGCTCTGACACATGTTCGTGGGCCTGGACCAGACGCAGTTCTTACTGAACGTATTTTCCTGCTTTCTTAAATTACGATCAGATCTCATATTCCTACAAGGACAAGGTCTCTGTTGGGTTTTTTTTTTTTTTATGTTTTTTGGTGGGGTTTTGGGGTTGGTTTTTTTTTTGGGGTGGGGTTTGTTTCTGGTTTTGAGCGGCTTGCCTATATTACCTAGGGCTTGGACATCTGCAAGATAAATTACCGTTTTGGTTTATAATGATACAACTTCTCTCAAAGTAGCTGCTGCTGTGCCTCTGGCAGTTGTCCTTCAGTCTGTTCTTAGCTTAACACTTCTCTGTATAAAGGCCGCAGTGCTTGTCCCTGAGGAGCTTCAGCCAGTTCCTAGAGATGCCTCTCTGGTCTTGTTACCTTTTTAAAGAAAATTATTTTGAGGGAAGTCAATAGGTACAATATAGATAGAAGGTAATTGCTGAGATAGTGTTCAACTGCAGTTTTTTCTAAATAGACCCTAACCTTGTAATATCTTTTAATTAGCCAATAATAACGAAAAATAATCTTTTAATCAGTATTCCGTTGTGATTTTTTTTTTTAAATATCAGATCACTGCTTTTCCATTGAAATGGAAATAACTGAGTACATTGAGATACCAAGAAAAGGAGATGGGTGCTCTAGGAAAGCTGCCCCCACATCTTTGCTGCTGGAACTTCTTGTTCCAGCACACTTTCCTGATTCTTCCTGAAAAGCATACATGCACACATATTTCATTGTTCAGTTAGTATGAAAATAGCAATAAATTGTCAACAGAATATGATCAGAAGACCTCTCGTGCGTTTTGAGGTTAAATGAAGTAATGTCTTCAAACATGTCTAAGAGACTTGTTTTATCCAATATGCAGCTTTGAAGTGAATCCACCTGCTTTTTGTAAAAGACATAACAATTTTAACTACTGTGTTTTGGAGATTTCTAGGAGTCTTGCATGTCTTTTAAGACCATTGATTCTTCTTTGTAACATTTATTTGGTTACTGAAACTGATTTGCTCCGGAAATGGATGGTAAATAATTATACAGATCATATAATGGTGGGTGATATTCTACACTGGGGCTTTGGTATCACCAGTGAATACTGAGAATAACATTCAAGTTATGGTGACCAGTAATTTTAAGACTTAGGTTTCACAACTACAGTTGGAATTTTCTGTTGAGATTTTTATAAGTTGACCAGTATGTCACAGATTCCAGCTGTCTGGAATACCTGGATCCTTATGCTTTACATTTAGTTAAGCAATCCATTATAATTTTAAAACAATTACTCTATATTTCATATGATCTGTACTGTATGAAAAATAATTTTATTATTTTAAGATACTTCTGGGCCAGTGAAATTTAGCTGAAGTTCTAAATAGTGACCAAAACAAAATTTTCTGTTAAATGATTATTTTTTTTAAGGTTAATCCTCAATGAAATATTGACAAGAGTGAACAAGTTTCTGTGCATTAAAATTGGAATTCTTTCTGTTGAAAATAAAACTAATTTTCATATTTGAAAATGAAATTCTAGAATGGAGTTCAGTTGAAATGATATTTTTATGTTCGTATTGTATAAAACATAAAGGCAGGATAAGCTAAATGCCAAAAATTCCAGTTACAAATCTAAAACCAGTAGTCAGTGCAGCATGAACATTTGTAATTTTATAATGTTCTGATCCTTGGTTTTCCAGATGAAATTATTTACTCTTTAAAAATTAGCCATATGATTCTGTTCATGTAGTAAGGGAAAAATATAGATTGCAGTTGCCTGAAATGTTCATGACAAATCCTGAGCTGCTCAAAAAAACAAGTACTGAGTTGTATAAATAGTATTGCTTTTCTAATATAACTACAGATCTTTGTACTGATTGCTAATTTTTCAGTAATTTTTTAAATTATGTATTCCTCAGTCTTTGGGATTAGTTGTTTTTTTGACTGCTCAGACCTGGGAAATATATATGGACAGTTGGACTTGTCACAAATCCCAGACTCAAAATCAATATGGTGGTGAGTGGTTATTAAAGAGTACAGTACGTAGGCTCTTAGGAAGTCCCACAGTGACCTCTAATGTTCAGTGATAAAACCCAAGTCGTTAAAAAGTTATTTTTCAAAGGCACAACTTTGCATACCTATTGGCTTGTACATTTATTTAGTTAGTATGCCACAGACAGTAGGTAGCAAGTAGGTGGTTCACCAGATCCTACTGCCAGGCTTCATGAGAATATTATGTTGGGGAGTTACTTCTAGTTCCTTGTGTTTTGAACAACAGTACACAAATTCTTTGCTGTAATTGTGGTAGACATAGTTATTTTTGTAAAGTACACTGAAAATGGAAAATACTTTTCAGGTGTTAAATACATTCTTTCTTTTGGAATTACTTGTTCATACCTTAATAAATATTACTGTCAGTTATTATTCTGTCCTTCTATACTCAATGCATATGTACTTGAAAGATGCACATCTGAGAAGCCTGTTTCTTACATTTACTCTTTTTTGATTTTCTGTTAGGCTGGAAAAAACTGCCCTCTTCTGTACTAAACTTAATTGATCTTAATAAAATTCAAAAACTCCTAGAAGATTTTGGTTTTGGAGTGTATTAATGTTTTGAGTTGGATGCTGTTACTCTGGCAGCTGATTTAGTGTTCTGTGAAGACATGTATTTTGGCTAAAATGGAGTATTCCCTTGTGTTTTTTTTTTTTTTTTTTTTACTCACAAGTAACATGACAGTTCCATGGTACTTGAAAGAACTCCAAAGAGTTGACTAGATAAATGTGCAAATGCATTAAAAATCAAAGGTTATGCCATTGTTTACTGTAAATATAATTTAGAAATCTAGTGAGTTTGAAAATAACACCTCATTTATGTAGTTTACCTGAGTTGAAAACAAAACATCAGCTGGTAATAGTTTGCAAAGGTCACTTCAAATAAATCTATAAAATTAACTTAAAATGCATGGTATCATTAAGCTGAAAGGCAACACAGAACTGCAAGAAGGTAGCGACGTGATATGTTGTGCACTTAAGTGTGTTCCAAAATAAATGCAATTTAGTACTTTATGTACAATATAAGTGAATAATCTTTGGTTTCTTTTAAGATACAGGAACATGAGTAAAAGGAATCCTTCGAACAAGTTGTACTCTGACAGTCACCTGTAGGATTGTACTTGAAGACTGTGCATTACATCTAAAGTTAAATGCTCTGAAAAGATTTCATTTTAAACAATTACTGATTTTATTATTATTTTTTCAATATCACAGTGCCCTTAATAAAGTGATCACACTGCTCTTCCTTTGCTTGACTGCTTACATGTGTAAAATGGAGTCCTGAATAACTTGTCAGAACTACAGGGTGGCTGATTATGCTCCATTCTGAACTAGTTGTTACTTTGAATGCTGAGAGCAATTTCATCTACAGTTGCATTTTCTTCTGCTTTGCTTTATATTTATTTGAAGACTGAAATGTTTTGTTTAGAAATACAAGTTTGTTCATAGGGTAAAATTCATGTCCTTGAGACACTTTTTTTTTTTTTCCAGTTACAGTGAACATGATCACATTCCTATGTGATCTACTCTAGATGATCCTGCTTGGGCAGGGGGATTGGGCTGTATGATCTTTCAAAGTCTCTTCCAGCTCCTAATATTTTGTGATGTGAACTGAGCCTTTTTGTACATAAGGTAGATCCCAGTGATGGGATGCAGTAGTATTAGCTGAAAAGAAGAATCACTTTCACATTAAACTGATTATATTTCCCATCAGTAATAATTCTGTGGCAGATTAGGTTGCTGATTGTTGTGGTTTAAGCTTTTTTATTTTGATGTGGTTTGTAAGCCTAAAGTTCGTTGCGTTGATCTATTTTTGTCTGCTTCTGCTCATGGGAAAGACTTTCTTCCAAATGTCTAAACTCTTTCAGCTTGAAGCCATTGCCCCATGTCCTATCACTGCACTCCTTCGTGAACAGTACCTCTCCCACTTTCAGGTTGGACCCCTTTAAATATTAGTAGGCCATAATTAGGTCTCCCCGGAGCCTTCTCCAGGTTGAACAGTCTTGCAGCCTGTCTTGATAGGAGAGGTGCTCCAGCCGCCGATCACCTTGGTAGCCCTCGTCTGGGCTCATGAAAGATTGTAGAAAAGGCACATGGTAAAAAGATCACACAAATTGTAATAGTCAGCAGCATCCTGTTCACCAGGTATAACCTTGTCTTCAAGTTGTCTCGAAGACTTACTCATAACAGAAGCTTTTGTGCTCAAGTTTGTATTTCATAGGACACGACAGAATTGGACTCATTCATGTGTTTTGGTATTTTCTCTTATGAAAGTTGTCCTTGCTTTCAAACCATATGTGAAGCCATTGGTTTATAGAACAACACATGCTATGATTCACAGAGAAGCTGGTTATTACGATAGACTATGGAACTATATATTAAGTAACTGTAGTTACTTATTTCTGGACTACATCAAATAGGTCATTTCAAACTAAGATAGCAGTCTTGGCTAGATAGTTGTTACGCATGTAAGTTGTATTTCCCTCCTTCCAGTTCTCTCACACGCCTTCTTGTAGAAGCACATCAGGAGCCATTTTATTTCCTGTGTGGGTGACTGCTAATGCCTTGTTTTTACAGCTATTTTTCCTATCATACTACTGTGGGTAATTTTTAAGTACCTAGATTTGCAAATATATTGTAACCTGGGGCTTTCTGAATGTTACTTGATGAGTTTCTGCAGGCTATTTGATAAACAGTGTATTCTAATGTGCAGGCAAGTGTAAGAAAAAAAAAAACCCACAACATTTTATACATAGAGAGCTGTCTAAATAGCATCTCTGCTCCATATGTTGTAGTACCCACGAGAGGCTCATTATAATCCCTGGACCTTTTGTGCACCAAATACTTCAGTCCAGATAATGCTGTGCTCCATCTGCCTTAATCTCTGAGCTGCACAATGTGAAATTCTTAATGCACTGACCTGCTATATGCAAGCATTTTTTATCTTGGATTTTTCTTGCCCATGTTGCCATTTCAAACAAGTTTCAAGGTTGTTACTTTGAAGTGTGTCAGTACTACTGGATTATTCTGTAGGCTTTTTTCCCTAAACCAAGGATAATTTATAAACACTATTAAAAGTATGCATCTTTAAATTATTTTTACTGTGTTTTACATCTTTAATTTTGTTGTACCATCTTTTAAGTGTTGTGATTTGTTGATTTTATTTAAGGAGTCACTGACTGGGCAGTGATCCAGAAATATGTGGTGATTAATTATTTTTTTTTCAGCAAAGAATCTATTGCTTGCTCCAGTGACATACATTTAAACCTGCTGTATATTTATCTGTCAGCATAAAACAGGCATAGCACTGGATTTCAGAATTTTACTCTGGAGATGTTATGCTCTTAAAATATACAGATACTTTAGAAATCTTTTAAATTTTATATACTGAAGAGTTCCACTCAGTATCATTAAACATTGACATTTCTTAGAGATCTCATTTTTAGAAAGCACTTGAACCAACTGTTACTTACTGATTTATTACTTGGAGGAATTTGCAATTTTTAAGTAGTATATACGATAATATTTTATATATTAGGAAATCCCATATATTGCACAAACTTGTTAAGATATCTTTATATACCTGTGAAATAATCAGCTTCTTGCTGTTACTGCCGAAGACTTCTTCACATTCTTTATAACTAGATTTAAAGCTGTTAAAAAGTTGACTGTGCATTCTGGAGGGTATTCTTTAAAAAATAAGTAAAAAGTAATTTAAAGGAGCATTGGAGGTAACTGTAACCTCAGATTCTACAAATAAAGTATATTATAAACCTGAAAATACTTAATTTCAGTCTTGCTAAAATTTGTATTTAATTCTGAACATTGGACATAAAAAAATAGTATATAAATTACATTAACATATGCGATTTATGTGGATTCCTTTAGTGAACCCATTCACTGATATATGAAATATAAAAGAATAGGTATAGTATATCTACAATATATAGGTAAAATAGGAAAAAATACATACTATAAAATTTGTCTATAGTAAAAGAAAAATGATCAATTTTAATATTAGAAAGTTATTACAATATTTCCATCAGTAGTTTTTACAATTTTTCCCACACTGAATATGTTTTCCATGAAAATAGTTACTTAGAGCATAATGAGGTTATAAAATATAATGTCTGAGAGGAGTGACAGCTATCCAATGCTTGCTTTGTTTTTAAACAAATCCTCCAATTAGAAAATTATCTGTTAAAAAAAAAGTATCTTTGTTGTGTCTACTCTTTACTACCCCTAAATTCTTTGTTGCAACTGCTTATAATTCCTTTTCCTGGTTCTTTTCTCCTAAGACCGCTTAAGTATAAGAAATCACTGCACAATATAATCAGGTATTTATCATTTGAGGATTATCCATTCACGTGTACATTTACTGATGGAAGAGTGCTGCAAACTGTCTTTCTGCTGCCTACATTCAAGCTCTTCCCCTCTGGCACAACAAAGACAACTTGAAGCTCCTCTCACTGGAAGAGTGATGGGTAACCTTCCATCTCCTGGCAGCTGGATGATGAACTATTTTGTCGGCAGTTGCATGGCAACTGTGCATGTTGCATATACTTACTGGTGGTAAAAGCTTGTCTGTGTTTTTGGGAGGAGAAAGCTTATGAAGCAGACCTGGCAGAATTGTGTACGCTGCCTAACACGTACGCTGGCACGTAGTATCTTACTACTCATGTGTGAAAGTTATTTTGCTATGTTGAAGGACTTAAGGCTGAAGATGGATTAGGTTTTTAAGCAATTCTTCTCAAATTGTTTAAAAAGTGTATGCATATGTTTGCTGTGTTTTTTGGGAAGAAGGGGTTCTATGGTAATGTACAGGCCTGCTCGGTTTGCCTCCTGGGAAAGAGCTGCCCCAGACAGAGGGAGGTGGGGTACCAGAGGCTTTCAGAATATAGTGTGAGACTGGAAATGAAGGATTCGTCTTGGTGTGGGTGGGAAATGAGAGCAGTGGTGTGATGGGTTGCCAAAGGAAGGAGGGGTGGATTAATCCAAGACAAGCAGAGAAGTGCTTCAGCACAACAGCTGTTGTTGGCTTTGGTAGCTTTGCAAATCGGTTGCTTGTAGGGGTGCTGCTGGTGTTTTTCCCCTCATCTTTATTCATACTAATGCCTTGTAATACTGCATATGTCCTAAACCACAAAAGTGGGACCTGAGCTTTGTCCACAGCCGGTTAATACTCCTGGTGTTGTCTTGCAAGTGATGTACTGAGAATGTAGCATTTTGTCTTAACTGTTTTAACCTGGCTGCTAGATTCTGTGTCACTATTAATTAGCTTGTAATTCCAGGAGCATATGGTTGGTTGCCTGTGGATTGTTTGACCAATTACTTTTCTTCAGATACCAGATTTCTCTGCAGATACCAGCATGGGGCTTTTGCAAGAAGTTTATAACTAGATCTGTCAGTGGACTTAGTAGAAGGGTTAGGGTGAACATTCATGCTTTGTTATTAATGAAAAAATAGGTTTGGCTATGAGGAATTTAGAGATTAAGTGTGGATTAAGTTCTTAAAAAATTTCCTGCATCAGTCATATGTGATATATCAGTCAAGCAATGTCTTTCAGCAAAAGAGTGATTGTAGAGAGCATGGTGGTCATCTTTGTGGGCAAGGTCTCCAAATTGTGTTTTGAGGTGGACATTGCTCTTAGTGGAGGATCTCTGAGATACACCAGACCTCCCTGACAGCAGAGTATTAGAATTCCAGCTGAAAGTAAAGCATTTTAATATTTGTGTTGGATTGATGAGGGTTTGTTTGTTTTTTTTTTTTTTCCACAACCTATTTCAGTTTCTTTGAGAAAGTGGTGAATAGAAAATCTTTTCCTGAGATGTGCAGAAAGAACCTAGAATCGAATTGCTAACATCAAGTACATTTAGTCTTTTTACTAGTTAAGCTTCTGTTATGAGCAGGAGTTATTGATGATGGTGAAGCATTTCCACTTAAAAAAAAGTAAAAAGTTATTTAAACTTAAGACAAATGTCAAGAGTAGTACTAAAGATATTCCTGTCATTTGGAAGACAAATCTGTCAATTCAAAGCTATTAATATCTAAAGAATTTTAGTGAAGAGTATGCTGATGGCTTCCTTTGTAGAACTGGGTTTCCTCTCTTAAGTGTAATCTTTATGGAATTAAGTAGCCATATCTGTCATAGAAATACTGCTTTTAGAACTATTTTGTCAGTGATTTGAGTTTGTATTTTGCATGCATATAGTTCAGCACTTGTGTATTTCTGAAAATGCAAGAGAGAAAAAAATTAATTCATAATAGTCAAGTTCTAAATATTTTGTAAGAGGATAGATCAAAATGGCATATATTTATGTTTTCCGTTATTTTGGTTGAAACATGATACTGTATTGTTGGGTATAAACATTATGAAAGACTCAGCACAAGCTGTTTTCTCCTTCTATTACTATCCACTGGAGTTAGGATTGTGATAGATGAAGCAAGGACTCTAGAAACTGATCTAGTGTGGAGCCCACCAGCAATTCATAATGTGTTTTAAATCCTTAAACTGGATTTTCCAGTAGGCGAAGGACATTTCTTATGAGACTGCAGTTCTGTAAAATAGGCTAGTACCTTTGAAGCAATACCTTTGTGCTCAGCTTGCTTGTCAGAGGTGTAACATACCATCAAACAATTTGTGGTTCGGTGTACTTCTGTAGGTATTTTTCAAGAATGATCAGTGGTTCAGGGCTAAATAAGATGGGAGATAGCATAATAGTGTTTTGGAGTGGAATAATCCCACATTGTCATTACTTAGCTGCCCAGTTTGTTAATATGCTTTTAATTTTCTGATGTAGTAATGAACAAGGAGCCACTGTGGTATGATATATGTGGAAATTTGAATTGATTTTACATGTTTGTACCACACGTGTGGAAGTGATGCAATTGTGCACTTTTATGTGTGCAAATATTTAATGCAGAAACAGGAATGTATTACAAATAATCAGCTTTTCTTTATATCACATAACCCATCTTTGTGGGTCATGAATTAGTAATTGCCAGTGTTTGGAGATAAAATTATTTACAGAATCTTGGTCATAAACTCCAACTGAATGCTCTGTAATTGGTGATTTCAGTCTAGTTGATGGTTGGTTTTGTTTTCAGAAATACATAATTAGATTCTGTCTGTTTATAACAGTTTGCTCCTTGCTTAGCTGAATTGTTATCATTTAGTCGTTTTTACCAAGTACTTCTGGTAGCACAGGATCATAAGAAATGGTCAAATTAGCTAAAGGCTAAATGTCAAGTATCAAGCACTCTACTGTAGAGTAGCATTTTCAATTCTGATGAAGATTGCTTTTCTTTTTCTTTTCATGTGCACATTCTTTTTTTTTTCTTTTTCCAGTGGATATTGGGAAACCCTACAGATTACACGATTAAATTATTTTTAATAGCTCCTTATTGCTGCAGTGTTGTTACTTAAAATTTGTTTTATAACAACTTTTTTTTTTCCTCCTTCATGTTTTTCAGATCATGGCACAGGCTCAAGCTTTGGGAAGGAAGTATATGAAAGCCTTTTTTAAAGGTTTTTTTGTTGCTGTTCCAGTAACAGTGACTTTCCTGGATAGAGTTGCCTGTGTAGCAAGAGTGGAAGGAGTATCAATGCAGGTATTGCTGGAAATACACTTATTAAATGGCTACATTTTATTATTGAATAGTTTAATTTTTATTCTGTTAAACAGATACTTCTATGATGAGAAAAGAAAATCTTTTGAGAACAAAACTTGCAAAAATTCTGTCTCAGTAAAAGGAAAATACATAACTAGTGAGAAAGATATATTTTTAAAATACCTTACTATTAATTTAAAGATTTGGTTCTTGAGCACTACTTTTTGTCTCTTGGGATTGAATTGATGACTGACAAAAGTTTTATTAATTTTTAGTTGTTGTATTATAGCAATTGCATGGCAAAAATCTTTTCTTGCTATACTTGCTTTACATTATAATGAACAACTGTTTGTCAATTCAAGTGAAAAATACTAAAAATTGCTTGAACACATTCTTCTCAAGATGTATCAGTTCACTGTTTACTTTGATTATTTTCTTACACCGTATGTTCAGTGTATAAATCAGCTGTGTAACATTTAGAAGGTAAATACTCATGATAGTGAACAGCTACTTTGTTTTCTCTGAATTGGGAATCGAAAAATACATGTTGTGCTAAGGTAGTTAGCCAATTTTTGTATTGTTATTTTGCATTTTAAATCATATTCACTCCGTGATGCATCACCCACTGATAACTATAATTTATTCTGTTCCAATGTTACAACATTCCAATTAGCAAAGACTTAAGGATTGGATTCTTGGATGCCAAGCCCTCTTTTCTGATTGTTCCGAATAAACTCAGAACCTTGAGGAGAGGTTTCACGGCAATCAAGACCAGCTGCTGGAGTTTGAAGTGTGCAGCATTCACACAGGCAAAGCTTGGTACAACCTGGTTTTGGCTGTTTTGTGTTTATTATAAAAAGCTTGCAGTGGAGAGGAGATAATGGCAGGCTGGCATTGTGCCTTTTGTGACATTCTGTAATCTGGTGTTTAACCTTGGTCAAGAAACCTTAGCTGATCTAGAAGGCAGTTCTTATCTCAACAAAAGAGGCCATAGTAAAATCATAGTACTTCAGTAATTCTACAATCCAAGAACAGAAGCTAGTTGTTAATTTAAGTTTTCTGTGTCATTTCCATGTCTTTTTCTGAGTATTACTGATGACCAGTCAGAAGTAGGGGAATCTCATGGCTTACAGTTGCAGAGCCAGAAATTTGCTCTAGAAAGGAGTTGGAAACTGGGAAAAAAAAAAGTTTAACTTTCTTTTTGCTGTTTTCAGACAGGATACATTCAAATACATAACACAGCATCTAGATAAGTACAAAATCAACCAGTCAAATGCAACTCCCCCTTTTTCCATCTCCCCATTGTTTTGCTTCTTGTGGGATCTAGAGCCACTTACAGCATTCAGGCAGCATTCAAGATGCACATACACCTTGAATTTTATGGTTTTGGAGTGTTTCAGTTTATGTGGGGGTTTTAATTTTTGGTTTTGTTTGTTTGTTTTTGTTACTAGTCAGCATGACCAGACCATTTAATTTTGAGGGGTTGTTTGGGTTTTTTTGTTGTTGCAATTTTTTTTTTTTTTTTTTTTAGCAGGTCACATTGCCTTTCATAGTTTGGTCTTTTCTGTGTCTGACCTAACTTTCTATTTGACATCCATTCTTGTTTGGATAGTTTTACTTCAATAACTGAAAAGAAACTTTTTAAGTTTCCCTTCTCCACGTGTCTATTGAGCGAGCCCCTTTGGTCAAGACTTCAGTGTTATGGTTTCTTTGAAGTCAGCATCTCAAGTGTTAGGGAGTGCTCTGGTATTCTGGAGTGTTTCTTCTGTACTCACTTGAAGGTAAACCACTTAACTGTGGTTTAGCCATGGAAGATTTGAAAAACACTACAGTTATTTGCTCAGATTTATTCAACTTGACAAAGAAGGATATGCATTGTTCATAGCGGCTAGGGAAAGCAATATATATATTCAGCGACTGATTAAAATCTAAGCTCTTCCCTTGGTGTGTCTGTTGACTAAACATTCCCTCTGTTGGTTGAAGAATGTGTAGCTTGAAAGCTGACATTCCTAATTTTACTGACATCTCAGTATCTGTAAAGTTTTCTCTGGTTTTATTCTGGACTGTAGCACTGAAATAGAAGTTTGTTTTTAAACTTCTATGCGTTTAGATGTTTTTTTTCAGACTATAAATAAAACCCCAAACCAAAAAACAACCAAGAACTTTCCAGTGCTTTTAATAAGATACTAATTTCCTTGCCAAGATTTATTGGACATGTAACTAAGTTTGACAGGGATGTAATTGTAAGGAATATATCCCTCTTGCAGGGTAGCTTGAAGGCGTACTGGCCATTGCAATTCCATCAATTTACTGTGTTTTTTGGAGAGTGATCTATTTTGAATGTATCTGAAAGCTATGGGTATGAGGGAGAGTGGAGTTTGGTCAGCATGCAGTCATATAACCATCAGTCACGTGCTTCCCATGAAATCTTATTGTCTCAGTTTGAAGATATGGTATGATTCCCAAGAATGTGCTTGTAATAGACCCCTAAACAGTCTAGCTGGCTTTGTGTACTCATCATTGTGGCTCCTGCTGTGACTGAAATTAAAAGTCCTGACAAGAACCAAGGAATAAATCTGTCACGCTCACTCTCCTACTCTCCTTCTCTGTTGTGTGTGCTCTTTGCCCCTTCCTTGTTTTCCCCTTTCTGTTTTAGTTTTCGACCAGCCTTACTGCAGCTTCGTAGTTACTGTTGGTGGTAATAATTTTGACACCCTGGCAAACGTGCTGAATAAAGCTTCTAATGAAAATACGATTTTCCTGATTTTTTTCCCAATTAAGACAGAATTAATGTACTTCATTGACTCAAACTGATTTTGTGCTTCTACAGTGCTTTCAACCACCTGTCATAATTCTGACCAGTATATTTGAGTATTAACTGTATCCTATAGGGAATAACAGTGAACTGTTGAAGTTTATAATTTTAACATTTTAAAATTTCTTCATTGCCTTCTTATTTCGTTCTAAAATGACTGGTTTTTTATTCCTTACATGAGGTGGTTTTGTTGCTTAGGATTTTACAGATTGATGTGTTCATCTAGCATTTTGTTAATAGCGGGTTTCAAGTGAGTTGTAATCTGTTTGCAACAGTGAATGTAAGTGACACAAATAACTGGTAATATGATTTCTTAATTGACTGTTGTGGATTTTTGTGACTTCTCTTGTGATGCTAGATGTATACTTTAAAATGTTTGTTATTATATGCCTATCTTGATATCTGTTTATGTTTTTTTCTATTGAGTTTCATTGCTTGTCTGATATTATGAACTTTTCATACATAATGATGTGGGAAAGGGACCCCCCCCACAGATATATGAATTTGTAAATTCATTCAAATAGACTGTTTTCAAGTGGGATGGAAGATGACAGCATATGTGCAACTTTATATGCAAGATCTACTGCAAATAGTTCAATCCCAAGGATTACAGCAAGTAGCCTGACCAGCGATCTCTCACAAAGCACACTTGTTTCAGCTGCAAACATTATTGAATGTTCTTCTGCATTATGCATAATAGCAGTTGTAATTATTCTGTGGCAGTTTATCCTAACTTTATTATTAGGATTACTGTACCTAAGCCTGTGGGCTCTTGTGAATATTCTTTCTGTTCCCCAAGCTATAAGCAAATAAGCTGTGACCTTCTGGTATTCACTAGCAGCATAACAACTATCAAGTTAATCATTATTTATAGTAAAAGGGCATGCTTTTACCCTCCTACTTACAGAACCTCATATCCTGTGAGGCTTCATCATATGGCTGAGGATCTCAATTTGCATGCTTTTAGCATTAGATTAGTTAGTAATTGGAAAGAGTGAATGTTTTGTGACTTCTACACCACAGTTCTAAATTAAGACCTGTGTCTCTTGTTTGTAGCAGGCTATTATGCCAAGAACTCAGGCAAAAAAGCTATAATGCTTGAAGCTATAGGAAGGAAGAAGCCCTTGTATTATTTTGTTTCATATAAAAGTAAAGAGCTTTTCTTGACTACTGTTTCAGAAGCTGTATTTTTGCTTCGCTAGACCTGAAACCTTGCTACTAGTAAAAATTCCACGAGGAATAAGTTGTCTCTGAACACACTGTATTAAATACTTTCTATACTTTTTGTTATGGAATCCCAATTTATGTTGCTTACATTTCATAAAGACTTGCTGAAAGATTTAGATTTTTTTAAATGGAAAAATATAATTGTTGATGTAAGATGAATGTTGTCTCCTTTTACTCCTTACCTTTCCTCGAGCAAAATTGTTATTTTTGTCTGTGTATTTTGAATATTTCAGGTTGTTTTGTGAGAAAGAAAAATATTGTACACTGTTGTATTTCTTTCAAACGTAATTCTAATGCGTAATGAGTTGGATTCTACTCTGTGTGTCAAAACCACATGAGTAATATAGTTAAAAATAGCAAGCAATATGGTATTACATTTAGAGTGCTTTAAGTTTTTTTTTTTAAATGCAGAAAACAGTAGTAATCAATGGGAATTATGCAACTAGGGCAGTACTGTGACTACCTGGTATGTTTCTTTATGAAATGAAGTTAATAAAGTCTTAGAGGAAAAGTTTGTGAATATTCATGTAAATCTTTTCTAAGAGTCATCTCTGAAATCCATTATCTTTTTGGAGCAACAGGTTTCGATTTGTTTTAATCTTCTCTTTCAGCCCTTTAAGGTAAGCTACTTTTGAGTACAAAGCAGTTTACTGTGTGCGAATATACCATATGCAGAATTCTTGCTTTGTAAGATCAGCCTCTTTGCCTTGTATTTAGTAGTAGTATAATTAGCTTCTGGCCCTATGTGCCTGCATTTGATCAAATGAGTATCACTGTAAATAGTTTCTGAATTTCTATGTAAATAATTTGTATGCAAAGATACTATCCTTTGGTGGAAGCTGCTATAAAGATGGGAAATTATTATTGAAAATCCTGCTTAAAATTAATAATCAAATATTTGCTAATTCTCATTTTCATTTATCTGGCTCTTGCAGTGCATAGAGTCTAGTAGACAAAATAGCGATGAATGTGAATATATTCAAGTGACAAATGGATACTTGGACCATTTCTCAGCCTGGAGAAAAGGAGACTGAGAGGAGACCTCATTGTGGTATATGGTTTCCTGATGAGGGGGGAGCAAAGGGGCAGGCGCCGATCTCTTTGGTGACCAGTGACAGAGCCTGAGGGAATGGTATGAACCCGAGACAGGGGAGGTTTAGGTTGGATGTCAGAAAGAGGCTCTTCACTGAGAGGGTGGTTGGGTGCTGGAACAGGCTCCCCAGGGAAGTGGTCACAGCACCCAGCTTGTTGACTGAGTTCAAGAAGTGTCTGGACGATGTGCTCTGTCACAGGCTCTGACTTGGCTGGCCCAATGTGGAGCCAGGAGCTGGACTCGATGATCCTTATGGGTCCCTTCCAACTCAGGAGACTCTATGCTTCATAACCCTGTGGACTTTAGGGTAACTTCCTTGGCTAGAAATTTGCCCTATAGTCCACATCTCAAAATGTCACTGTCACAACTGTGTTTGGTTTGCTCATCAAAGGGAGATCTCAGCAGTGATGCTTTGGTGGTATATCTGAAAGGCCAAGTTATATTGAACCCCCAAAACCTCTTCTACCAAAAAAAAAAAATCAAAAAAAAATCAGATTTTAGCAAATATTGCAGCTATCACACTGATAAATGAGGGCCTGCCTAGTCTCAATAGTTTGCTTTATTATATATGTCCAAATTAGAGTTAATCTGCTGGCCAGCTTGGAGATACTGTAAATGTATTTGAAGTCTGAAAAAGCTTATTGAGAAATAAGATAGCAAACATCTTTACACTGGATTACTCTTAAGTACTTTCTGTCTCATAAAATAAGTATTTATATTGAAATAAACCCTGCAAAAGTCAATGGAGACAGTACAGTGATGGGCTACTTCCTTCCTCTGCAGTTACGCATGTAACTCAGAGCCTGCACTGACCAGGGACACTGGTTTTGTACCACCTCATGCAAAATAACTATGTGTGGTTCTGTGTGCCTCCTAGTACTATGTACTAATTAATTACTGAATTATTTTAATGTTGAGGTTAGTGACAGATCTCATTTCACTGTATGGTGTATGTGAGACTTTATGCTTCTTTTGTATCCTGTGATGGAAGGCCCACACTTACTGTCACGTTTACTGGCAGTGTCAGTATATGCTGTATGTGTAGGGCTTGGGTTTTACCCTTTGCAAAGGGTGCTGAGATCAGCATTGTTACAGAAACTTTGTTCTTTTCTGGTAATTGGTATTCCTGGTTCTTTGTCTTTAATGTTAAAAGATACAGCTGTTCAGTTGATGATGGAAGGAGAGTTTGGTGGAAGATTCATAAAAGAAATGTAGACATAAAACTATTTCCCCTCCTCTTTCAGCCTTCTTTGAATCCTGGGGGAAGGCAAGCATCTGATATAGTTCTCTTAAACCACTGGAGCATTCGAAATTACGACGTACAGCGTGGGGACATTGTGTCATTGGTGTAAGTAATTTTGCATACATTTTAATACATGCTTATATAAGTGTTGGACCAGCAGTATTTAATATTTAATCTAGAACACTCTATATATATGTACAGGGAACATAGAATTTTTAAATAATGCATAATCAGTTTTCAAAACTTAGTAGTTCAAAGTATGCATTAACAAGCTTTTATTTGAAAGGAATGTGGTGTAAGATAATTTGTGATACAGTATATACATAGTCTACAAAAACTGCCACGAAAAAAGAGCTGTGAGATACTGAGAAGATAGTTGAAACATTACGTGGCCTAATGGAGTATACATTTTAAGTTGTTTGGCTATACACTCATTTGTGAAATATATAGTGTTTCTTTACCTAACTTGTGTGTGTGTGTGTCTGGAGAAATCTGGCAACTGAATAAAATTTTAAATTAGATCAGAGGAATTCAACCATCTCCATAAGGGAAAAAGTAGCAAAATTAAAAATAAAAATAAAATAGTTTAATTTATAATGGGGAGGTCTGTGTATGAAGCCAAAAGGTGGCAGTGTTTTGCTGTTGAAAGTATTAAAGACTAATGGGACAGAAACTCGGTATCAGCCTTAACACAACATAGAAATGGAATGTCAAAGTGTGCATAACTAACACAATGATACAATACACACTCATACTACATGCTTGGGCAATTTAAGTGTAAAGTTTTTTTTTAAGTGAAATGCACAATGTGTAGATTATAACAGAACTGCCTTTGGAAGCTATGTTGTCTGACTCCTTTTTTGTCATATCTTTTCCAATTTTCCCACTTTTTTGCCTACATCTTTAGGGGTAATTTCTATGACAATTTTCAGTACTAGCTGTTAAAGAAACATTATCATGTAGTCTTCTTTAGTTAGACACTTTAAATTTACTTTACTGTCTTACTGTTTGGCATGTAAGATTGTCTGTAAATGATTTAGCTACAAATATGAATTTATTCATGTTTAAAACACCTAACATTACAAAAGGACTCCAATTTTAGGTCAGTTTATGACTTCTTGTAAAATCTGATTCTGACTGTGTGTGCGTTCCTCTGCCCAAGTCATGCTCTGGTGATTGTTTGAAACAATGAATGTAACTGATTAGTAATTAATAGACTGAGCAGAAGATGAGCATGTTGTCTGATCAGAAAACAGAATGAATAGTTTCATTCTTATTATACTTCTTGAAGGTCTGTGGTACCCTCTGAGTCATCTGCGTTGATTGCTTTGACTTTTCTCTATGTTTTGGCATGGTAACTAATATTTCAGATGCTGTAAGTTTTTTGATGATTTGAAAATTTTGCCTATTATTGGTGGAGCTTATGTACACCCACATGGAAGAAGTGACACTGTATTTATGTGCTGTACTGAGCATTTTCCTAATCTTTGGGGAAATACACTGAATAATCAGACTACATAGTTCAAAAAGCACTTTAAGAACTATGCAAAGGAAGTTAAAGAATGTAAAAATAATCTATTGAATAGTTTTGATAAGAAAATATTGAAGGATGTTTTTATGTATCAGTAACAGCTTTTAAGTTATTAAGTACTTTGTGATATGGGCTTGTTTTTAGCAGCTTTGGCCTACTAGCTTATTGTAATGTAAAGTCTTTTATGGTGTGTTAAAGACTTGAAGGTTCTGAATGTAATTTTGTACCCATGTGAGTTGTTTTAGTCTTAACTTTTGGTATAAGAGGCTTTTATTGTGCAAACAGGTTCATATTTTATTCATTTTCATTTCAGCTGGTCACCTATGATTTCTGTAGCTCACTATTGAATAGATATCCTATGCATACGCTTGGTGGTCTTCAGAAGATTTGGCTGATTTAGGCAAGGCATCAGCAGGGAAGGCCAGTGTCCCATTAGCTGCTCATGTTTCTGTTTCTGTCAGAGAAAGTGTTGGTGTGACTGAGAGGCAGAGGGATATGTAAACCTTTCATATCCTACTAGGCTGCTAAGCGTTCATCCACTGTTTACTCTTTGCCAAGTCTATGAGGTTGTGGGAGGGTGGTTCTATTTTGTAGAGTAGGAGGTGAGGTCAAATATTCCTTCATGGCAACTTGACCAGGACCTTGCAAGCTGTTTGCTTTCTTCATACCATCAGAAACACCATGTCGTTCTAGATGGGTGCTGTTTCTATTACAACTCTAAAAAGAGACAGTTGATATTCCAATGGGCAAAGTCCAGTGTAGGTAGATGGCTACTAGTCATACCTTGGAGTGAGGAGATGAGTTCATCTTGGTGGCCATGGTGACCCCAAGAGAGGATCAGTCACCCTGTGATCACGTTTGTGATACTGCTTGCAGATCCAAAAGTTTTTCCTATCTAGATCTTGATGAACATATATTTTTGTTATTTGATGGTTTTTATTATAAGTGAGCACCCTGTCCTCAAGTGTTTATGCCTGATTAAGGTATTGATTAAATGAAGTCTCCATGTTAATGGAAACATGCATCATGTGTTTCTGTTATCTCCATCTCTGCATCTAGTGTAGATGTAAAAACGCATCACAGTTGCAGCTGTGGTATTAGGCACTATGTATGTACGCATGCCAATGTATCTGGTTTTAGACATAATATTTAGAATTGCTTTAATCCTTAAGTGTAAAATTGGAATCACATAAAACCAATGGAGAGAATAAATTGGTAGCAAAGAATTATTTGTTTACTCAGTGTTTTACAAATAATTAAATCTTACCTTAGCTTTTTAGATTATATTTTAAGTTAATGTTTTACCTTTTAGGTTGAACTTATCCGTATTAATACCAGTATTAAAAGAGCTCAATGTTACATGTTGTAACCTTTGAACTCACAATTTTAAGTTGCTTTGGAACTAAGGAAAATTAGTATCATCCTTAATTTCATCACTTGCTTGAGTGTCTAATGTAGATACTGCTGTATTACTGGGACATAATAAATTAAAAATCAAAACAGGAATATTCTTTCAGTAAATTAAATAAATTCCAATATTACCTGTTTCAGAACGTTACCTTTGCATCTCTTAAACTGATACAAAATTGTGTTATTTTCTTCGGTTTGGAAATGCGTTTACTTATCTTCAGAGAGAGAACATATTCATGTGGCTCATGACATCATCTTTAAAAGATAAATGGATGCATATTTCTGCTAGACAGACCATCTTTCAATAATTTTTGTGGTGAAACAGATCTTTTGTTTTGTAAGAGCTTTGCTGAGGTAGATCTCAGTTAAGTGGAACTATTAGATATTGCAGGTTGAGTTAAATGATGAGTAGGATTCTCCCTGCTGGTTTTACTCTGAAAAGTTTGAATGCCACCAGCATTGTAGCTGTAGTAGCATTCATCACATGTGGGCTGTGCAACTCATGCAGGTCTTTGGGAACACATGCTGCAACTGCATTTCTGGTACTAATGGAGATAGTGCTCTTCTATTGCGTTTTAATGGATGTTTTTGTAGGCTTCTAATAATTTGATTTCTGCTATGTACAAATGCAGGCATTGTTGCAAAAAGAAGTTGCCAAAGGGTGTTTTATACCTCTAGAATTCATTCTGCGTGTCTTTACTGAAAACCTTGTCTCCTAAATGTAAAAGTTTGCCCTTTTACAGCACTCAAATTCCTGTACTAATGTGAAAAAGTTGTTGCAACGTGTCAAAGATTGCAGAGTCAGTGTGTGTATGCAGAGTGAGCATTTTATTGATACAATAAAATTTAAGTCAGCTTTTGAAATGAAGACACAAAGTATTAATTAGGACTTTTAAAATGTCTTTTTTTTTTTGTAAATGGAAGTTTGTATGTTGTGTTATTCTTTAGTAGGTTTTTAGCAGAGGAGTTAACAATGACTGCATTATAAATAGGGCTGCTGGATTTTGAATGAGGAAATCTCAAGGCTGTAAATATTGAGATACTAATTTTAGCCTTTGGGGTTATGTTACTTCTGTAGTTGAGAGATCACTTTCTCCTTGGTGTCAGTGAACATGGAGACCTACTTGCTGGTTAGATTGCAGAGTGTCCCTCTAATTTTCATTTAGAATGTGTGCTTATGTGTTAAATAAAACCAGCTATGCTAATGTAATCTGTAAAAAGATTGAGAACCAATGCTGTTTGTTCCGTACATTGTGAATGGTAGCATGCTTCTAAAGTTTTGAACTGTAATAACAAAAGTGAAAATGGGCAGTATATTTGAAAACATGTTTTTAAGTGTCAGCTATAATAATAAGGCAATAAATACATATTTGTCATCTTACCGTGAGTTCTTATATAGAAGCATAATTGCTTTAAGTACAAACCCAACTTTTTACATAGAGAATTCCATGACATTGCGAATAAAAAAAGGTTACCTCTTCTCTCCTGTCCTGATGAAGGAAATTAAGTAGCTTCTGTCACAGCTTCTTATGAAAATAAGATTATGTTCAGACCTTTCAGCAAGTTCCCCCAATTTTGGTATATGCTAAGTATTTTTGTGTAAGGTTATGTGTGTTTGAGCTCTGAAAAATCCAGTGCAAATCAACATTCTGAAGGAAGAATCAAAGTACTGTGTGTGAGGTTGTCTCTGGAGCTGTGTCCCTCACTGACATCTGTTCAGAAATGAGAATTGGAAAAGACAGTTGCTCTGATTTTTATATGATGGTTCAACAAGTTTCATCCTATTCACACAAAACTGAATAATCCAAATTTGGAGGGAATATGGTCCTGTTCAGCTGATGGAAACAAAAGGGTTCTCAAATAGTGCAAAGTGAATACATACTATTCATAAACCATCACTAATTGGAATTTCATTAGGAAGACTAGCCTAATAAAATAAAAATCAGTAAGAAGGTACTCATTGAAGGAACTGCCTTGAATTTAAATCAGTAGCTGTAATTAGGAAAAGACATTCTACTAAATTTTGATAGATGTAACATGAATGGATATTTAATGGTTTTTGCATTATTTTTAAGAAAGCTTTGTTCAGAGTAAAATACTGAACAACCTTTTACAAATACCTCTGCTTGACCTTCGTAAGTCTTCCAATTTCTATTCTATTTTTGTTTGTACTTAGGTCCCTGTACCAAGTCATCTGTCTTCTGGCAGGTAGGACACTGCAAAGGAGGTTGTGCTGACATAGAAGCTAAATAATCACTTTACTTTCTGTGCCTCAGTGACCTCAGAAAATCTTTTCCTATTCTGTTCTTTAGCCGGGAAAAAAAAACAAACACCCTCATGTCTTTTCCTGATAAAAATCAAATATGTGGTTCTACTTCTATTATCTGTGTTACAATCTATTTATTCTTGGTGTAGATATTATACTATATATGAGTGTGTTAATACTGTTGGTGAGAGAAAGACTTGAATCTTGTATTTATAAAGTAAGTTGAATCCATTTTCTAAATGAAGTTTTCAGGTACCCTACATTATTTTATTTTGAAGTGCTCAGTACAGGTTTAAGTAGGCAATTATTGTTATAGTGTAGAAACTGAGCGGTTGTGGAGGAAAGAAGTTGTAGGAAAGGTTTACAAGTTTTGGTTGTAAGAATCATTGCTGCAGTCTGGCTAGAAACTTTCAGGCAAAAATAAATGTATATGGGTGTCATGGCTTACAAATTTAGTGGTCAGATTTGCAACTTGAAGAATTAAAAATAAATATATTTTCTCTTCTAAAAAGGTAATGGCGTGGAAGTCAGGTGGCCTGGGCCATTTGTGAAAGAGGCTTCAGTTTATCCAGAAGTGTATTTTATTGTAAAGGGTGTCTCTGAGAACTTCCTATTGTGATTGGTACTGATTGTGTTGGCCTAATGATAATACCTTGCTATTAATTGTTGCTTGTTGCATATTTATTAGACTATCCTTTAGAGTACTACACTACAAGTTTTCTAAAATCTTCAACATTGATTACTGAATTAAGATGACAAAGCAAAAGTGAACATTAAGCCTACCTACATTAAGCTAACATAAACTAGAATTTGACCAATTGGTGTTTAAAAAAGAAGAAATTGTCATTCTATCACAGTACAGTATGTCAGATAAAATTATTGAAACTACATAAGGTACTTGATTTGATATAAATGGAACCTTGCTATAAAATTAGTAATTTTTGCTCTAAAAGCAAATGTTGAGATTTAATAACAGGAGAACATTACTTGAATTGGTCTTTTTATTCACATCTCTTGAATAAATTTATGAGCATCGGTGTGGTTGTCAGAAATTCTATTTAAAATGTGAATTCCTATTAATTAGAAAGTATTTCAGTCTTAATGACCCTTAATAAGGTAATTCCGTCGGGCCTCATCTGAGGAATTGCTTTATAGTGATTGAAGGGTACAACTTGAAGAGAAACTATGAATCACTATCCCCGTTTCTTTTGCTGTTGGTTTTGTATTTGGGAATTTTTGCTGCATGTAGTCTTTGCTTTTCAAAGACTTGACAGAAATAACTGAAATCTAATGCAGAGTCTGTGATATTTAGTTGAATTGGCTGCTGAGAAAGCTAGCTAGCATAAAATTCCGCTAACATGTTCTAGTGAATGTAGAGGGAATTTACGATCTTACCAACCTCGGCATGAATTCAATAACATCAGGATTAAAGCTGTTTCATACAGGATAATCTATTGATCAGTACACATAAAAACATGAAATATTTTGCTTCATGGCCCATCTGTATTTATACTGGAATAACTGAATTATGGTTCTGCTGCACCTCATCCCGATTAGGATGTGAATAATCAAAGCAAGTTACATTTGAATTTTCATTCTATCTATCTAATCTCAAGTATTATATATATAATAATGATTTTTCTGGAAAGCAAGAAAGATGGGAGAAAGAACAGTTCTGTTGTCATGTTTAAACAGTAAAATGGTCAGATAAGGTGTTGCCAGCTAATTAATCCATAAAGAGGACCTATATTCTGTTGACTGAACAGTAATTTTCAAAGTCAAAACAATTTATTTGTTCATTTCATGTACTTTTTAGAGATCAGGCATAGAAGGGAAGAGGGGGAACAGCCTCTATTGTAGCAAATGAAATAACTTTTACCTGCTTCTATTCAGTGGCAAAAGGAGCAGCATACAATAGGTTTTTCTACTGTTCTTGATGATGTGCAGTCAGAATTTTGGAGATCCTGGGTCTGAGTGGACCACTGCTTGAAATAGTGCAGAAATTGCAGCCATGATTTGACTGGCTGGAAACCTGCCTCTGATCCTGTAACTCTGCCTTGCTGTGTGATGGCTGAGTGCCCTGCGAAGGTCATGTTGAGCAAAAGGAGCTTGAAACCTGCCTTGGTTTAGAAAAATGTCACACTTACCTTTTGAAAGATTTATAATTTAGATGCTAGGAAGTTGTTTTGCTTTCAGCAAAGACTGGTGATATAAATGCCTCCTGCAATGTATGTACAGAAAAGGAAAGGTGTATTTTTCCTAAACATTTTTTTTCTTTAACCTTAAGAAAATTTGACAACTCTGATAGGATAATATTTGATATAGTTTTTTCTCAGTACATTTCCAACTGCTGAGTAGTAATTACTGGTTATTTGTGAGACATATTTCCTGGTTCTAGGTAACTACAAGCAAGGTTTTGCAAGTCAGTGAAATAGTCTACACAATCTTGTTGCCAGAAGAGGCAGGAAATATGATTGTTTCAGCAACTAATGGTGAATTCTAGTGCACATTCTCTGTAGCATATTCAGTGTGGACACCTCCTTGAGTAAATTCTAACTGGACATCTGTGATGGTGTAGGACAAAAAAAAACTCAAAAACCAAAAAACCCAGTGTGTTTTTAATAAGTGTAGACGAACTGTCTTTTTGAATGTGAGCTCAGTCTGCTGAATAGGTAGCTAAGTTTTAGAAGATTGTTAAACTGAAAGGAAACTGACTGTTGAAAGTAATTTCCTTCTCTTGAAGGTAAAGGACTCAAGAGGAAGCCAGTGCACCAACTATGATTCCTAAAGATGTGTATCAGAGTACTTAAACTTAGCATTTCATCAGCTCAGTGGAACCTGAGTGCTGATTTGATGAAATACTAGATTCAGTTTATCTTAAACTTCTTACTAGATTAAGATCTTTCATATTGCTTTCCTTGAATTGTGAATGATTCAAGAGTAACACACGTTTTGGGTCTAAAGATGCTGTATCAGCTTCTAATATCAAAAAGTTGTTCTGCACTTAAAGAGGGAGTAATGAAAAATCTTTTCTGTAGAACTGCAGAGATCATCTTACCCTCTCTTCTCCATATGCATATGCAGAAAGATACATAAATAAATCTAGCTTTTTGTGCAGTTAGGCTGCTTTTATTTTGTGTACTATCTGTGAAATACTGAGGTGATACTGTATTATAAGGGATATTTCATACAGTGTGTTCTTGGACAAATTACAGTTTAAATACTGCCGCAGCTGGCTTCATATCTTTTGGTAATAACTTTCCCTTAGCCAGTTTAGTCAGTTGTATTATGAGCAACCATAAATATTAACTGCAGAATGCTACTTCTAGGAATCTTTCAATGAACTATACATACACTGACAAAATGAATTCTGCTTACACATCAGAAATATTTATTTCCAATCTAATTGGTGAAGTTGGAAGAAAAGCCATGGGTCTTGACCTGTGCTGAGTATACTGTGGACATGAATATTTTTGCATGTAATAAGAAGAGTCTTGGCCTTGTTTTCTGTTTTTTCAGCCTGTTAGTAAAGGCAAAAACAAGGGAATGGCAAATTATCAGGTTTAAAATTATAATTAACCTTATCATCACTGTATTTTCTAGGGAAATTATATTGGGCTGTATTCATGAATGTAATTTTTTTTATGTGCAATCAGCTGCTCCTGGAAAGTGTAACTGAACAAAATTTAGCTTTAAATAATGCATATATAATTGTTCATCTGAGAGGAGACCTTACTGCTGTTGTCAACTGTCTCTGATTAGCTACATAGAAAAGGAGTCAAACTCTTCTCAGATGCTTGCAGCAAAGGGAAGAGAGACAGTGGTCATAATTGCCGCAAGGGTCTTTCTGACCAGACTGAAGGAAAAAAGTGCACAATTAGAATGGCTAAGTCATTAGTCAGAGAGATTGTAAAACCTCCCTCCTTGGAGGTATTCAAAACTTGACCAGACAAAGCCCAAACATCCTGATCTAGCTTTTCAGTTGCATCTGTTTTGGCCAGCAGTTGAAGTAGATGACTCCACGAGGTCTCTTCCAACCTGAATTACTCTGTCTACATGAAATGGAATTTCAGCAGTGGAACAAACTGTTAGGATATGAGACATAATTTCTATACCCTTTCAAAGTTACAAGTCAACATTAGTAGTTAGTATTTAGAATATGCATGATGCTGGTTTTATTTTGTTTTATAACACAGAAGTGGAGCTTCTATAAACCTCTTATTCTGTAGATGTGGCTGTGATATTTGTCTTACAAAAGACTCTAAAAGGCTCAGTCATGCATTGGAAGCCTGTTGAGTTAATAGCTGAATGTAAAGAGAATGGTAAGATTGCATTTGGGTTTTATAATGAGATTGTAAATTCTCTAAAGCAGAAACATTGAGTAAATTCAGGCAGATGTGTATGGTGAAACCGTCAGTGGGGTGGGTGGCAGTCTGCATGCATACGGCTGAACATTGGGTCATGTTAAACATACAATATAGTAAAGGGAACTGCTTTGCAAATGTATGTGGAGAGCAGTTCTCAAGTGAAAAAAGGAGCCTGGAAAAGTACACAAGTAATTGTTTGCTCACTTGTTAAATTTTCAATTAAGTTTGGCTGGATTCATTCACAAGGGACAGGGTCAACATTTTGACTGTAAATTGGAGAGAAATGTCAGGAATGCATAAAGTATAAAAGACATAAATTGAAGTCAAAGAATATAACATGATAGAAAACTGAAAGCAAAGAGGGGGTTACCTACAAATTTTAGTGTCATTACTGTAATTACATGACTTGATGTAGGAAGAATCTACTAAAATATTTTTCATTTATTTCATAAATAGAATTTAAATTGATTAAAACATGACCTTTCTTGTCTGACAGTACACAGCAGAATGGTCTAGACTGCTACACTCTAGCCACTCAGCTCAGATTTTTCCTGGTAATGTAGTCTTTTATGCCTAACTTTGAAATGTAAAAAAAGAGTAAATAAACAAAAATTTGGAGTAGGGAAAAAGGTAGAGGTGAAAACTTAAAATTATTGTTCTCTTGATCCATAGAATAATGCCATTTAGGGTTTTGGTAATTAATATTATATAACTTCAGGGAAAACCGAGATACCTAGTGAGCATATTTCTTGTGTTATGTGTTGCTTTATATGTTTGCTTTAAGGGACAAATTAGTGACATTCTCAGAACAATAACTTTGATGTTTCAAGAACTAGGGCAACTGTAATGAGAGAAGTGTGGTCTTGCCATATAAAGGGAAGCATATTGTCAGCAAGCAAAAGATAATAGCATCCTGTACACCCAGAAGGCCTGCTGTGACGTTTGCGTCTGCATAAGATCCCCTTCACCCTCAGAAGAGTCTATTTTTAAACCAGTGCTGAGTTTGACCTTAGCAAAGAGATACTGTTGGAAGATATTTAAATGCGTGATCATGCACAGTGTGTTCCTCGGTCCTATAGGACACTGCCAGTAGTATTTTTTCTACAGCAGATTTGTATTAGTTTGCACTTTCTTTGAGTTCAAAGGCTTATCTGTTTAACATTAAAGGGGAAAACTTAATTACAAATTATAGTCCATATCCTTAATTGATAATAGCTTAGCTGAATCCATGAGAGAGAATTAGAGACCTAGCTTCATTGTTCCAAACAGCTTACGATGAGATGATTTCAGTATTCTGATTAAAATAGGAAAAGTTTCCATAGAACACGAAATGCTGACTGTGTTGTTAGCTACATTGTCCTCGCTGTGAGCTGTGATTTCTTTGTAAAACTTGTGAAGAATATAGATTGTTCTGGTTCAATGTAACCGCTACTTCATATGAACAGTGTGCCACCTTTGGGAATTGAAGGGGGCTATTAGTATCGTTGACATACGTTTATTGTAACATATTTAAAATACCTTGCTAAGTCAGGAAGTTGTGAGAACAATATTCTTTCATGGCCCTTTTGTGACCTTCTAAGATGATGTTTGAACTTTACCTTATCCCATGATATCTGGACTGTAATATTAAGTGTTAGCTACATTTCAAAGATAAGTTGACTATACACTTTTCACCTTTATTGCATGAAACCGTACACTTTCCTGTGGTCAGGCTGTGCTTTTTGTGCATCAGCTGGACTGCAGTACTTAGCTGAGAGAGAGGGCACCTCATTCCTCATGTTTTAAAACAGATAGTGGTAGGAAGGTGTGGTGTTAGGATGAGCCTTTACTGGGGGAAATCTGTGATGGTGTGAAAATGTGTTAATTAACATGAAGATAAAACTGATTTAGCAAAGTAAAACTGAATGCCTGATTCTCAATTCAGTAGAATTCAGAGTTTTGCTTTGCTAAATCAGGTTTAACCACATCTTAATACCTGAAACTTTGTCTAGATGTCTTGAAAGAGCTGAGCATGTTCATATTGAGTATTTCCTCCTCTTTATTTCCCATTTCATCTACCTTTTGAGGCTTTATCTCTCTTTGAGAGATTTTTGAGTAGCTGGCATTCCAATTTTGTTCTCCTGGTCAGTTCGCAGTTGTAAACCTGTGGCTGTTTCTGATGTTAAAAAGATTACAGTTTGTGAATTTGTAAAGTGGGTTGAGGTTTATCTAAGTATTTAGACAGTGTGATATTTGATTCTGTGTTGTGCTGCCTTAAAACTGGAGGTTTTGCAAAACTGTGGTCTGCAGCTTAGAAGCTGTTTTGAAACTCTGCCACCATTATTCCAACTGTCTAATTGGACATAGTTTCCACTCTTCTCCTTTATGACAACTAACGGGTCTCTATTTTGTTTTGTTTGCATGTGTATTTAATCAGACATTACCTGTGGTTAGTGAACAGATATAACATATCTCTCAAGTCTGTATGTGAATGAATTGACATATTTGAAAATATTTAGAGCTTGCAAAGACTCTTAACAGTTATGTTTTGGATTTCAGCAGTGTGATAACTATATGCAAGGCAATTTAGCAGGGTTTTTGAGTTCACAAGATTTGCTAATGCAGCAGGAGTTAAGCACCAAGGGAAATTTAAATTTGAAGGGACTTTTCATGTCCTGATTTGTAAAAGTCCTCCTGGGCTATTCTGGAAATTTCTGCCAGCAACTACATTTAGCTCTACTGTGTGGCTTGATTCAGTTCCCGTGTGCAGCTGTACATGGTTTGCTAAAGCTTGTGAGGTATTACATCACAGCAACAAGTGCATTCTCTAGGTGGTAGTGACAGGGCTAGCAAACACATGTCAGCCCCTGGTGTTCAGACAACATGTACAGAGCATTTCGTCTTATTAGCACAAAGCATTACTTCAGGCTAGAAATAATCCATTTTGGTATCTCTAACCTACCAGTTATACTGCTGCTTTATGGTATGTTAAAAGTAATGTGGCTGATACTGGAATGCCATCAGGAAAGGTTCTGCTATTTTTATCTCATACTTGCAGTTTACAAAATGAACAAATAAACCACATCAATTCTGTCATGAGCTTCATCTACATGAAGATAAAAATCCTACAACTTTTGCTGTTATCTTATGAAGAACCTCTTTAAGCCACTTGTTGAACAGAGTAGGTGTATGCCTGTATGCCTATATTCCTGATAGGTCTCCTGTGTGTTTTCCAAGAATAGAGTAGCCCAGAGGACAAAAGATGAACAAATGTAAACTAGTTGGCATGGCGAATACTCCAAGTTATCTTTAATTTAGGAAGAAAACTAGCCATATTAGGAACTAGTGACCTGTAACAGCAGAATTATTAACAAATAGAGATTGGTGAGATTATAATTTAAAAGATTGCCGATTATTTTCAGATTTCATACTCTATTTGGGAAATCTTAATTATAGACACAACGAGGTAATATTTTGAAACATTTCTCATGTAGTAGCAGAACGACTGCAGTGTATCACTCACACCAATTGCAAAAGTTCTTACATGTGTATGCTCTTTATGAAAGTCAGTCACTCCTTTCTCTGACTTCGAACAAAAGCAATGGTTGTGCTGCTGAGAACCCAGACTGTGAACAGATTTGAAATCCCTGTTGTCATAATTCCCTAGAGCGTATGAGGTTCATATTGCTTGTAAGAAGAGAAACTCTAATCCCCTTCTCGCTCTTCCAACCTGCAGTCCAGAAGATTACTCGCTTAGGGTCCAAATACAATATATATTTTAAACCAGTTCAGAAAGTCAGATGATGTGAAAAATAGGAAAAAAGAAAAAAATGTTAAATGTGTTTATTTTACAGGTCATGAAAAAACCCACAAAGATTAAAAAAAAAAAAGCATTTGCACTTTTAATGTGTGGATACATAGATTTATTTATGGTCTATGTTGTATATAACACTTTTCAGTGCTAGAATCATTGTGTGGTATTTGAAAGTAAAATTCCTGTTTATCTGATTGTATAAGAGTGTGTGTGCAGCAGCTGAAGGTCCTCCCCATAGAATGGTAAGCTTTACTCAGATATGGGAATTATTCAGTGTCTTAGTAATGAGCAGGAAATATACGTGATGGTTTTTTCAATTTATGACCCATTAAAAAAATCATTCTGACTTGTGTATTTACAGGCAAATGAGATCTGTTTCTAAAGTTATTTTTGGACTGTCTCTGGTTTGTTATATTCAGGAGGATAATAATAAGCTGAAGGAAATTTGTAACATTGCAGCCAGTGTGATTGAGATTTATATAGAGGGATGCTAAAGAAACACATATTTAGGTTTGTCTTCAGTTAATGGTTTTCAATGCTTAGATACAACATGGACAACATGGGCAACAAACAGGATTTTAAGGTCAACCAAGCTGTTGAAGGGTCTGGAGGGCAAATCTGGAGGAACAGCTGAGGGAACTCAGGCTGTTTAGACTGGAAAAGAGGAGGCTGAGAGAAGACCTTATCACTGCCTGTAATTACTTGGAAGAAGGTTGTAGAAGAGGTGGGTGATGGTCTGTTCATCCAAGTGACAGGTGATAGGATGAAGGGAAATGGCCGCAAACTGTGCCAGGGCAGGTTGAGATTAGATGTTAGGAAAAAGTTCTTCATTAAAAGAGTTGTTGGACTGTGGCACAGGCTGCCCAGGCAGGTGTTTGAGTCACCATCCCTAGATGTATTTAAAAGACGGTTAGATGAGGTGCTTAGGGGTATGGGTTAGGAGAGGACAGGTACGGTTGGACACGATGATCTCAAAGTTCCTTTCCAACCTTGTGATTCTGTGATTTTATCTGTATCCAGGGTCCTACCCAAGAAGGTGTGCTACTGGACAATTAACTGCTTTTCAACTGCTGGTCCATCTGAGTGTTAAAATCTTAGGGATGTCCATCAGACCACATTCAATCAGTTCTAATAAATACATACAGAAACATCAGACAGAAAACAAGGAAGCTGAGAAGAGGCATGTGATGGAGAACAAAGTTATAGGATGGACACCTCGGGAGATTATTCTGGTTTAGTTGATCCTAGATGCATTCCTCTATTCAATAGAAATTCTAGAGGGGGAGTTATGATATCTTCATTTTAGTTCTGATTTGGTTTTATTTTATAATTGCAGATTTCCTTAAACAAACACATTACATTCAGACTTTACTTTTTCAGTGCTTGCAACGGACTAGTTAATCTGTTAAAGTCTGGACAGCAAGCAAACAAATTTACTCTTTTCATAACATCTTTTGACTTTTTTTTTTCATTTAAAGATTCTCCAATGGAGCCTTAAGGATAATGCCTCTAGGCTATTATTTTATTTATATTTTGTCATGCCTAAGGATGCTGATTTTGGACAAGAGCAAGCTGTTGAAGAGATTCCACATAGATTTCTTTATTGCCTCAAGGGGGGTTTCTGCATTAAACTGACTCAAATTATCTCTATTGTTTTAATAGTTAGATATCATAAATCAAGCCTACTCACCAGAATTTCTCTGAAGTCAGTGGAGAAAAATGAACACTTCAGGAAATTAGTTTTTTGTCCTTAGACATTTCTAAATAAATGATGGACAAAACAAATGCTATAGACTTTAATTTAGATAAACATATTTCTGTGTGAATTTTCATTGCTGTCCCTGAACTGGATGACCAATTACTAGTGAAATTATTTGAATTTGTTTACCATACCATTTTAAGGAGTACTTATGCAATTTGCTAATGCTCAGAAAAAATATTTTCTGCTTTATATTTTTAATTTCAGGGTGACTACTGTACCTTTTCATACACATATCTCTGAGCCTCCCTTTGTGAGAGTATAATAGCTGACCAACAAGGGTCTTCAATGTTAGAATCAGACTTTCATCCTGTTGTGATAAAGCATCTGTTAATGAGTTATACTTGAAGGTAATTAAATAATATTGGGGGTATTCCATACTGTTCTTGAATCAGTATTTTCTTTCTTCACTTCCTCTCTGTCTGTTAAACCATATAGAAGAAAAAAGGTCATAATTTAATGAATGACCTCTTGGATCACAGATGCTGACAAAATGAAGCCTGAAAAATTTTAAATTGGCTGGCTGCTGTTTTCCTAACAGAGCCCATTAAAGTCACACAAGAGAGCATAACTTATTATGTAGTGAAACTGTGACTTTTTCATGGTTTCTTTGTAAACATGACAAAATTTATGGATGGCATTAGTGATACTAAGTTGACAGAATTAAAACCACTGTTTATGGATACAGTTCAGTAACTTGATTTAATTAGATTCTCTCCACATTGATCTAAGAGGATTTGCAAGCAGTATTTTATGACAAGGGCTTAAAAGAGAATGAATGAAGTTCTCAGCAATTTATTTAGAGGTGATAAATGGAAATCTTTTCTCTCTATATATATTTAACCAAATACATGTTTCAGCTCTTGCACTTTGAAACAGCGTCCAGTGTTTTGTACTGGGGCTTTAGCCACAGTACAATCCCAGACTCCATCTTTACTAACAGTATACAGTACTAGCACTGGGTGTATTAGTGTAACTAAGAGAGATTCAGCTCTACTTAAGTAGACACATTAGAAGTGAGACATCAAAATGCATGCTCCATTGATGGCATTGACTATAATGGGAACTTCAGAATCTTTGTTCTTATATTGATACCTACATTTAACATGGTGTATGGCACAGTTTCAGAATTGATTGAGGTTATTAGGATAACCAGTTATCCACGAATCTGTCAGATCCT
This sequence comes from Heliornis fulica, assembly GCA_013399135.1. Lineage (NCBI taxonomy): Eukaryota > Metazoa > Chordata > Aves > Gruiformes > Heliornithidae > Heliornis > Heliornis fulica. The sequence continues at coordinate 1,060,927 of VXBZ01005982.1, forward strand.
CTTTCCTGGTTTCTTCCTGAACTTTCCTTTCTCAGGCTGCCTGTTCCCATTAATAACTAACTTGGTAGTAAATCTACTGAGCATTTAATGATAAAACTTTCCTATTTGACAAGCCTTAATACAAATAACAGACCATAATAATCTCTGAGATTTTTAAGCTAAAGCTTTTGTACATCTGAATAGGATAGACACTAGGTATACATAGGTAGAAAGTGCAGTATAGACCTGTGAGGTGAGCATAAGGAATGATAAATTCAATTCCAGTTGATGCAAGAAAGTTGAAAATATTAATCAAATTACTGATAGGATTTTATGGAGATATCAGTGTTACCTAGGGCTTGTGTTCCATTAAATATGGTGAGTACTTGTAAGGATATTGTGTTGTGTGGATCTTGTCATGAAGTCCTTTGGTTAGGGCTCTGGTTGAAGTGTAGCTGGGAGATCTTTAAAACCACAGATTTATAAATTCTGTGGCACAGAAATTGACACAATCAAATGGACAGTTAGAAACTGGGATGTGGGAAATTCTAAGTCCAGTGAAGTGCAAGACTATTACAGGAAATCTCTGATAAAGAAAACATTTGCTCCAGCATGTTTCCAAACCTGACTGAAGGAGGTTGCAATATCATCACAGAATCACAGAATTGTAGGGGTTAGAAGGGACCTCCAGAGATCATTGAGTCCAACCCCTCTGCCCAAGCAGGTTTCCTAGAGCAGGTCGCACAGGTAGGGTCTTGAATATCTCTAGAGAAGGAGACTCCACAACCCCCCAGTGTCATGTCTGCCACTCCTCCCAGCTTTGTATCATCAGCATACTTGCTGAGGGTGGACACTATTCCCTCATCCAGGTCATTGATGAAGATGCTAAACAAGACCAGACCCAACACCAAACCCTGGGGAACACTGCTAGTTACAAGTCTCCAGCTGGACTCTGCTCAAGGAGTTGGGAGGGAGTTGGAAGGGGATACAGCCAGGACAGCTGACCCCAACTGACCAAAGACATATTCTATACTGTATAACATCATGCTCAGCTTATAAAGCTGGAGGAAGAAGGAAAAGGGTGGTATTCAGAATAATGACATTTGTCTTCCCAAGTCACCATTACAAGTGATGGAGCCCTGCTTTCCCAGGGACGGATGAACACCTGCCTGCCCATGGGAAGAGGTATTCACAGAATATTAGGAGTTGGANGAAGAGGTGTTCACAGAATATTAGGAGTTGGAAGAGACCTCAAGATCATCCAGTGCAACCTCCATGCCCAAGCAGGATCATCTAGACTAGATCACATAGGAACATGTCCAGTTTGGTCTTGAATGTCTCCAGAGAATGAGACTCCACAATCTATCTGGGCAGCCAGTTCCAGTAAATGGAAAGTGGGGAGTGAATTCTTTGTGCTGCTTTGCTTGTGTGTGCAGCTTTTACTATACCTATTGAACTATAGTTATCTCAACCCATGAGTTTTCTCACTTTTACTCTTCTGATTCTCTCTTCCATCCCACCGGGGAAGTTGTCAATATGTGTTTGAAGACTTAGTCCTGGAAGGGAAAAGTGATTTTTCTTCTTTCATTTTTCTTCATGTCTATGATTATTTAGTGATGATGCTCTTGTGTGAGGTATATTTATCTGATTTTTAGTTTATTCTGACATTTCTTTATACTCCCAACTTGCATCTGTGGAGACCACCACTGCAAAATCTATGCAAAATAACTAAACAGGAGAAAGTTTGTGTACTTTCAAAATTAAAACTCCACTTATATATTATAGTGAGAAATGTGCCTGTGGCCGGATGTATTTGCTTTATGTAGGGAGTTTTATATTAGTTTCAAATTCATAGAATCATAAAATCACAGAATGATTTGAGTTCGAAGAGATCTTAGAGATCATATTGTTCCAAACTCCCTGCCGTGGGCAAGAACACCTCCCACTAGACCAGGTTGCTCAGTGCCCCATACAGCCTGGGAACACCTTCAGGGTGCTTCTGCTATCAAACTTCAAACTTTATTATGAATCATACAAAACTACTTTTTCCCAAATGACAGAACAAAAAACCACAAAAACCTCCACATCTACGCCACTTTTTTAAAAAAAAAATTATTTTTCATACTAAAGAAAAAAATGCTTTTATTTGTTGTTTACAAAATCTTGCTGTGACACCCTTCTGTTGTGTCTTAAAATTAGTGGAAGCAGTAGTGGTTCAACAAGAGGTGTAATGTGTATTGAAGAAAGTTTTAGCCTTTAAACCTAACTAAATCTGCTTTTGTACTTGTCATTCAACAATGGATTCCTTTTTTACAGTTGCTAGTTTATACTTTAGAAATTCTCAGTGTCTCAGATATTTACTGATGAAAGAATATCTTCACAATATTGAAGGCTGCTGTACAATAGCAAGAAAGATTTTTGTTTTACTAAATATACCAAACTCTGACCAACACTGATGTACTCACTTGGTTGCTTTCTAGTTCAGTTATAAAAATAACCCAGAAAAGTTTCTTTCTATAAAAGGGTTATTCTAGGGAACATTTGCTTTACAAAGAATAAAATATACTCTGTGTTACTACATTTGACGAACCTGAGACATGTGGTATTCTTACCCTGTATTTACAGTGAAGTGATGCTCTTTCCCTATTACTAGATTTCAGATATTATTTTCTTAGAATGATATAAAAATCACTTCCTTAAGGAATTTCATGGTACATTTAAAAAATATTTTATTTTTATAGTGTTCTTCACACTAAAATAAATAATAGAATCTCTAAGGCATGATGGAAGATATACGGGAAGAGCTTCTACTGTAATGAAAACCAGCACAGTTTGAAGGGATTATACAGTAAAACAGGACCAATCTAAAAAAATATGGCTAGAATATTGCTGAATGCTTTCACTTTCAGGCATTTACAGAATGCTGATGTAGTCAATAAAAGGGCACATTCATCAAAACGCATAATCTAATTTAAAACCCCCCCACCGCACCAGTTTAAGCATACAGTACTCAGATTTCACGTGAAGGTGAAGAAACCCCTTAGGACATTTAAAATTTATGAGGAGTCTTGTGATTTCATTCATTATGTTGACAATATGCACAGCTTCTTTTGAAAATGGATTGGACCAGAAAAGGTGAACAGACGTGGTCGTAATAGCTCTTCCCATAGTGTGTGCTGAATTATTAGAGTTACTTCTGGTTATACGTTACCCAGGAGGACTGCTTAATGTGCTTGGTTATATAGATCTGCAAATTTTTAGCTGTGGGCTGGTATCCACATTGAGCCATAAATTTACAGTTGATGTATTGCTTTCTAGGCAGACAACTCATACTCTGATAGAATTAAGGGTGAGAATTGATTTCCTGCTAAATAAGACACATTTCGGTTTTAAGTACAATAAATGGAAACTGAAAACTCTATATGGAAACAGATGTAGGTTGCAAATATTGCGTATGCAAAAAGGGAAGAATTTTTATAGTTATAGGTGTGCATATAAATATGGAAAAATACCTTCTGAATTAAAATATCTATTATCCATTTTACCATTTGAATTTTGATTGATATAAACATTTCTGTAATGTACTTTTGACTGATTTGGCTACATCTCTATTCTGACAATATACCACACTAAGAAAATGGACTTTTACATTGATTTTAGCTTGTATTAAGTACCGAAGTGAATATTCTGAGTTAATGGTCTCTCATAAATACCATAACAAAAATACTATGCTAAAAAAAAAAATAGTGGTGATTGGTTATCAGCTATGTAACAGCAAGGGTCTTAATGAAATTTGGAAGGAGATGATATGCACCTATTCAGAGCAAAATCTTACATGAACTGAAGCAGGTTTTTTTTCCGTTCAGCAGTTAAGCTGCTAAGCAAATCTTAATTTCACTTAATTTTTTTCTTTCAAGGCTGTGTTTCTATGCAGAAGAAATACTCCATCCATCTAGTTTTTAATTTCCACGTGAATTTTTCATTAATTAGGTTGTTATGCATACGTGTGTAGCTGAAATGTCTACTTACTCTGAAGGAAAGGATGTAGTTGCCATCTTATGGTGTTTTAGCTACTTGTTTAAAGCTACATGCCTACCGTTTGTCTAGCAAGTGCTGGAAAATATGTGCCATAATTTGGATTATTTGTTTTTTGGCGAAGAATCTCCTTCATGATAGCTTTTATCACTATTCAAGTTACCTGTAGCTGCAGAACTCCATTAAAAGATTTTTAGGATGGCATCAGAAATAGATGTTTGCATGTGCAATGAATTTTTCTGGAAGTTATGTAGTAACTGCAGAGGAAAGAAATATCTTTCTTCTGGGGGGAAAATAAAAAGGTTCTTTTTGTTTTTCAAGTTTACTGTGGGGAATGTATTTTTATCAGAAATTCAGAAGATGAGGTTTGTGCCCCAGAGAAGTTACCAAATTTACCAAAGAATTATGTCTGGGTGATAGGCTAAAACTATGCATAGGTTTGGGAGTGCATGCTCAATACTGTAGATACCGGGCACTTTGCATGTCCTCATCTGGTCCTCTCCCTACTTTCCTACTGCTGTGCTGACATTTTAAGCTTTTCCAGAGCATTTTTCTTGCCGTGCCATCTAATTTGATATGTATGACAGCTAAGTTGGCTCTGGTCCCCCAAACATTGGTTGCTAGGAGGGTTTATAAAGGAGGACAGGCACCGTTATGCAGTGGCTCAAATATGCTTCCAAACACAGAACTCGAAGGAACCCCACTTGTAGCCCCATTATTTCTGTCATCATGTGACACCTTTCTGTGATGGCACTGAAATGACGGGTAATCCTTCATTTAGATGTCTGCTACCCTTATGTGAACCAAGATTTACAATGTTTCCAGGAATTCGAGCTTTGAGAAGGATGGAAGATTCAACTTCATGCTTTCCGTGGCATACTGAATGCACGGGCTCCGACTGGTGAATCGAAGACAAGGTCATTAACGGCCCAGCAAGCTTTTATACCTTCTAGAGGGCTGACAGAATAGACTGCCAGCAGGTTTCAGTACTTTTCCATGGTTACAAACAATTAGTTAACACGAGAAGTGCAACTTCTTACCTAGAGTGTTGTCCAGCACTAATGGACTGCCACTAACATTACAAAGCTACCCTCTCCCTGCATACCATAACACTGCCAGGCCTACCAGATAACACACAAATTTACATTTCTATAAAGCACCACACAGATCCACCTCCTCCCTTCATCTGCAAGGTCACAGGCCAGCCCCAGCAGACATCCAGGCACCCAGAGCCACAACATCCCACGCTTTCCTTCTAGTGTTTTTACGGTTTTGACTCTCGGTCCCGCAGTTTCTTTCTAACAGTCAGGAAGATGTCTCTTGCCCAGGGCTGCTCTTTGCCCTCCCACACTTCTACATGGAAAGGTTTGATAAACCTGGAAGAAGTGCATTTCAGTTGGGGAAAAAAGTGCAGGTGTAGAAGTTCATAGTATCAAAAATTGTATGCACTAACTCAACATATCCACAATCTTTCATTTCTATAGGAAAATCAATTATGAGAACCACTAAATCAAATAAAAAATAAACTCCCTTGTGGTTCAGCCCCAGGCAGAGGCTGAGCACCACCAGCAGCTTGCTCACTCACTCCTCATTGTGAGGAGAAAAACAGACCAAGCCCCACGGGTTGGGATAAAAAGAGTTTACTCTTAATAGTAAGGGCCATGCAAGCAACTAACCCCTGCCTCTGCCCTACCAGCCCCACCGAAGGCTTGATTGAGGTCAGGTGGTGTGGAAAACAGCCCAGGTCAATTGAGCCCACCTGTACTAGTTGCTTCGGAAAGTTCACTCTGTCCTGGCCACAGCAAGGACATCCCTGTTGGAAGAGAACATCTAAGTTGTTGAGATGTGAGGTGACATTATTCTTTCCCTATTTTTATGTAATTTAGTCTTCAAAATGGTCAAGAATTCTTAAATTTTGCATATTATTGTTTATTTGCCAGTATTCTTATTTCTGGAAATATAACATGCAGAATGATATGCTATGATGTTTTTTGTATGATGTTTTTCATTTCATATATTGGTTGAAATACTGTATTGCTCTCCTGGAAAAAAAAGACAGATTTTTTCTGGAGCTTCTCATATTGTTCAACTAATCTTCATACATATCTTCCTAATTTGCTCTTCTTTTCTACAGGTGAAAGTAGAGGGTTTAATGGTAGTTTTGAGAAAGCATATTTTAAAAATAAAAGGGTCACTAGAATCCTGATTTATCAAGCCAGGTTTTTTTTTTTACTTTTGTATTTTTTCTGTAGTGGTATTTACTGACCAAGATGTGAAGCTTTGTGATTTCTAAGAGATTGTATTACCTCTGATAGTAAAAAAAACCCAAAAACCACCTTACTCGGTTCATTTTTAGCCACTTTACTTGGGAGTCATATAATCCTTAACATTAATTCTTTGAGCTCTCAATTTTAGTTGTATTCTGTATCAATGCTTTGATTTCAGATAGGGTTTTAAAGCATTTTCCAGAACTTATATTTACCTCAGATTGTCCAAGTTCAGCTCTAAATTCACAAGAGCTTTTTTTAAAATTTTTTTTATTTTTATTTCTAAGAAAAATGTGTTTCCAAGTTGAGATTTTCAGGCGTCACCTCTAAGCAGGTTTACAGTGCTCTGTCTGCTGGCTTTTTTGATGCACTATGCATATGTATGCGTGCTAGATATGACTTTTTTTCTGTTTACTCTCAGTTGGCAGCTCTTGGTTGCATCACCTGGAGTTGTACGTTGTTTTGCAAATACTGTACATGGCCCTATGCCCTGTATGCTTCTAGCAGTAATTCCCTTGTGGTGGTTTGTCCTAAGTTTTATTTTGTATTCTTCTGGTTTTTTACTCTGTACTCAAAGTAAGAACATTTTTTATTTGTGTATATTTTCTTTTGGGCATTTTTTTCTGGGTGATTTCTGCAGCCTGCCATATCCCATATCACCCTTTTCCAAGTGTGAAGTTGTATCTTTTGTTAGTTCCTTGCTCCTCAACCTCCACCCTGTAGCTTTGGATATCTGAACTGAATTAGCATCTGATCAGTTATAATGAAATCTGCCAAGTGCCTTAATTATAAGTCTGACTTATTACTTTAAAGTGAATAAAAGATTCTTCAAGGAATTATTTAACTTTTTGCAGTTTCATTTGCAATATTTCAAAAATGTCTCTTTTGGCGGGTTTCAGTATTATTGCAGTTTCAGTTCAGAGCTTGCACCCTCAGTCTGGCCCTGGTAACCTCATCATCACCAGGCACAGTTCCACAACAATGGATAACAAAGGTTATCAGTGATATTTATCATTTACATACCCATACACATGTCAGATACTGATCTGATTTTCTTCCTATGATTCATCAACCTAACACTAGTTTTGGCTTGTTGCTTCCTGCATTACTATTTTTTTCTCCGTATTAGACTTCTGCTTTCATTACTTCTGATAATCATAGTTCAATTCCTAATTGTGAAGTTATGAACTTATAACTTTGGAATTTTGTGGTCTAAACACCTGCTTAAAGCAGAGCTAATGTTAGATCAGATTTTGCAAGGACAGAACCAGGGATTTTTAGTATCTCCAGTGCTAAAGATGACATCGTTCATGAGATCCAATTTGGTATTATGTAGCAGCACGGTGGCTGTGTATGTTTGGTTGGGTTTTTTTAAGAGGTGAGCAGAAGTAGTATTGGTAAAGCAAGTGCTACTGAAGTTCAAGTCCCCTGTTTGAGATTCTGTGATGTAGGGAGATTGTAGTTTTCCCGGCTAGTTGCTCAAGAAGAATCAGTACATCTTTGTGAAGATGCTTTTATTGATGTGACTGGAGAAAGTGACAGTAATTCTGTTGGACCTGTAGGTATGAGTGGTAGAATCCAACTCTCCGTGAGTGAAACAGACAGTTCAGTCAGAACTTGGCCATTACGTGAAAAGTATATTAAAACCAAACACCAACAAACTAACCTTTGTCAGAAATCAATCTTTGTATTCTTTTTTCTAACTGTATTATTACATTTTTCTCTAAGTTCTTTGATAGCAGCCATTTTTACTGTATTTGAAATAATATATTCAAATATTTTAATGTTACTGGAAATCTTAATTTTCAGAATATCAGTCAGATGTTATATATTTGACCAAATGAATGTTGGTGTTATGCAGAGATACTGGATGGCAAAGGCTCCTTGATTTAAAAATGTATGTGTAGTCAAAAAAACCCTATGGAAAACAATATTTGAGAGGGGAAGCTTAGTACTTACCTTCTTGAGGAAGAAAATGTTATATTTGTGCAATGATAAGTATGGAGAGTTAATAAATTCTGTGTAGGAATTGAAAATAATTCCTATCCACCATTTCAAGTATTTTTAGTAGCGTTTAGAAACGAAGGCTGCCCTTGAAGAACAGATGGCAATTGCATACGAAACACTTTGTGAACTGTTTGCTGCCTCAGGCCCTATGATAAAATAGGATAGTTGACAATATGTACTGTATTATCCTTTCATGGAATAATAATCATTTCTTGCAGGTTGCTTCTGTAGGTACTTCATTTTACATCAGTGGTTCAGATGTAAGCTATTATGTTTTCATAACAAAAAGCATCGGTTCTTGCTTGCGTCATTTAAATCTGGTAGCTTCATAAGCCGGATTTTGAAGTTAAAATTTGAAACTTTTTTCATTAAAGTTTCAGTAGTGACTACTCTGCTTCTGCCTTTACATGACTGTAACGTTCTGGTTTCATTGTACGTATTCCAATATTTGAATGTATTGATGTAGACAGGAACCAGTTTTTAGTAGGCACATGTTAGTTTGACATGTTTAGAATTTTTAGTTTCGGCAGGTTTAGCCAAAAGACAGGACAGTAGTAGGGAGGAACAAATTAGCCAACAGATGTCTCTTAACAAGAGGGCCTCGCCCAGTAACAGGGATGATAACAGAGGCTGCTAGAAAAGATAAGCAGGGATATGGGGCAGTTTGAGAGGACAGCAGCTGCTTACTCATCATGGCTCGGCACTCCACACCAAAGGGTCAAGACTGCATCTTGAGGAAGACTATCAGCCTTCCTCCCAAAGACCCCAGCCCACGACCACCGGACAGCAATGCGCAGGCGCCAGGGGAGGAGACTTATGATAATGAACTCTCGGAACTATTTTAAATACCTCTTGGAACTAATTTAAATAATTCCTGGAACTCTTTAGAATATGCCAACCTTTTCTCGGGAAATCTTATGTATATGCATAACTTTGTGTAATAAATAGCTAGCTGTTTTGGTGAAACAGCGTGCAAGCTAGGAGGCGCTAGCCCCCTTGCACCCGGCACCGAAACATACCTGCTTTATAACCTGTCACGGGTTGTGAAATTTGATTCTGCAAGTCAGTATTATAATATCTCATCCTTTCTCAGAACATGTTTAGCTTTCATATACACTTATACCTAAACCCTAATTTGATAACTCTATCACATTTAATTATCTGTTATTGATAAACCAAACTCAGATGCACAGTATCTCAAACAAACTCAGATGCTTCATGAAACAGTGGGAATCACTTAAAAAAAGCAGTTTCTAAGATACGTATTCCAGCAGACCCTAGAAAACGATGGGCAACTCTGTGCTTGGTTCATTTACAGAAGTCATTCAGTGAAGTGCTGCTCTGACATTTCAGTGAAATGTAAGACCAGAAGGAAGGAGTGCTGATATAATTAGATATTAAGCCTTTTTAGATGGAGCCTTCTGTCCCCAAAGACCTGCTTGTGATTACAAGTTTTCTTTATAGTGGCTAAAAATGAGCTGTATAAGCACATATGAGAAGTACCATGCCATAGATTTACAAAATTTCACAAGCTCTGAATATCTTACTGGGCCAATAATAGAGCTGGATCGACGTATACTGACAGGGATTTTTATTTCTTTTTCTTTCCTGTTTTAAATATTAACAATACTGCATGCAGATCCATTTAATATATTCATTTTTTCCTGGTTCATGCATTACAGACATTCACCATAAGACACATACCAAGTTACAGGAAGCAGTTCAAGAATATTTCTGCTTGCCTTTGTAAGACTTGGGCTCTCTAAATTAATTCTGAACTTCCCATGTTGCCTACTGACAAATATTGTGTGTATGAAACTTGTATTATTGTAGGTCACTGAATTAATTTTTAAAATGCCAATTGACATGATTCCCTTAGGGAGTTGTAAGTTGCAGCCTTATATTATGTTCCAGCACAAATGGGAAATTCAGTGTTTTAGAAAGGAAAGCATTTGTAGTACAGAACCAGCTTATAATGAAAAAGGTGATGCTTTTCTAGCATTTAAATTCAAATAGATGGAAATAGGCAGACTTTCTATAGAGTTTTCAGTCATTGCACGTTTAACTTTCAGGAGAAAATTTGAAGTGGTGTCCTTCTGGCACCAAACTTCAAGACTGCACTTGATGCACTTATTTTGCATAACCAAAAAATGCGATTTAAAGTACTGGTAATGGATACGGCTTAGTTCTGTTCCGACACAGGGACACACTAAATGCAGGAAGAGAAGGACCTGAAGATAAGTTATCCAGACCTTTTTTTGTTTGAAGTGATTTTTGACTGGAGAGTTCTGTGGGATGGGACTGGTATTTGTTGTTTCTTGCAGACATTCAGCTTGTATTCTGTTTCTGACAAACAGTGAAAAATAGGGCACTGTAGATAAAATGTGATAATTAAGAAATAAAATAGAGTTTTCATTTGATTATAACACTGTCCAATACCAGTGCTTCCTTTAATGGCTTGTCAGCAAGTGCTTGGTATTCCTGATGTGCTGAAGATTATCAAAATAGTATTTTTTATTTTATAGACTGGTGAAACATGATATTCAGCTTCTGAATCTGAAAGCGAGGTTTCTGTCTTTGGTCCACCCTCTATTACAGAAACACTCTAACATCATCTTGTCTACTAGAAATGTAATATAAAATATGTTTTGGGACTAATACAGAATTTACCAGAATTAACAAATCAGTTCTTGTGAAAATACTGTGAGTATCTATGAGCAAAACTGCATGCCAGTGTATCTTTTTCATCTTTTCAATATCAGGATTTTTTTTTCCTTGTAGGTATGGTTCTTTGCTTACAGTAGGAGCTTTTTCACTTAATGTAGCAGAATGATTATGACCCTCTGAAACTTTTAACTGTTTAGGATTAAAATAAATTGTGATATGCGACATTGAATATTGGTTTTGTTTTTCTTTTTTTTTTCTGACAGGAAGAAAGACTTTATAGTATATTCAGTCATTTGCCAATTCACATTTCAAATTTGTATGCATGTGTCCTTAAATAAGTAGACTTCTTTCTGTCATTCTCCACCAAAAGGTTATATTAATATTGCATCTTTCACTTCAATTTTAGATTTTTTTGTCAGAGATCATTCGATTTTTTTTTTTTTTTTTAGAATTTGATTTCGTAGCTTTAGTCTGCATGTGACTTAATGGCACCACAGCACGTCAAGATATAAACAACTTTAAGCTGAACTTTAAAAGCGGCTTTGTATGTCTTTTGGTGCTACATGGTTAACGATGGGTTAAAAGCTAACACTAGTTGAAGGAAGAATAGAGAAGGAGGGGAGATGCTTGCTTTGTGTTGTTCCTACTGTACAGTGAATTTACATGAGAATTTTAGCAGCATTCTTGGTGATATGCCTACTTTAAATGAATTCCCCACAGATGCAAATTTTTTGGACTGGTTTCTTTATCTTTCTTCTTCTGAGATACTGGCTTAAAAGGATGGATCTGCCTTTTATGTCTAGAGAATGATGCCTTGAGACTTACTTGCTATATATTTCAGACAGCCTGTCCAGTTGTTGAAAGTAAACAGCAATTCTGCAGACAGCTTTGACTTGTACTGGGGTGAGGTCAAGGCAAAGAATTTGGGAGAGTATCCACTTTTTTTGACTATCCTTTTTACTATGGTTAATAGAAATTAATATATTCTGTACTCTGAGCATAAGCCTGCCTATGTATAAAGAGATAACAAACTTGGACATTTTGTTAAGGCTATGTCTTTATATCTTCACTAATCTGGAAGACATAGATCATAGGATCACATCCTAAAACATAGGATAATTCAGCTTGAAAGGGACTTAAAGAGGTTCAACCTCTTACTCAAACCAGGGCCAACTGTGATGTCAGACCAGGTTCTGCTAGTCTTTATCCAGTTGGGTCTTGAAGACTTCTAAAGACGTGTAATCTTTCTGTGCAGCCTTTTCCATTGCCCTGTCCTCACTGAGTGAAAGTTTCTCCTTATATCCACTCTGACCTTCTTGTTTCAACTTGAGCCCATTGTCTCTTGTCCACTTATTGTGTACCAGAGTGAAGAGCCTATGTCTTGTTAACCTTGTAGACATTGGCATGCTGCGAAGCCCACTTGGAGCCATCTCTTCCCCAGGCTCATTCCCTTAGCTTCCCCTTGCAGGGCTAGTGCACCTGCTCCTGACCAGCTTGGTGACCCTCTGCTGAACATGCCCCGCTTTATCAAAGTCTTCCCTTTTCCTGGGGGGTTGAAACTGGAGACAGAATTTTTAGATTGTCTGTGAGTGTATCAGCTGATTCCCACATTCTGGCATCACATGCAAAGTTGATCGAGAAAGCCCTCTGTCACCTCCAGGTCACGGATAAAGAAGTTGTACAGGATAGGAGAGACACCTGCAAAATTCATTTCTTACTGGCCCCCAGACAGAGCACCATCCATCAACCCCTTTAAGCCTGATCATCCCACCTTTTTTAGTGATTGTTCCACCTATCCTGCAACTTCCTGACATGGATTCAAGAGTGTTGTGAGAGACAGAGTGTTCCATGTCAGAATTCAGAAAAATTTCATGAGCATTACTGACTTTAGTGCTCTTTTCCAGAGCTAAAAAACCATACAGATAATGTTATTGTAGTAAGACTTGAAGTAGCTTAATACATTGTAGTGTAATTGAAATAGCTCTTCAGTGTAGATGACTGAGACAAGTCATTAACATTGTAAAGTCAAATGGAGGATAACTGGTGCTTTGACTTGAAGACACATGGGATTTTTTTTGTGTTTTACTTTGTAGCTTTTTGCTTAAATTTACAACTCCTAGTAGAAGTTTTCCAAACTGCATGCCTGCATATGATCCAGCCAAAAGCCAGACTGAAAACTATGCTCTTTTAAAATGAAATTTTGATCTGTCAAGAAGACTTGAGAGACTGGTAACCAATATATACAGTGTGGTTAGTGCAATATCGTTTTTTTGTAAATTGAGAATAGTGGTCTATTCTACTTAAAAGCCAGTAATCGATACCCATAAAGATCTTTGCTGGTTTAAATATGAGTAGAACACTGGACTTCTTCTATAACTTAGTGACATAGGGATTTTTTTTTTTGGAGTACATGAGGGAGACAGAATCAAATGATTGCATTAGAATGCATGTTTGTGTGATTGTTAGAAGGGTGTTTTTTGTTGTAGTTTTGGTTTTTTTTTTTTTTTTTCCTTTTCCTCTTCAGATAGAACTATGGTAGGAGGTAGCATGATTTTATGGCTTGATTGGTTCTCTTCCCTTTGGAGAAAATGGCAAGGACTACATTAGAAGAAGGTGTAGAATTCATTTTGTATAATGTGAAATCTGAAAGCTGACATTTTAAGTTGTAAGCACAATCAGCAGAACCTGGAAAAAATCATTTTGCTTGGTGTAGTCTGGATTTTATGCGTTACCTACTGCATCGTACACACACACAAAATCCTCATTTGCCAGTGTAGCTGGAAAAGGACTTCAAAGTTACTTCAAGGCAAGTGGTGTGTCAGGTAGCTCTTGCACTATTGCCTGGGACCTGGAGTTCTCAGGGTATGGAGTATGTAAATAATATTTTATGTATTATGGAAAAAAACGGTGTTGCTTTCTTACTTTAGGTCCCAGTGTCATGAGGATGACATAGGTTTCCTCTTGTTAAATTACAGAAGTTACCGCTTTGTACATTTTGCCTCCTACTCTGTTACCAGAGGGGCAAAAGGAGGACTCTAGGCAAGAGAATACACATGGTAGTATTAAATCGTTTACAGCGTAGTTATCATGTGCTGTCATGGGCCTAGAGGAAAGCCTGAGGATTTGAGTCTTGATCTAATCCTTCACTGTATATGTTGTATAGCTTTGAGAACTGTTGCATAACTTCCAAAATACACTTTATAAGTAATACTTATTAAAAGCTTTTGTGCCTGTGTGAAGGATACATGAGGAAAAAAATCCAACTGTGTTTAGCTCTTTATCTTTTTGATCTTGAGATAGCTTCAAGGAACTCAGATGTTTCATACTTTCCCCTCCACTTTTCAGTTTTTTTCACCCAACAGGAGGAAAATAGCCTGTGTGACATATACAGATTGTGATTGTGTGTTCCCCAATAATGGGTCAGAAACAGAGTAATCCAATTATAAATTTTATTAATCAGCAGGCGACAATAGGCAAAGCAGCGCTGGGCGGCCGGGGAGTCTCTGCCCTACCAACGGCACGCGCCGTCCCCGTTTGAATGGGAGTTTTTATACTGTTGCACCAAATTTCCCATGCAGTCCCCCGCGCATGCGCCAGTTATTGCTAGGGTTCATCCCCCACCTTCTGGTGATCGGCATCCCCCACCTTCTGGTGATCGGCGGGATGATGTCACCCTGACCCTTCTTCCTTATTTGGTCATCTTTACCAGCTACCCAACCTCTATCTACTCAATTCTATGATGTTGCAACCTGTTTCAGGGTACAGGTGGTTTACTGAACAAAGGCTCATTTATCACACAGATAAATATGTATATATGTGTTAAAACTGTTAGTAGTGTCACATAATATTTTGAAACACTGTAAAATTATCAATGCATTTCTAATGTGAGAAGTTCATTCCACACCAACTTCTTGTTTTTGTAATTTGGGGCAACTTTTAAAAAAGTTTAAATTTATATTTAATATTTAAAAATTCATCACTGTACTTTGCATATTAGAATATCCTGTAATTTTCTCTTTATTGTAAAGAAAGAAATTGCGTGCATTTTGTAGTGATATGAAAAAAATGCTTGAGAGAAAGTCTTTTCAGTGCAGTTGCTTTTCAACTATCTTCAAACTGCTTTGTCCTGTGAGAGACTGTCCTGAGTTGTGGTTTGTTTTTGTTTTTGTTTGTTTGGTTTTTTTAATACTGTCTATGGAAACCACCTATATGTAGAAACTTACTTTATTGTAGCAGTTTGCAAGCTGATATACTTAAGGTGGTATATACACTTAATTTGTCTCTTAATGTAGAGACAGTGAGTGTTGGCGTACCTGTGGAGACATTTGGTAGGAGTACACAAAAATATCTAGATTGCAGCCTGGCATGTAGACGTTCCTTGGCTGCAAACATATGTACAACAGAAATTAGGGGGGTCTAACTTGCCTAACAGATTAGGTCATTCTTACATAGTTACCCTCCTTATAGTACATTTTTGAAGGATGGTATTTAACAAACGGCTAACACCCTGTTGGTTGTTTATAAAACACCACATCTATCATCAAAACGACTATCTAAGTTCAGTCACCATATTACAAGAAAAGTTATTGATTTTTTTTATGGAGTCAGTAATGTTTAATTTGCAATATGAACAGAACATATTCTAAGTATTTCAATTTTCTATCTCAAGTGAAAGAACAGTTATTAAAAGAAAGTGTAACACCCTGCAGACAAGGAACAAAACATTTTTTTTTTTTTGTAGCATTCTAGTTGCCTTTGTCATTTCTTTCTGAAATTTTGTGTGTCCCTGATAAATTCTGCCAGCAACCACAAATTAATTTACACTCAGTTTTTTGTCAAACAGGTTTCTTTCATACTCCCCTCAATTAAATGGAGGTATTAGTGTTGTAAATGCATTTTCTTTGGAAATATAGTAGACTTTTGTGAGTTAGGTCCTTAAATCCTGTTTTTTTAAAGTGTTGTGAAGTCAGAATACTTACTGGGGAAAGAATAATGTAAGCCTAGCTAAGCACTAAAAAATAATCACACTGTTGATAACATAGCAATTAAATGCTACAAAAAACCCCAAGACTTTATCTGATACTAAGCATATATGTCAATCAGGCAGCTGATGATGATTCTTAGTGTTAATATGAGCAAAAGTTGTGGCATGCCTCAGCAGAAGGCTGTGCTTTCTCTATACTTTCCTTAGACATACTTAAACATTTGTCAAGTAAATATACTTTAATGTTTGTCAAGTAATAAAGTTTAAAATATTTCATTATGTGCACAATGAATTCTTTCATATCTTAAAGTAATTTTAATTAGCATATATGACGAGGCAATTTAGGTGACTTTTCAGAAGTTTTCAATATGTTTTCTCTAATATGCCCAATTCTTTATTGTTTATATGTTTTAGCCTGAAATTACTGTTTGGGATGTGTTAATGATAGCAGGATATTTGTCTGTGGGTAGGGAACATGTTTAGTGTCTGCATTTTCACCACAGTATGTGTCCTTAAGTTACTTGGATCCCTTCAGTTCTGCCTGAAGGATGGAGAGCTGGGCTTGCTGAGCTGGGTTGGTACCTGCCTTTAGTCCTACCTCTGAGCAGATGGAGTTTTGCAGTGTTTCAGGTTTCCTAGATACATGTCTTCTGGGTGCTAAGACACTCCCTGGCAGTAGGTCCAAAATATACTCCCATCCTATTTGTAGAAACAGAATAATGGATATAGAGGCATGTTCTACATAAAGCTATTTGCCAGAACTCTCCGTTCTCCCTCTGCATTCAGCTATGACCAGGGAAGCATACCCCATCCCTGATATGGCATGTACAACCATCTTAGGCCTCTGAGGCAACTTCTAAGTTGTGACAGCTGAGAGAGTGGCTACAGAGTATGAAAAATGCTAGATAAGGAAGATAAGTGAGGGATGTGGGATTATATTCCTGAGATGGGAATCATAAGTAATTCAAGTTGGAAAACTTGGGAATTTTCAGCATGGGAAGGTGTGTGAACCTAAAGGCAGAAATGAAGTTAGCAAGAGGTACCAAGTCTGCACCACTAGGGATCACTTCCAGGTAGCAGTGAAGGGGATGGTACTTCCCAGCGTGAACGACATCAGTTAAGGGGAAGGGCTCTGTGTGTATTGTCTGTGAGGTGATAATACTTATGCTTAGTCATCTCATGAAATTGTAGGTATATTTTGTGTACATTACTCAATAAATAGTTTTAAATATTGTATTTTATTCTTAAGTGTTGAATTTTAATGGTATTTTAAGGTGTGTTCTGCTTGCGGTGAATTTTGCCTATTGCTAATGGTACTTGAACAGTGCTCTAAAGAAGGAGGGATGCATACCTTCTTAAAGAGTTAAAATGAATTTTTCTTCAAAACCCAAAGCTCTTTTTTTTGTAGCCAGTGTGGTATGTTACTTGAGCTGACAAACTTCCAATAAAAATTTTGCTTCGGTTTTGAAAATTTAATAAATTAAAATTGTATAATTTGCCATACATTTCCCTCCCCGGTGGCAATTTGCTATTTATTATTGTGAAATGTATATTGTACTAGTTTTGTTCCCATATTGAAAAACTTCTTTATTAGCCATTTCTTAAGCAGTAGTGTAAATTAAAGTGGAATTGAGCCATAATATTGCTGCAATATCACAGTTATGTGATCATATTCTTTCTACAGTGGGGGTTGGACATAAATCTGTCAACAGCAAAACCCCCAAAAATACAAGTACAAATCCACACCATTGTATTTATGAGTTTTCTAAAATCTCAGATCTATCATCCAGCTAGCTTGACTATAATGAATTTACCTTTGATGTTGCAGTGAAGAAATCAATTCTGTAGTTTTGCACATAAGTGTCATATAAATCAGATTTAGGATGTCATCGTGCTGATTTGGAAAGAATTGATTTATTATTTACATTGAAGTTGAAAAAAATGTAATGTAAGAACAGGTGAAGTAATGGAGAAGATAATTCTGAATTAAAGCCCTCTGGATGTGGACCTGGGCAACAGGCTGTAAGTGGCCCTCTTAAGTGGAGAGGTTGGACCAGATCACATCCAGAGGTTCCTTCCAACCATTCTGTCAGTCTCATTCTGTGAAAATAAAATTTAGAAGAAACCAAGTGGCCTCCTATCACTACACAAGTGTATGGAGGATTGATTTACTTTATCATCCTTCCATATGTTCCAGTGAGAATGTAGGAAACTCATACTGTGTAACACTGGTAGACTGGAGAGAATCCAAAGGAACAAAAAAAAAAAGTTGTGGGTTGTGGTTTTTTGTTTTTTCTTTTTGTGTTTTTTTTTGTTTTGGTTTGGTTTGTTGTTTTTTGGTTTTTTTAAGCTTTGCAAAGGAAGAAAAAAGAAAAATAGTTTAGTTAGTCTAGGAAAAAATGAAATGAGGAGTAAACATACAATTCTTGGTGTAAAGAGTAAATTGGAAAAAGTTCTGCCAGGTGTAAATCAAGTAGTATTTTTTCCACCTCAGTGCAAGGAGGCTGAATTGGATCATCTCCCTCTTTTCCAGACCTAATATTCTTTGATCTTAATTCATTGCCTTGCTCTTCCCTCCAAAAAACTACATCATTCTCTAAGGTTAAAAATTATTTTTGACAGCAGAGACTTAAGTCCTACTCTTTGTCACTGACGGAAGTTCCCTGTAGTTAACCTGGAGAATTGAAACAGGACACAAGTGCATGTTGATTGCTGGTTGATGGGTTTCTGTTACTACTCAATATATGGGGTAGGGTGAATCTTCAGTGTCAGAATTTGTGGTTAAAATTACTTTCCAATACAAGACAAGGCAGATGTCATCTCAGATTCTTTGCTTTCTGAAATAATTTTTAAACCACATAATCTTTGTTGCTTAATGGAAATCTGCATGCCTGGGGCAGTGTAATAAAACATAATGAAAACTAAAATGTTCAGGCTGTACAGTGACTGCAGATGTACAAAACTGCTCATGTTCAACTACATAATGGAAAGTTGCAGTAATTCATATAAATAGGATACAAATTAAAACAAGAAACCAAACAATTACATATCTTAGGTCTCTGCTTAATTGATTTAAGTTATTTCACATTGTATGTGAAGAATACATTTATATATTAATATCAATCCTTGGTCAAAATGTTTTGCATGTCCTGATGCGTCTTAATCTCAAGTCAACCTACCTACAGCTTTTGTCACTGTTATGTAGGAAACTTTTAAAATATTTTATTTACTTCATCTTAGCTTAGTTGTAAATCTAAGATGTATTAGTGTAGCTGACAGTAAAAGAAGGTAAGTTTTTCATCATCATTAATATTTGAGGCATGTATATAACTCCTAATGGTATACCAAAGAAGGAGTTGTATAAATTCTGTGGCCACAGAAAGAACAAGCTATTATAATTCTTACTGAGAAAAATCTGAGTTTTCAGGATACATACTTTAATTAAGTTCTTAACAGTGTTGGACGTTTTGAGGCCTGCTTTAAGTTATTAAAGGTTAATGAATCCATCCTAGAATTTGTATACTTTAAAGCTTTGCTTGATTCATATATGTAGTTGTGGTGTTTTGACCCCCTAAACCAGGCCAGGTGGCCCCCAAAGCCACTCTGTTACTCCCTTCAGCTGGACAGGGGAGAGAAGATAACTTGACCCATAACCCTTTTGTGGTAAGGACAGGGAGAGATACCTTGCAGGGTCACAGCCTCAGTCAGGTGTCTCCACCTCCTTCCACATGGGGTTCCTCCATGGGCAGTAAGTAGAAACTCTACTTTGTATCCTCCTCCACTGTCTGCACTGGGGCAGCTTGCTTCACCGTGTTCTTCTCCATGGGCTGCAGGCCAATCTCTGCTCTGGTGCCTGCAGCACCTCCATCTTTCCCCTCCTGCTTCACTGACCTTGGTGTCTGCAGAATTGGTCCTCTCAAATCTTCTCGCTTCTCTCCCTTGCTGCAATTGCTGCTGGTGTTCCATGGGTTTCCCCCCTCCTTCAATATGATATCCCAGACGTGCTGCCACTGTAGCTCATGAGCTTGGCTTGGCCAGGTGCCTCCATCTTGGAGGCAGCTGGCATTGGCTCTGTCAGACATGAGGGAAGCTTCTAGCAGCTTCTCACAGCTGCCACCCCTGTAGCACCTGCTACGAAACTCTTGCCACACAAACCCAACAGAGAGATGTGAGACACCTTTGTCTAAAGCAAATGATCTAACCATTGTGTGTGAGCCGGTGGCATGGATCAGGTGTTGGTACCCGTTCTGGAAATTGTGCACGTGCTGAAAATGTTTTTAATTCCTCTAACTTAAACTACTTATAACTGTAAACAGCGGCAAACAGACATCCAAAACTAGCAGGAAAAAAACGTGTTTCTGAAAAATAAAAAAAGTTGAAACCTCAGTAATTTGCTTAATGTGAGGTGAACAAAGCAGGCTTCTTGAAGATTTGACACAGTATGACACTAACACAGCTTGGGTGTTGAATATAGCTGTATTTTCATTCTGAATTCCTTTCCAAAATAATTTATTCTGGACCTTTATTTTCCAGTCAGGACTGTATATTCCTTAAAAAGAAAAGTTTTAATATAAATGATGATACTGAAAATACAGCAGCAATTCTCTTTTGTTCCAGGCTTCTTTTGTTTTTCTTCTTTAATCTTAAATGTATTATTGCCAAGAGTGTTCTGTCTTTTGATCACAGACTTGAGAGGAGGCAAGAAAAAGCAGTATTTATGAGTCCAGTAGGCATAGCAAAGCAGAAGTTTATTACTTTCTTTTCATGCTATGGTTGCCTGATAAGTATCAGCTTTAAATACAGCTTCTGTTGTTTGTGCTATTTTGGTTTAGACAGATTAGTTTCTTTTTAAGAGGCCTGAATATAAGAATTATTATTTTTATTGTAAGAACCTTTCGTAAGGACAAACTTTGAATGTGAAAACATGTCCCGGTGGTTAAGCCAGCAGCAGAATCTGTTTTCCTCGCTTCAACTTCAAAAGCAAAGGTCTGTCTTTACAAAGGGAGTTGTTTAAATTCACAAGAAGATTTACTTGTGCTGGTTTTGCTACCATCCCACCACACTCTCCAGACCTGCGACATGATGGTTGTATTCTGGTCTAAAACTCAGTTTGTTGCAGCACACACTGCTCTCTGCATTTCAGCATCTTGGAACACTTCTTAATGTTTGCTGGGAAGTGTACTTCCAGTTCTCATTTAAGGAAGATTATAAACAATGCACAGAATAAGTACTAATACCCAGCAGGATTTTTTTTTCATCTCAGCAATCATACTTTGCTGAGAACTTTTGTAATATTCCACTAATATGTTTATTAATTTATTGACTTGCATTTCAGGCCAAGCTTGTCAGATGAAGATTTGCCAGCATCGCTGGCTGTAGGAGAACAACAAACCAGCTAAAGATGCTGTGCAGACAACTCTTCATCTGAACTCAGCTCTGCTGCCAGCAAATACCTTTTATCTGCTTAGTCTGTGGCATTCTGGGGAGGTGATGTAACCTGCTATTGGAAGTACTCCTGTTGCTGCCATGTAATGGCTGGATTACAATTTATTTCTTTATAGCTGTCTGAAAATTAGTTTTTTAATAAAACAGAGTTACCTAGTCTTCCTCTGTAATTATCAGGGCAAGCAGTCACCCTGAGTGCAATTTTATCCCATTTTAAAAGACATCTGATATAGATGGAATAAATTGTTTTCTTTTCATGCATGTCTGCCCCAAGGAATTGTGTGGAGGATATGGATTATATTATATTATATTATATTATATTATATTAATAAATTAAGCATGATGAATTTGACATGTAGGGTACCATTCAAGCAAACATACAACAAATAAGTTATTCCGAGGGACACTGACTTCACCAAAAATGTTTGTTAACAAAATAATGAAGTTTATTATATAGTCTGAAAATAAGAGCAAGGTGTATGCCATCGGTTGTATCCAAATCCCACAATCAATAGATTAAGTTTTTTAGAAGATTTCGCCAAGACTGACTGAGATAACTTACTGATTTCTACACATAACAAGTCCTACAAGGAAGAAACATTTGAGTTGCTGGTGTGTGGTAAAGGAAAATTAATATCTCCTCTGGATTATAGCTCACATTGAGTAGAGACTCTTGAAAGAGAGAGGTGAGGAAAAAGCAAAAGCCTTCCAGCCTGGAAAAGGAGCAGATTCCACTGGCAACACAGTGCTAATGTCCGAATACTGCAGTACTGCAGAAGCAGTACATTTGCACCTTCTGTTTCTAAAGGCATATAGCACAAATATATATGGAACTAATAAATGACAAATACTTTTTCTTATACTAGAAATTGGGCAGCAGTATAAATTGCTTTAGTTTTTTTCTAGACCAGTAACTTTAAGTAGCCTTGACTGCAGGAATAACATTACAATGTAGACTGTACCTACTTAAAGCTGATAAGGGTCTATTAGATGGACAATAGAATAAAAAATATTTTATACCCTCATTCAGTTTTTAGTAAAAGGGATGAGAATTTTTAACAAAGAGGTGACCTCATGCCAGTTTAGGTTTTTTATTTAGCATTGAAGACAAAAATTTGCCATGACTCATGGATTGAATCTGACAGTATTACTACAAGAGAACTTTTACATTGTGTGATCGATTTTTATCATCCATTATATTTGCACGGACTCAAGCTAAATGCCAGTTTACAAATAACTGTAGTAGTATACAGATCATCTACTTCTGTGTTACTTTCTTCAGTGATACAATATTTGCCTATTTAGGTACTGGGTGATTGGGTTAACAGGTTGGCAAAAATTCCTTTCTGTTTGATATTGCTTGATCTTTGTTTAAATGGTTTTATTGATACATTGGTTTGGGGTTTGTGCAGTGGTTCAGGACTATTCAAACTATAAAACTACAGGACACAGGAGTAAGGGAAAGGAGCAGTCAGATGATTTTATTCTTGCTTTATTTCAAGCTTATGTTTTGCAAATATTGCACCTCCCTTCCCATCCAGCTATTTTCCTCTTCCAGACATCTGATATTTTGCTTCCTTCTGTAACAGCTGTGAAGATCAAAGAATGAGGGAATGCATGAATTTCCATAAAAATTGATCCATTAATAATTCTTCAGCATTATTATTCAGTCTGTTGGTGTCTGCAGACTTTATATTCCAAATAAATCCAGATAATGTAATAATTAAAATGGTCAAAATGAAACAGGGCTGCGGGAGGTTCATTGTCATGCCGATTTCCTTGTTTCTGGCTATATTTCTGTGTTCAGTAATGTTTGTATTTTGTGCAGTTTTCTGCTTCTACTGAAGTATTGATTCCTGTTGTGTGCTGGAATAGTTTAATATCTTCATGGTGGCCTGTAAGATCTGTTTCTGGCCCATATTACTGCTACAGTCCTCCTGTTACAGATTGTTTCTTGGTGATACATTGTGAGTAAACCAAATGCAGAGTTTCTATTAAGGTTTTAATTGCTAATTCTAAGCTGTACATACACAAAACTCGGTAATTTTTACATAAGGCTGTGACTTGTCTTTATATGAAGGAATAGTAAGCAGGTGGGAAGAAAGGATATGACTCAGTCTAGATTTTCTTTTCAAGAAGCTCACATGAATGAGGAACACTAAAGTGGACTAATAAAGGTTTATGCCCTGGATATTGTTAATTTACCCTTTGCACATTGGGTATATGACACCTGAAATTATTTTAAAGAGTATTAAATAGTTTTTATCAGCAGAGTGTCCCAAACTTAGAAAATACATTACACTAATTTTTCTGTAGCATATCTATCCAGTGCCTGGATTTGAGCAGAGGAGATTTTTACTTGGTGTACTGTCTTAAGTGCTTGTACAGAACTGACCCCCCCCCCCCCCTTCTTCTCTCTCCATCACCATACTTCTCTCTCAATCACCCTAACAATTGCCAACATCATCACTGGGCAACAAAGTGAACTCCACCTGTCAGGAACCCCTATATAAAAGAATGTATCCCAAGTCCTCTGCTATTTGTTCAAGCCCAGAGTCAATTGAAGGACAGAGTGTAGGGGAGCTCAGACCCTCTAGGGGGTGCTTAGACCCTCTCAAACTTTTGGGGACCCTCTGGAGTCAGCAATGGACATGCTTTCCACCATCAGGTGGAAGATGTGGCTATGTCAAGGATTCTTTGACTATGCAATGAGACAGCACTGTAAAAATGACTGTTCCCCCCAACCAGACGTGAAGAAATCAGATTGCTGCAGATCCATGGTGATAGCTATTACAACAACACTCTCACTCTCACTCTTCTCCTTCTTTTTTCCCCCTTGCACGCTTGTGGGGCAAATAAAGTGACTTGGCACTTGTTTCCATTTTGAGTCTTAATTCTGTCCCAAGAATTGTGGAGACCTGGTCATGATAAAACACCCAATTGGACATCACTTGGGGGATAAGACCAGCTGCCCCCAACCACCCAGAGCAATCTGAGGCTATTTGGAAGGCAATGGGGTTTAACCTCTGCCAAATTAGTTTTATCTGATTGTGGATTGTGACAAGGCTGTCTGTGATATTCAAGATATTCTCCTCAACCCAGTCACCTTCCTTTTGTTGTCCCAGCCTTCATGCTGTGTATTGTTGCTCTTGAATATTGGTAATATATTTAGTTGACATGGTGGTATTGGACAGAGAGTAAGTCTTGATAATCTTTGAGGTCTTTTCTAACCTTAAAGAAGGGCTAATGTGGGAGAGACTAGTGCTGGGATAGATGTCATCTATTGTCTGGAAAGTTTGTATAAACTACACACTATAATATACAATTTTGTTCTCCTTTATTAGTTCAATAGATTGGCTGTTGGTTTGTCTGTGTAAGAATGCTAGAAATGCCTCATATTGATGTCCTCATTAGTCTTGTCTATATCTGTCAGCTGCTTAAAATTTTTTATTGCCTTCTTTTAAAAAACATCAAGAGAAACTTTTCAGGAGCTGACCGAGCAGTTTGGATATTGTCGGCATTATGCTTCTATATTTCTGCAAGTAAGATTACTGGGTGAAAAACCTAAAAATAGTTAACACCATTTCCTTAGGCAAAAATTAATACAGAGCTCCTAGTTTGCAAAATGTTTTGCCTTTTTTGTTTTTTATTACATTTAGAAGTGAAAGCATGTATTAACAGAGGAAGATATCTTGAAGGACATTCTTAGAATATAATTTTTTCATGAGATCAAGCTTGAGTGTTATAGAAGTGATGCGTGAGCTTTCTGAGCTGGGTATATATGGCAAAGATACCACAAGATACATTACAGTGCTTTTATAATTTCTTTGGTAATATTGTTTTCAAGTGACCCAAATTTAAGGTGATAATTGAATTAAGGAGGATTAGGATGCACAAATAGAGGGAAGAAATGCAGGTGTTTTTTCAGAAAGCTAATTACATGTCTGTTTAGGCAAAATAGAGTACAAAAATAGGTAGAAGTACCTACCTTCATAGAAAGCCTTCCTCAAATTACTTTTTAACATAGTTATCTGCGTCGTTATGGGACAAATGTCACCTTCTATAATTGCATGGGTTTGTTTCTTTGTATTCTGGTTACTTGTTCTTGCATTGTGAATCGTATCTGCTGCTAAAATAAAATTGTTAGGCCTGCTGCTTCAGGACCTGGTCTGTAGGCCTTTTTAATTTCTGTGCTATTGATTTAATCATTCTGATGAACTCACTGAAGTGAGTGTTGTACTGTGACAGTGACAAGAGTCAAGAGAAGTAATAAATATGGTTAGACTGATCAGACTTTTTTTTGCGGTAGTCTATTTTGTACATCTTAAATTCCTGGGTTAATTTCAAATAAAACCTTAAGTATCTTACTTTTAAGGACTCTGGAGGAGCAGACTTCTGGATCAGTTATCACAGTGCAAGAATACCACAGAAAATATAGCTGCAAGTGTTTGTATTATGTATTTTTCACCTTTACAAAAAGTCTTTGCTGGCAATCATTTATAGCTTAAAGAAAACATTGTTTTATAGTTAAAGGTTTGGACTCTGTCAAGAGATTGTTGCCTAAATGTAAGTACCTAATTGTAGGTATCTGTGATGGACAGCACAGACCTAGTGAAGACCATCTGTAAAGGCTAGAAAGGAAAGGATGCTTACATGCAGACACCTGAAATCAGGTTTCTGAACTCAGAACTGTAGTGTCTTAAACTTTGTCTCAGAAAAGGCTTGTGGAAAACATAATTATTCTTTCGCTGAAAAGTCGTACAGGTATGTAATTGCATTTGTGTTTGAGAGGCTGTTGAACCTTCCACTCTTACTGAAGTATTTTAGAAGTAGCAAAAATAAAAGTGTATTTTGACAGCTTTGTTTCAAGAGTGGTTTGGTTTCCTATAAGAATTGCTGTTTATGAAGTTGTAATTCAAAATGCCCAGTCAACAAGTTGAAGGGAGCATCTGTAGTTACATAGTCAAACAGTTTTAATTTATATCTGCTGAGCTCAATGTCAGTGAAAGGAATATTGCTTCAGAATGTGAATGATCCATACCATTTTAAAAAGTAATTTATTTACAATATAATTAAACTCAACTTCCTTAATTTTCATTATTGTTAGTATTTTCTTGTATAAAAATAGATGGGTTTTTTCCCAAAGCTGTCGAAAGTATTTTCGTCTGAAGAGTTCTCACATTTTCTTCTTGAATGCCTGGTACTGATCACAGCCTGAGAAAGGGTTTGGGCTTGAGATGGCAGAACTACTTTAAGTGTTGCATATAAGACACTCTTGATGTAAAATATACTAGTGTTTATAAATTTAAGATACATATTGACACTAAATCAATCTTGATAAAACTGTTGCTGTGCAGAAGCATGACGGCTTTTTAAGTTGTGTTTATGGCCATTCCTAATTCAGGGGAAAAATTAAGGTTCTCTGTCAGAACTCTAAATTTTATCTAGTACCACTGTGTGTAGTTTATTCATCTCAATAGCTCAGGGGTAAACTAACAGAAAAGACATAATTCATCTTGGTGACAAACACTTGGTAGGACTTGATTATGCTAATTGATTTAAATTTTGTAGTGTGAGTATACAAATGAGCCTCTGGTACCAAACAGTTTAACTCCCACACTGATAACGTGAAGTTGAAAAACATGTTTTGGACTTAAACAGGCAAGTTGGGTTTTTTTGGTGTGTTTTGCAATACAAACAATGCATTTTACTGTTCTGATGTTGTAATTCAACATGTTTAGAAACTACGTGAATTAGCAAGTTTTTAATGGTACTTATGGTCATCACAATTCACTATGGATGACTGAATTTCCCTGTTGCTTATACATAGATAGTTCTGTATTGGTCATTGATAGGAAGTGAGGCTTCATGCTGTGCCAGTTTTTGCTGAAATAAATCAAAGAATTAACTAAAAATACTGTGAGCCAGTATCAGAGCTTCTTCAAGGAAAGTGACCCAAGTAGTCTTTGAGCCAGAACAATTAAAAATATGTAGAACTTATTTGCCACAAATCAGTTTTCCACAAATTTCAAACAGTTTAGCAATTGTCAGTGTTCTATTGAGGTAATTTATCTAAGCCTCAGAATTTAGTAATTTTCTAGTGTCTAGAAATTATTTACTTCTAGAAATTTCTAGCATTATTTTAACAAATGCATGATGTGCTTTACTTGGTGCTTTCCATTATTTTCTAGGTAGACACCTTATACTTATTAAGATGTGGGATTTTTTATCACTAATGCAGCAAATTTGAAAATAGATTCATTCAAGTGCATATCATATTATCTTTTGGTTTCATACAAAAAGTCAGTTATTTTTAGCCTTCTTCAAAAAGCATCTCTTCACACTAGTGTTGTTATCTGTATACCTTAACTAAGTTTGCAGTTCAGAAGTGAAGACTTTACTGAAAGCATCATGCTTCCACCCCTCTTCTGTTTAAACTTGTCATTTTTCAGTTGCAGGAAGGCATCAAAACTTATAGTAGTACTATGTGAAGGTGTATCTCTCTTAAAGTGACTAAGAACAAAACTCTTTTTCGAGTAGTCACAATTACTACAACGAGAATTTTCTAGGAAGGTAAATTGAGGTGGATGTTCTGTTGGGTTTGGTTTTTTTTTTTACTTAATTGTGCTGAGTTATTAATTGTTTTTTTCTCAAAAAGCTATATGGGGTATCTGCAAAATAAATCAATGGCAAATGCAAGAGCTAATAGGATCCTTAGGTAAACCTCAGAGGTCACAGATGCTATATTATGTTGTACCCTGGGGTAGATGTAGTAGGAGACTGCCAAAATTATCAACTGCTGCAAATTTAGGAAATTAATTTATGCACTTGACTGAGAGAGAGCTCCAGGAACAGAGGATTTGTTAAGGGTGTCTGAGATTCATTAGAATTAAGAGAAGTAGCTTTTCATGGGAGAAGTGAAATTAGCTATGCTGTCCTGAAAATACAGAAACAAGAAATGTACCTCATCTGTAGGACAGCTGAGCATTGGGATGGGTTGCCCAAAGAAGTTCTGCAATTTCAATCATTAGAAGTTCTCTCCTAGATAAGACCTGAAAAGCCTGACCTTTCAGACGGAGTCTACTTTGAGCAGAGACCTCCTGATGTCCCTTCCAACTGCTATCATTCTACAGTTCTAAAACACCTTGAATGTTATGTCTTGACAGGCATACAGCTCTCAAAACTGGCATTTTATCTACTACTTTTCGCCTGTGTATAAATACCAACATCTTTTTTTCAATTAGGTTATAGCTGGTCCCAGATCCTCTGTATCCCTGACTCCAAAACCCCAGGGATAGATCTTGACTCTCTCCTAGTGCTTTTTGCCAGAGACTCCAGACTGCAGTGTAGAGCACAATTTTTACAACTGGCCCTGCCCAGACTGGCCCAAGGTCTACTGCATGGACTATTTCTTGCCTGAGCTGTTCAAAGGCTTGCTGCTGCTCGGGGACCCATTGGAAATCGTTTGTTTTCCATGTCAATCTGGAGAGCTGGGCAGGGAGAAATTTAATGAGATTGGACAAGGGCAAGTGTAGCGTATTGCATATGGGGCGGAACAACCCCAGGTACCAGTATAGGTTGGGGACTGGCCTGTTGGAGACTAGTGTAGGTGACAGGGACTCGGGCATCCTAGTGGACAGCAGGATGACCATGAGCCAGCAATGTGCCCTCATGGCCAAGAAGGCAAATGGCATCCTGGGGTATATTGAAAGGTGGCTAGTAGGTGAAGAGAGGTCCTTCTCCCCCTCTATTCTGCCTTGGTGAAACCTCATGGGGAGTATTGTGTCCAGTTCTGGGCCCCTCATTTCCAAATGGACATAGAACTCCTTGAGAGAGTCCAGCGCAGGTCTACCAAGATTATGAAGGGAGTTGAACATCTTCCTTATGAGGACAGGCTGAGAGAGCTGGGTCTCTTTAGCTTGGAGAAAAGGAGACTGAGGGAGTGACCTCATTAATGTTTATAAAGATCTTAAGGGTGAGTGTCAGGAAGATGGAGTCAGACTCTTCTTGGTGGTGGCCAGTGATAGGTCAAGGGGCAATGGGTCCAAGCTGGAGCATAGGAAGTTCCATGTGAATGTAAGGAAAAACTATTTCACTGTGAGGGTGATAGATCACTGGAACAAGCTGACCAAAGAGGTTGTGGAGTCTCCTTCTCTGGAGACATTCAAGACCAATCTGGACACGTTCCTGTGTGGTTTAATCTAGGTGATCCTGCTCAGGCAGGGGGTTGGACTAGATGATCTTTCGAGGTCCCTTCCAACTCCTGGCATTCTGTGGTTCTGTGACCTCCTTTAGGGAACCTGCTTTGGCAGGGGAGTTGGACTCGATCTCTTGTGGTCCCTTCCAACCCCTACAATTCTGTGATTGTTTGGCAACAGTCCACACAGTCCCTTTCAGAGACTGTACTGGATATTTCCTCTTGCTTTCATGTCTTCTAAAATTGTGGTTCTGAGGTCAGAACAAAAAGGTTTGAAATCAGGTAGCAATGAATATTCAGTAACAATCTACTAGAAGTATTTCCTGACTAAATGAAGTGTCTCGTGTTCCTGCCTAGACATGGAGTCTAATTGACTGGAGTCTATAATGGCAGATCTTAAGGCAAAACAACTTTTTTCCTTTCTGTTGGATATTGAGACATTTCTGAATATACTGAATATCAGTATATTCTTTCCTCACTAGTGGGGGCTTCATCGTGTGTTTTGAATTGTAGTTAAATAGAAATAACTAGAAAGGGTGTCCTCATTTTTAGTTTTAGTTCCCTCCTGAAATGCTGCACTCTGGTTTACAACTTCATTATATCAGTGCATGATGTTGTTACCTAAGCTCCCATTGTAGGATATTGATGTTACAGTAGTCCTCATCGTTAAGAACAATGTAAAATTTCTGAGTGTAACCTGGGTGAAGAAATGCTGAATAAATTAAGTATATAACACAGATTTTTCTGAACTCTAATCGCAGCAGCCTTGGAGATCCAGACTACAGAGCAGTATGCCAGCAGTGATGCTGGCACACAAATGACTAGTCAGCCTTGCATGCTGCATTCACATTAATCACACTTGCAAAGGCTTGGATTCGTGCAGAAAAGCGATACAGAGAGTGCTTTACGGAGGTAGTAGATGAGAGCGTAAAGCAGTAATATGTGCAGATGTGAAAGATATTTTTTGACATGATGGAAGGAATGCTGTCATGTCAACTTTCATTTTATTGAAACAGAACCAGTGCTAATGTACCTGGACATTATTTCACTGAGATGTGGTAGTCTAATCACATTCTGCTTTATATTAATAAATTGAATGGGAGCTGTGTAGCAGCTCTCTCAAAAGACATAAACCTGCAAAGCACGAAATGGTGCATAATGGATGTGTGATACAGCTCTGACAGATATGAGGTAGAGTTGTCATTCTTCACTTGCTTAGACTATATAGCAAAAAATGTAATAAAATACTAAATGAATCAAAGACAGCTAAAATATTGTTGACATAACTATATATTGGACTTTAATGTACTTTCATTCAGCATGTATAGAAATAATTTGCCGTAATATTTGAATTTCACAAACCCATTTAAGAATTTATTTGTTCTGTAAGCAATATTTTTTACCTGGAAGCCCAAAGTTGAAAAGGTGTTATTTTTATGAAACTGGATGCTAGGTGTGTTTCCTGAATCTGTGGTGAAGTCTGTATCTATTATTCTCAGTCATATTTACCTGTTGCTAGCAGGCTAGAATAATATGGAGCACTTCCTAAGTCATGTATTTAGTGGTGTGGTTTTGGAAAAACAAAAATCAATCTTAACAGTAGCATGAAATTTCTCCAATAATTTTACTTTAGATAAACTAAAACCGGTATGCACTCTACTGTAGAAAACCCATCAAACTCTCCAAACACTAACTAAAATGCATAAGAAAACAGAGAAAAAAAAATCCAACTTTTGATTTTGCAAAGTGGAAAAAGTCTGAGGGACTGCTTGAACAGGGTGTCGAGGAAGGGCAGATTAAACTCTGTTGTGTCTTGACAGTGGCTCAGGTGGACTGTGAACATTACTTCAAGCTCAGATTCATTTATTTTATTACAATACATAGTCTAACAGGACCCTGTTTTCCAATATTCCTGATGAAAACCTTAAGTTTTCAAAGTCCTGATCCTCTTGCATATAATGCATAATAGTGAGACACACTGTATAATTCTTGCTTCTTGGTATGGTTTTTAGTCAATGGTAAATGTTAAGTGTAGTTAAAGATGCATGGAAAATCATAGTCTTTAGCATTATTTTCTGTGTGTCTTATCTCAAATATTCTGTATTTTGCCCTATTATTAAATTTACTCATTAAGAACCAATGTCCTGTAAATCCCAAGAGGAAAATTTAATGTTATCTGTAGCATAGGGTATATTCAAACATCTGTTTATTGCAGAGCAGTGGACCACAGAATAATCTTCTGATGTCCAGATATAAAATGATTCTGTATAGTCTGAAACGTGCTTCAGTCTGGACTTCAAATGAAGTGCAACCAAAATACTTTAATAGTGGATCTCATCAGTGCTCTCTTTATATGCCTGTATACACAAATTATTTATGTTATGGTTGTGATTACTGTCAGGTCTGCAAAAGATATGATTAAAGCCCAAGGTTTTGTATTTATCCTTAATTTTTGTATTTATTTTGATCACCTATTGAAACATATAACTGCCAGGTTTTAGTTTCAGATGGAAACTGCTAATTTTCTGTGAGGGTAATGCTAAATAAAGCTGATAAATCTGAGAACT
The DNA here is from genome assembly GCA_013399135.1 of Heliornis fulica. Classification (NCBI taxonomy): domain Eukaryota; kingdom Metazoa; phylum Chordata; class Aves; order Gruiformes; family Heliornithidae; genus Heliornis; species Heliornis fulica. The sequence continues at coordinate 1,093,075 of VXBZ01005982.1, forward strand.
AAAATACTTTCTCATTGCATGAAAATTGCTGCTATGAATATACAAAAAAAAAAAAACAAAAAACAAACCCACCAGCAAATGGTTTTCTTTTCCTTTGGATGTTTTTCTGGCTTAAGACAGTGAAAGTATTCCATCTTCTGAGATGTAGGGTGAAATCTGTATGACAAGACATCAGTGTGATGAAACACCACACTTGATTTATGTTTCACAGATTGAATGGAGTTTTAGGAAAACAACACCTGGCTCCGAAATTCATTGAGATAAAAATAGTTGGAGGCTGGGAGGCTGTGGGGTCAAGGGGGAGGAAGCGTGATGTAGGCTTTCCCTGTATTGTGAAGGCAGCTCTTTTTTCTAACTACCTAGAGGTAGGATACTGAGCTAGGTGTGATCTTTGATCAGGTTCAGGTTGGCTGTTCTTATTCTTTAAAGTATTTAAGAGAAAAATGGTGTAAAATGGTTGTTTGCAGAGTCATACTCTCCTCATTTTGCTTAATTGCAAAAAAGCTTTTATTATCCTTTTGTCTTTTAAGCTTTCCGGATACCGATGCACTGAAACAGTTATGTTCTAGATGTGAAAATGTCTTATCTGGTTTTGTGTTTAGGCAGCGTATCCGTACACAACTTGTCTGTGGAATTGAGTTTCTGCTTCTGATTAGGTATTGAGGGGGGAAAAAAAAATCTGTCTTGTTTCTGCTATTCAGTGTGTTGTTTTTCTCTTTGTTGGAACATGGCAAGGCAACTGGTTCAGTGGGGTGCCCTTGATCTGGGGGGTAATTCCTGTCAGAGGAAATGCAAATGAAAAGGGTCAGAAAACCTTGTGTTCGCCTCATGATTTGAAATGTAAATGCACCGTTGAGAGTCTACCACTGGCATTCCTGGAAGCAGGAATCAAACACCTTTATGAAGCTCAGGTGTAACAGCACAAAGTATCTTTGGAGAGACTGATCTGTAAGCTGAAAATGCTGCTTGAATGTAAGAGCCAAAGAGCAGTCTGTCTTTACTAGAACTCTATGGCATGGGGAACCATGAGTAAAGGGATCTACAAAACTTGTAAAGAAGTGCAAAAGCAAAGGACAAGTATCACCTGATATCTTAATCCTTTTTCTCTTTGGTGTGTTAGAAAATACAGAAGTGACTTTTTTTATCCACAACCTGTTCTCTGCCATTTGAAAGCATCGGTATGCCCTGGAATGGAAACCTTTGGCAGGATGTGAAATACAGTCGGATCTACCAAGAGTTAATTTAGTGAACAGGAATGTTACCACCTGGGAATTCAGTCTTTCTGCAGGCCAGGATGGAGCAAACTTTCTCCCAGGGTAAGACTGAAGGGAGGATTAGGGGTGCAGGTTGCTTTGGAACTGTAACAACTACCAACTCGGAGACAAAACCCAGGACTGACTGGGCACTATCGCTATCTTCCTTTCCCTTCTTCCACCCACCCATCTGCCAAGTTTTAGATTCCAATTTTAAAAGATTTATAATGCAAAAAATACCTTGCTGTAAGTATACTTAGCATCATAGCCTTAAAAATTAATAAGAAAGTTGGCCAAAATTATATTCATAATTATTTTAAAAACAATTTTAATTAGCACAATGCAGTGACACAGGGGCTCAAGACTTTGAAATTCAACCAGAAGTCTTCATTTCAAGTTAAATGATTTGTATGCAGTCTGTACACCAGTGTACAATATCTGTGTACCTCTTTGAAGGGAGTATACACTACAAGCTGTTTTCAAAGGTCAGATATAAAGAGACAGGAAGAAAATAAAGATGAATATTGTTAATGTGGATTCATGAGCCAGTGGTCACTCAGATGTGAAAAAATACATGAAACCATAAATACTATTTGTTTTTTCTTTAATGCTTTTCAGTTTAGTTTTGGTACACCTGTACTACAGTCTTATTTCCACTAATGCTGACCACAGCTACTGAGTTCTTACCATGCCTGCTGCTTCTTCTTAGGCTGCTGACCACATACTGGTTTACAATTTGCCTTTTGTACTCTTGAGGAGCTGACAGCAATTGTGATCTCTAGCTTCTCCACCCTATCCCACTTCTCAGAGTGCTTAGGATGTACTTACTCTCTTGTTTCCTTACCTGAGTGATTCCATCCCCATTCTTTATCTTACACCGTCCTCTTAAAATGGTTTGAACCTGTAGATCTTTGGTTTCATCTACAGTAGACTGTTCCTGCATTCAACCTCTTTCTAATTGTTGTGTGCTATGAACTTGTCGTGGACTACTAATGTCATTTCAACCAAGGCATGCATTCATACAGGCTGCCTTTTGTCATTCCTTTTTGCTGTCTTCTTCCAATCCTCTGCACTCCCATTGATTCTCTGTTCGTATCAGTACAAACACTTCTATTACAAAGCTCTATGGCTGTATATTTCTCTTAGTGTGTGCTTACTTTAATTTTTTATACCTTTTTTTTTGTACCCATAAAGCAACCAGGATACTAAAACTTAAGTGGATGCCATTGTGGCTAGTGGTAAATGCCTCAGCTGTTAATACAAATGAAATGCTGCCATACTGGGTCAATCAATGTGATATTTTACCCAAGGCAAATATTTTTTTTTATCACTGATACCTTTAAAATCAGTGGAATGTTGAGGAACAAAAGATAACAGAAAAATATAGAAAAATATTTCCCATCCCCACAAAATGTGTGTAATATATTAGCACACCAATTTAAGAATGTTACTGAATTATCCTATATTTTAACTGTAATGAACTTCTTTTAATCCATTGTGACATTTGGTTCTCTGTTGGAATGAGAAAATACACTGCATCTCTGAATCTTTCTTTTCTTTCCTGCTTCTGGCAATGTGTGGAACTAGTCCTCCAGGATGAGTAAGAATGTTGGAAAGACAAAATTCATTTGATTGTTAATGTCCCCAGGAGGCGGCAGGCACATCCAGGGATTCCTGGCGCATGGATAAATCTCAAAACCATCTCCCTCTCTCCTGGTGGACACTGAATGGGACCTGCAGGAGTATCTGTGATTCTAAGTGTTTTTTTCATGGTAGTTGGGTTGGAAGGGACTCTGTTGGCTCTGTTACCTGCATGCAGAATCAACAGGCTCGGGCAGAGGGCAAGGCAGCAGTTCTGTACCTGAAGGTATGGTCCCTGGCTTTTCTCTTTGTGTGCAGATACGGGCACGTGCTTAATCTGTGCAGAACATTTTTAGCCTAACAGATATTATGGCTGTGGAAGGCAGGGGGATGCCTTCCAGTTACATTTTCATCTTCTAGACAAAACAAAAATGGTTTCAAGCTGCAACAGCAATTGCTGGTAATTTTTAAACTAAGTGAATCATAGTCTACCTATTCTCTTTTATAAAAGACACCTTAAATTGCTAGCTGTGGAAAAAAAAAGTGTGCTTTAGTGTATCTATTTTAATAGTAATTGTATCATGTATGTTTCTGTTTATTTTATATCAAGATAAGAAGTTGATAAAAGGAAAAGATTGGAGTTTTCAACTAGATTGAGCAGGCTGTCTGTAGGAAAAGCTGCAGGTTTCCATGATTTGACTTCATCGGGGGGATGATATTTTCCCCTCCCTTCCCATCCACTAGTTGAATCATGTCCACAAAGACCAACATTTTTGTTTGTTTTTGAATCTCAGTTTGTAGTTTAGCTGCTAATCTGTTGTTGCCCATCATCGGGTCTTGGATTCTGTTAACTTACCTGTTTGTGCTTTTCATGCTGCCAACTGATAGCCTTGCAGACACCTGCACAGGTGCAGGGGTAAAAGTGATTTTATTATTATTGAAATGGAGCAAGGTAAGACTGTTTAAAGATTCAGGAAGACCTTGACTTTGTGATTCTGGTTGCAGGAAGGATTGAATTTGAGGATTGATTACTGCATGAACTGTTACCGTTTCTTGACTTGGAAGAGTCTTCAAGAAAATTATTTACTCAGTGTCACCCCAGCACACTACAGAAATAAGATGCAGTGTTAGAACCTCTGTATTGGTTATCTGAAGCAGGAGTCTAATTTTCTTTCATATTTGACCCATGTGTAACATATAGGTAGCATTATGTAAAGCTCAATCTGCAATAAGTAGTCAATGTTGTGAAGATCTGGCACATAAGAAAGACATATATTTATATTTATGACAGAATAGTGCCCCTTTACTTGAGACCATGGCCAAGAACAGGAAGATACTTCTGACTATGATTTAACTCATGGGTGGAGCTTCTGTTCCTTGCTGGAAAAAGGACAAGGTTAATTCTAATGACTGTTCTCTTCCCTAGGTCTGTATTCTCCAGAGAAGGATTGCTTATTCCTTGTTAAAATACTTTGTGTGTTTCTCATAATATCTAGAAGAATGTCTTCCTAAAACACCAAGTCTGATTCCTATCTGAACATCTATTATGAGCATTGTGTGCTATTCAGAATGAATTACATCTGTGCTGATTGAATAGTGAAATTTGCCAAATAAATAATCTCAAGATATTAAGTAAACCTTAATTACAAATATGGCCACCTAGATGTTTCTGGAGTTAGGTATTTGCTTCATATAATCAGTTGCTTCATAATTAAGGATATGCATCAGTGAAGACAAGCACATAATGAAGATAAAGAATGGCTGTGAAGGTTTCCCGATCTTAATATGAAAGAATTAATTTAATTAACTGAAATATAGGAAGCTTTGGCAGTTATTAAAAGGCTTGGAAATCTAAACAGACTTTTCTATACTGATGGCCTGAAGAGGCCTGCAGTTGTGTGACATATTACAGATGCTTTCACTTTTTGTATGGAAGTTTTGCATATAAAATTCAGTAGATAGCCCCATCAATCAAATATACTGATGAATGTCTGAGGAAAACCTGTTTTCTTCAACTTCCAGCCTCAAGGGGTCTTGGGAAAGAAAGGTCATCCCATCATTGGAAATGCATTGATAGATTTTTAGCAAAATATGTCTGGAGAGACTGAGAGAACATATCATGAAGGGGTACTGAAACTGTGAGGTGTGCCTCAGGTCCAAAGGACTCCTTATATCTTGAGGCTTTTCCACTGCTGAGGCATAACAGACAATTCTTTTTTTGAATGAGAGCTAGGGCATGACAAAAAAAACCCAAGACATTGACAAGAGGGGGTTGTCTCTAGAGGTTACGCTACCTGAAATCTTATTGTGATGATGTGAGCTGATGGGATGTTGTAAAATTTTAGAGCAGCCTGAGTAACAAGGACTTTTGGGTGTTGTGGGCAACAAGCCAAACTGAACCCAGCAATGTGCACTCTCTGCTCTCATGAGATCCCACGATCTCATGAGTTATGGTATCCAGCTCTGGGGCCTCAGTACAGGAAACATGGATCTGTTGGAGTGAGTCCAGAGGAGGGTCACAAAGATGATCAGATGGCTGGAGCGCTTCTGTGAAGACAAGCTGAGAGAGTTGGACTTATTCAGCCTGGAAAAGAGAAGGCTCTGGGAAGCAGCTAAGGGGGCCGGAGAGATAAATTTTACAGTGGCGTGTAGTGACAAGACAAGGTGTAATGGTGTTAAACTAAGGGAGAGTAGATTTACATTAGATATTAGGAATAAATTCTTCCCTATGAGGTTGGTTAGACACTGGAACAGGCTGCCCAGAGAAGTACAGAGATGCTCTCTCCTTGGGAGGGTTAAAGGCCAGGTTGGATGGCTTTGGACAACGTTGTGTAGTGGAGGGTGTCCCTGCCTATGGCAGGGGTTTGGAAGCAGATGGGCTTTGAGGTCCCTTCCAACCCAAACCAGTCTGTGATTCTATGAGGGTGATCTGACCTGGTGTCCTGGTTCCAGCTAGGACAGTTAATTTTCCCAAGGAGCCAGGAGTGATCTGAGGTGGCCAAACAAGTTTCCCATGCCACATGATGTCATATCCCCCCCAAAAGGGGGTGGTCAGGTCCATGTGGCTCTGAGATGGTTTGAAGATGGACTGAGCATCTGTTCAGTCTTGGGGTGGATAAAGTGCTTTGTGTTATTGCTGTCCCATTGGTGTCCCATTGCTGTCCCATTGGTGGTGTTTTTACCAACCTACACTATCCCAGCAAACTGCCTTTCCCCTGCCCATGGTTTGCTCATTCTTCTTCTGGTCCTGGGAATGACCAGAAGGGATAGAGGGGATTGAGCAGACAGGGGTGCTCAGCTGCTGCCTGGAGCTAAACCAGGACATCTAGCCAGTGCTTATGCTGGTTTGTAAACTACTGCTTTAAATTACTTGAAAAAGATGCTGTTTTAGCAACCCCTTAGCTTCCTAATGGTAGTTTTCTCTGATGGTAGGCACCCACTCCTTTGGAGAAGTCAATTTATACATTGCTGTTTGCATGATGACATACTGAACAACAAACTGTAGTTACCAAAGATCTTGGAAATAAGGTCTGAAAGAAACAAAGACATAAATGTATTTCTCACATTATAAATTGTGTTTCCAGGCATTATTGGAGCACGAGATAAACCGTTCTATGTTATCTGCTTTGCTGGGCCTTCTCAAAGCTGGTGGCAATCAGTATTCAAATAATTAGGAGTTCTTCTCAGTTGACACATTAGAGCCAATGACATTCTGATCAATAAAGATGGGGTCCATCTAGACATATAGAAGTAGTTATCCAGGCTCCTGCAATACGTAACAGAGAGGAAACACCACCGTCAGGGGTTAATTCATCACCTGTAAGGTTGCTAAGTAAAGCTGCATGAAGAATTTCAAAGGTATGTCTCTCTTTCTTCACTGACTGAAGAGGGGATTTAGATCTCTAGCATAAACTATGTGTTGACTTCAGATGCTTGAAGTCAGTTGAGGTAACTCCCTGTGCGGTTTAGAAATTGTTGCTTACAAAAATATCCATGGAGCCAGAGAAGCTATTGTATAAAAATCACAATTGTGATGAAGTTTATGTTAATTCTTTTTAAAAAGCGGGATTATGGATTTATAGGTATATAGTAATGTCGCATGCAAACAGATTCTCTAAACATTTTTGTTTACTGATAACATTAAAATGTAAACTTCTAAACAATATGCCATGTTATGGGTGCCAGTTCAAGGGCATTTTCAGTGTCTTCTCCATATATTTAGGGAGTATTCTGATCATGGGAGCTTTGGGTATTTGATCAGAAAGTTCGCACAGCACAATTAAAGAACATTATTATCTCGTGTTTCAAATTCACATTAGCTGCATTAGTGAATAAGAAATGATGATGGATCCTAAATAAACTGTTCTCCAAGTATGCTTCTAACAATTTAAACAGCAAGTATTTTCATAAAAGATTTCAGATACTTGGGCTAATTTTGCAGCTAGTGCTTGCTCATTACTGAGAACTTCTTACCCATAATGAAGAAATGAGAACTTGGATGCAGGAGAACTCAGGAAGTGATACTTGTTTACTGTTGCTCTTAGCATGATGATATCTTTTATCTTCTGCTGCTGCTTTGCTTGCCAGTAAGGAGTGATAATGAAGGCCGATTTTTTTTTTTAAGGGCTTGCTGCATATCCTGAAATGTGTGAGGATATAAGATTTCAGATAGAACTGGTACAGTAGTCTCTTTATAAATGCACTGTCTTCATTATCTTATGAGTATAATGAAATGGAAGTCACAGAAAATGTAGTCTGAGCTAAACATTTACTAGAGACTGAATGTGAATCAGTGTGTTTTGGAGTTCTGTTTGACCAACATACAAAATCCATCCTCTGGTTCTATTTGAAGTGACACCTGGGTTGTAGTTTTGACTGGATTTGTGCTGCCTCATAAGCAGGATATAATTATGCACATCAAATTTTTAGAAAAACATTATGTTTCTGTTGATTAAAACAGGCACTAAAAATGTAATGTGCCTTATTGCTACAGGAAATTAAGGACATTTTAAACTGCTGGCTGCCTTTGATAACGATCTTGGATTTCTATCTGTTTGTAAAATACATAACTCTGGGTAATTTCTGAACTTCATTCTGCTGTCTAGTTGAGGTATAGCATACACCACCACTTGGGATGCTTCTGAATCCGTCAGGCAGAATCAGTGGTTATGTTTTTTGCAAATGTGTTCTTTTTTTCTGTAGTGGAGAGTTCATCTAGGATAAATAAATAAGTAAAGCAAATTGAAGGCCTGTTAAAATTGCATATAATTCAGTTATATGGGAATTTGTGCAGTAATTTCTTCACTGTTTAATGATAAACAGTTATACACATCACTTCCCAAGCTTATTCTAGCCTTTCACTACTATATAAAACCCACCCACAGACACACATTAATTCTGCTCAAAATCCAGCTGTTATCTGATCCAAGAACCAATATCCTCTCTAATTTATCTGTATTGATTCAAGACACAGGTCATAGATACTACAAGAAAGGCATTGAAGTGCTGGAGTGTCTCCAAAGAAGGGCAACAAAGTTAGTGAAGGGTCTAAGGAGCAAGTCTTATGAGAAGAGGCTGATGGAACTGGGTTTGTGTATTTTGGAGGAGGCTGAGGGGAGATCTTATTGCTTTCTTCCAAGTTACATGGCAAGGGAAAATTTGGAACAACTTGGCTGAAAGTGTTGTCAGTCACTGGAGCAGGTTGCCCAGGGAAGTGGTTGAGTCACTGTCCCTGGAGGTATTTAAAAGTCATGTAGATGTGGTGGTTAGGGACATGGTTGAAGAGTGGGCGTGATGATCTAAAAGGTCTTTTCCAACCAAAATGATTGTATGATTCTGTGTAATGCTACTTGTAGTTATCTTTGGCATTTTTGTTGCTTGGGACTTTTAAGGGATGGGATGGGGAGTTGGTAAGGCTTTGTCTTGTCCTTGAGTCCTTAATTACTTTAGAGACTTGTAAGTCCTTCGGCAATTTTCCACTTCCTGCTTGAGATAGGGGGTTCAATCTGGGACTCTGTCCTGTCAGAAGAACTGTGAGGTATTGCTTTCTGATTAATATTTTAGGTTAATAATCTGGTCAGCAGTGTGAGGCATAGAAATGTGCATTGTGATTAAATTCCATTTCAATAGAAAATTTTAGATAGAGTTTTTTAAGAAGATGTGGGGAGCATGTCAGTGGAAAAAAAAATTCTAGAATGTTCAAGTCTATATTCAGATCTGTACAAGAATTAATTTAGATTAAGACAACGATTGAAGCATTATAATGTGTATTTAAATTACAATCTTTAGATACCCTTTGCCAAGCAAAAATTAAATATCCAATTTTTATATTCAGTCTATGTGAAGAAGGGCCAGCATTAAGATACAAAATTCTGGCACAGTAGGTAGGCAAGGATTTAAATTGGTCAGTAATCGTATAAGCTTTTAACTCCTGGGAATTTGGGCATCTAGTCTAAAGAGTGAAGCAGCGTCTGTGTCTTCTCAAGATGCTAAGATTCTGCTTTAAACTTTTCATTTTTCCTTTTAAAGAAAAGTCCACCTTTCAAAAGTGGAAGAAGGAGGGGTAAAGAGGGAGTGAATAATATTGCTTTCCTCTTTTTTGAATGTCTCCCTGCCTGGGGGTGTGTGTGTGTGTGTGTGTAGGCTCATGGTTTCTCTGACAGAGGAGATTTGATACCCAGGAGTATGCCACGACTATGGTGCCACAGGGTATTCTGGTATTAAGGTTTCTTTTCTTCTGCGAGCTTTAGCCACATAATCCTAGGCACTGAGTGAAGTGAGGTGCCTGCAGGGCTTCTTGAATACCAGAAATGTTAAATGCTGGACTTAAAATCAATGTGGTGCTTTTTTCCCCCATGATCTTACTTTGAATTTCTGTAGTGCATTATTTTTAAGCTGTAGATTTTAGAACCCTAGCACTTGAACTAATTTTTCAAATCTGTATGCTCCTAATGGATGTCTGCCACTATAGTTGTAATGTGTGAGTCAACTCATCTCTTCTGAGGGCTGGTTATGTGTCAAGAACTAAAGCTTGAAAAACTCTTAGCATATTTGTGCCAGATTCTCAGGTCATGCAAATCATCTTGTTATCACTGACACTAATGGAGCTCTGCTGATTCATACAAGCTGTGGATTAGGTTTCTTGCTTCTGGGTGTATTGAGGTTGATGTTAACTGTGTCCAAAAATGCTCGATTTCTCTCCTCTAAATTGCTGATGCAGTAGGTAGTGCTCTTTGAACTGTATTTCTGAATATGAATTTGCTTCTTAATTTGCTGAGTGTTCTCTTTAAACTGCATTTAGAGTCAGAAAGTCGCAGGTACAATATCATAAGTTATACATGCTTTTTTGAGATCCTCACTAGCTGGAAAGGGTTAGTGCTCCCTCTGATTAGAAGAAAAGAGAACCTTTTGTCCTCTCTCTTGAAGAAAAGGAATTTGTCTGAAAAGCCTTTCAAAATCATTCCTTCAGTTATTTTTCTTGCTTTAGCCAGGAACTGCCTGAAAGAAGTGATCGTATTAAATATTATGCAAAAAAAATCTGAACATTCATAATAATTCAAGAAATTTTCCTGTAGTTTCCTCTCAATTTTTTTTTTAATCTTCCTCCATTAGAAATAAGAGTCTTTCCATAATGAATGTAACACTTTGGCAGAAAAATAGTTTAAAAATATTTTAGAATGCTTTAGCTATAAATATAATATTTTAAAATAACATAAGGGGTTTTATTTTAGGTTCAGCTTGTTTTGATATAATTGTGTTAAAGCCTCTGAAAAAAATGACTGAGAAATGGGACAGTTTCTGTCTTTGGAGTATTTATCAGTACTTGAAAAATGTCACAGAATCACAGTATCACAGAATGTCAGGAGTTGGAAGGGACCTGGAAAGATCATCTAGTCCACCCACCCTGCCTGAGCAGGATCACCTAGATTAGATCATACAGGCCACGTAGTTCACTTGCTGTTTTTTCAGATGATGGAGGAAATATATTTAAGCTGATATATTTTCTTAATTTAATTCCTAGGCAGTTGAAAACTGCCCAAGTTTTGTATTTTAATGTTTTATTTACTGAGAAAAAGTGTCTTTTAAGTCACATAATTAGAAAAGCATTCTAAGCCTTTGATAATGTGTGGGGTTTTTAATATAGTACTGAAATAATTAATAAAATCCATTGAAACCGCTCTTTTATTTGTAGAGCACCTCAAAAAAAAACCCACATTAGATTTATGTGGTCCCCAATAGAAGCTTTTAAAAATCTGTAATCTAATTAAAATTTGTATGGTTGCATGGGGTTAGTTAGTCTTGAGTGATGTATAAAATATGGATATAAGTTCTCAGAGAAATCATCTTTTTTCCCTGGCAACTTGGAAATAATGCTGCTGGAAGAATATTTTCTATCCTGTGAAATCTTTTGGAGCTTCAGGTTCCATGTTACCACAGCCTTGGATAGACACTGTTATCGTAATCTCTGCCAAGAAACTATTTTGGCATATGCAGAAGAGCCGCTATTTATTTGAAGAGCAGAGAAAGGCCACACGAAGGCTGTGTGGGGTATGATGCTGGGTAGACAGCGAGTGTAATTGGAAGACAGCGAGTAGGGAATTTTGGGAGGATGACGGAGCCGTAACAGCCCTCTGCAGCAGTGAGTCTGCCGCTTTCAGAAGTCACAATTTACAATATATACTTCTGCTGTGGCAACTGTGATGGGCTTAGGTCCAGTCTTTATTCAAGTGTTCTCATCAGAAATTGCCTTGTGTCTATTCTGTAAGTAGTAAGCCCAGACATCTGCATACTAAATTGCTTTAATGAAATGCCTCTCATCTCCCAAGAATAAGGTAAATGCTGGATTGAGAGCTTGCACTTGGCAAGTTGCCACCCCTGGCCACTTTGACTTAGGTGCATATAGTGTGTAAGAGATTTGCAGTTATGCGGTTGGTAACATTTGAGATGGGATGTCTGCTGCGTGGGCTCGTTTCAGGTAGAAGATACAGTGAGACTGAGCAGAACATAAGCACCTGTGCCAACAATTAGATTTTTCCATAGCTACACAAAACCATTTCAAACCCCTCCCGCCCCACAATAGTTTGCCAAGTATTTTAACAAATCAATGTTTTTAATTTTGCTTTGGAAAGCCTCATTTACTAGAGCAGCTCTGTTTTCCAGATTACCTCTTGGTACCTTTCCTCTGAAAATTTGTGTACCAACATTATCTTTCTTTTTAGGCCATTTATGCTGTATTTCTCTGTGTGTGGGTATTTTGCCTCTGTTGAATTTAACAGATCATCGTGAGTTGTATTCCACCGAATCAGTATGTTTCATGTCATGGATTATTATTGAAGTGCTGGAGTGTGGTGGCTGTCTCTGGGCTGTTAGGTTTATCAGGATAATCTGGCTATTTAAGAAATATTAAAATGTCATACTGAGATCCTGTGAAAATTTTGTCACAAAATTAGTGTGGGTTCTACCTTAGTAAATAAAATAACATTTTTAATAGTTTGCTTTTAATACCCAAAGGCAATAATCCTCATTATGGATTTAATGGGCTGTGAAGAATTCTGGAAGGCATAACGAGGACTTTGACAACAGTAACTTCAGGATTTTTTTTTGTTTTAAATCAAATGAGCATAAAAATCAATCTGATTCCTCCCCATAAAACTTAGTTGCTATAGCTTTCAAAGATTGAGGTTTTGAATAACATGCAAAATTATCATCCTGAAGATAATTGTTATGTCCAAAACATTCAAAGTAGAAAGGGAAATGATACTGACTAGTAACTGATGACTAAGATATTTGAAGTAACAAAAGCTTTCTTTTTATTTTTTCCTGAAATATATTCTGGGCTGAGCAATTTTCAGTTTATCTGAGGAGGTATGCTGATATTAGATCTCTCAATTTCTCCACTATAAATCATTCATGCTTTTAGTATATATGGATAAAGCTCTGGTTTTTAAAGTCTGTGTAAGATTTTTATCTTTAAATGAAATGTTTGTAGCACTTTATGGCGTTTGTGTAGCACACAAACACTTCATACACGGTTATCACATGGTTGAAGTAATGTCGCTTGGGGTTTGGTTTTGTTTTTTTTGGGTTTTTTTAACCCATTATTTCAAAGGATGTGGTGGGTGTGTAGGTCAGATATCTTCTGATAGTGTTCAGTTTAAGTACTGTTGTCTATATACTTTGCAATTTCTCGTGTTTGAGATCTCTGGATGGTTTAGTAAGCTTGTTTTTTAATTGGTTCTTTCCTTGTAAACAATCAAATGCAAATTATTAAAGCATAAGAAGCATTGTTTGCTTGCATAATAAAATAAATACAATGTGACTTTAATAGTCTATGCAAAACTACAAACATTGTTAACATGCTAATCTCAAACAGTTTGTTACCATACTGAGAGTTCCTCTGGGTTAATGAAAGCAAGTTCCAAAACCAGTAACAGATCACCCTTCAGAAAAGCAGTTCTCCCTCTAACTGAATCAGTAAACAGATGGCTTTTGTACTTCAATATGGTGTAATTTATTGATGTAAAAATATATATATGCACGCACGCATACATGTATAAATACTATATATAAATATATAGTACCTAGTAATTGCATAGATGGTAATACAGCTCTTTATATACTTACTGTACCTGTTAAATGCTGGTTAAAATAATTCCTATACTGCAGTACCTGTAAGGTTTTAGCATGTTAAAAATTAAATTTGCAGATGCGTAAAAGGACACTGCTTGACTCTTTTTAGCATAAACTGCTGATAAAACATTATAATGCTTAGTTTGAAAACATTCCAAATCTAATATTTAACTTACCACAAAAAAAAAAATTTCTTCAGTTGCTGCAGTAAGAGGCCTGTATGTTCTTCCTTAAACTACTAGATAATCATCTTATTTTTATGTGCAGTGTAGAAATACTTTTTCTGCTGTAGACAAAAGAACATTGTAATAAGGCTTCTCAAAGCCCTGCATGGTTGTATTTTATTTATCTCCCTAGACATTAGCTCTTAAAAGTCTTCATGCTAACAACAAGTACTTTAATGGACTCATAGCATTATAACTATGATTTTCTAAGCATAAAAGCTTTGCAGGTTTTGTAAGGAGGTAGTAATGTCCCAGACTAATTGCGATAACTGGAAAATAGACCTGCTTTTGAGCCCGTGAGCCTCTTTAAGTCTGAAATAGCAGGAGAGGTCTTGAAGGGCAGCTATAAGTTGTTACAAGTTTAACCTGTTTACTGACCTGCCTAGTTCACAAGAAAAAAGAGTGGGTATCTGTGGAGCAGGGGTGGAGGAGGGGGAAAGGATATTATCCAGAGAAGAAACCAGTCATTAAGTCTTTTCTGGCAGGGACAGAGACATGAATATAAAGCACCGTGTTAGGGATGAGTGAGAATTATAAAGCATCGGAATCCTAGTATTCCCTGCTGTGTTTTTTTAGCATCCTTAGGAGTTCATGTTTGAGCTCTCAAACTCAGAAAACCCTGATGATTCTCCCTCAGAGTCAGATCTGAGATGTCTGAAAGACTCAGTGAAGGATTTGACCATTCTCTGGAGCGGTGCGTTTAGTTAGTTAAGGGTTTGAGATCGCTGAGCTGGGCGTCGTGAGAGTATGATACACAGAGAGTTAGGGTTGTCTGAGTACTTACTGTCTTTTATAGCTTTCTTGGGGTGTTTCAAGAAGCAGCTGGTTTTATAATGATGGATATGATAGTTTGCACATTTGTTATGGATAGTAGTTTGTAGGTTTTCTTTTTTATCTTGAGTACAGTGGCTAAGAAATTGATGCTGCTGTAGGTGTATTTGAGATTCAATTTGATGGAGAAGTAATGGTTATTGAATCTTCTCATAGAAATTTGAGGCAGTTCAGAAGCTAAGATTTTTTTTCCTGTGCATTTTGTGTGAGTAGTAAAATGGTGCTACATTTAGTGTCTCATTTGTAACTTGGTGTGCTCTCAATCAGTCAATGAAGCATGATCACATGAAGTAGTTGTAGGTGAGAAGGGAGTGTATTTATCCTTAGGCAGGAAATCTGAGTATTGGCCTTGTTCTTACTGAAGGCAGACTACAAATTCCTCTTGTGTGATTGGCCAAGGTGGTGGTGTTTTTTACTTCTTTTGTGTGTAAGAAATCTGTTTTATTTCCCAGAAAATTTCACTGTTGAGCAATTGGAGACTTGATAATGGTTTCTGTGAGTTCTACCAATTTTTCAGTGAGAATGTTCTCTTGCATGCAATACAAATCTGGTAGGATTTTGGTTTTCAAATATGATGGGTCTGTGAGTGACAGTACAGATTGTATAGTTTTTCTAGGAGCCAGTAAGGATAGGATTTAATGTCATTGACAATATGAAGCATGATGTAGAGTCTCTGTTAAGACCCGATAACAGGCGGGGTCAATCACTTGTTGCAGTTTATAATTATCACATATTTTCGTTGATTTCAGCAAAAGAGTGATGAAGTCATGAGTGAAACCAGCCATCACCACAACTTTTTCTCCCTCTGAAGAAAATGTATAAAGTCATTAGCTGTGGTTTTTAACTCAGCAGGCAAAAGATGAGCTTAGGAGGAGAGGGATCAGATATGAAGATGGACTTGTGTATCTGAAAGATTAGCTTTTTAGCTCTTCACATTATAAAATTCCAGCTGAGAGGGAAAGTGTGAGACATGGGCAAAATAAGTAATTCCTGGGACTGATTTTATTTCCTCATCTCTTTACAAAAATAACATTTGAAGTACATTTCAGACAATTAGAGAAACTTTAGCAATCTGCGATACTTTATATGAAAATTATATACAGATCGCCAAGAGCAAAATTGGGTGCTGACTACAGGATGAGTATTATACAGGTACTTGAGAAAGAGCTGGAATTAAACATCCCTCTACTTCATCACTTTATACTGAAATAACTCCACTCTCTTATCGACCTGTGCCAAGGTATTCGTCCATGCTGGAGGTGGAAAACAGGCAGCTGTGGCATCAAGAGTTCAGATGCCACCTTCCAGAGGTCTACTTGGAAAGCATCTTAGTGTCACAGTAGCCAATACCCACCAGGACTAGTCCTCAGCCCTGACTTTGGATATCTGCAGTCTTGATAACTCTGATCATTATTGATGATTAGCAGCTAAACAGCCTAGGAAGAACTGCTAGCCAATGGTATGAAAAGTTAAAAGCCCGCCAGTCCATTTAGCAGTTTTTTTTGCGTGAGGTATCTTTTTAGCTGTGTTTTGATTGAGACTAGGATGTGTGTGTTTGTTTTCCAGTAGAAAGTCTTGTCGTTTTTCAATAGAAAAATGGCTCTCTTTGCATATGCAGAATAGGCAAATCTTACAGAAATTCAGAGGACGTGGTTTTGCAAGATCCATGATAACTGGGTGTTCAAAACTTCTGCAATGATTTCTGCAGTGACGAATTATTTTTTTCCATGAGGGACAGCAATAGCATTGATGTTCCTCTGTTCATTTGAAGAGTTGAATATTTCCCCTCTGCTTTTCTGACCTATTGTTACATTTGTGGATAGGAGGAAAGAACAATTTAACATGAGATAGCAGAAAGGAAATTTTTCTCTGAAATCTTGAGTGTAGGAAGAGGTGTCTGGTAAGTAGGTTGAGTGCTGCTGAGGAATGTGTGTCTCCTGACAGTTGCTTGCTGTGTTTTGCAAAATGCAGGATAGAAAATGGTAGTTACAGACATGAAGGGAAGGTTTCTATCTCAGAACAACTGGAGGATAGATCCTCCAGTTACTGAGGGGAACAAAGTGATGTGTTGTACCCATTTTAATGCCAAGGTCAAGTCAAAACAGACGCTTGTTCTAGGTCTTACCTGGTCCTTTAAATTACATTGCACTTTAATGCAGGTCTGTGATCATGTAATGGTTATGTAACTTATATGTGTATTCCATATCAGGAAATACAGTATATATTTTTTAAGACTGCAGTCTTTACCATGAAATAGCTTTCTAAATGGCAAGTAAGTGAAAACATTTTAGGGCACAAAAAAGAGAATATGTTCTAACTATAAAAAAGAAAAAAAGAAAGAAGTTTCCTTTAGCATCAAATCAGTGAAATAAAACATGTGAAAATGCTATCTCCGTATCATTGGTAGAAAGAAATGAACTGTAGCCGTGGCATCTAACAGACACGTGCATCTGTACATGCTTCTTTGCCATCCAGTCAAACTAGTTCAATCTTCTGATTCATACCTTCACAAACTATAATTACCTAGTAATCAATTATCAGTAAAATGACAGAGGTATCAGATTTCCCTGCAAGATGATTCTGAAATGCTAATTGTGTCTGAGCATGTCCATTGTGAGGTGACATTGAATCAGAGTGACCTTGGAGCAGAGCGGTGTTCCTGGTAGTCAGCAGAGCTGTAGGGGATGCTGACAGGAGGATTTGACAGGTGTGAAACATTCACTGCTGGCCGGAAATATATTCCTCACTGAATCATGATTACACAGATCTGATACCAAATCCCCCCTTTCCTCACCCACAAAAGCCCCGTTACAAGGTGGGTTTATACATTCAGAGGCTAGATGATGCACAAAATGGTTTTTGTGTACACATTCGGGTCTCGGTGTGAAAGAAGACTGAAGTTTCTAGGGGCAAAACTGCACCACAGATACTCCTAGATAAATACTTTGATGAGGCATAGTAATGTTGTTTAAGATAATTGTATATTTGCAAGATAATTAACCCAGTAATGTGTCATACCGCAAATACGTGATGTCAGAACATCTAGAACCACAGTAGGAAAAGAAAGGTTTACAATGCTGTCAATAAGTAAAAATAAAAATTTTCTACTATAGAAATATTTTTAACCCTGAATATTCACCCTTTAAAATTAGATCTCCATAATTGAGTAAATGTCTTTGAATAAGTTCTATTTATTTTATGTATCATTTTTCTGTGTTTTCTTCAGAAAGCAAACATTGTAGTATTTGCTTCAGAAATATTTTGATAGTGTGTTATTTGGGCACCTCATTTTACATGTATGAAAACTAAAGGATATTAAATACAAAGCATTTACTACCTTTGTGTACAGATATTAAAGTGTTGAATGGTAAGGATCGTTATGATTTCTTTTCTTGATGGCTTTCTGAAAAACTTGATATTGAAGCTTTAACCCTCAGGCTGCCCAATCTATTGATAAAGCTTATTTTTCAAATTTAGGTGCTTTTTAGACTGTTTTTTCTCTTCTTTAACTCTCATAGGTGACGCAAGACATTCTATGCATCATGAACACCTTATACTAACAAGATTTCAATTTGTTTCAACAAATAACTATGAACAATATTTACTGAGAGCTTAAAAAATTCTTTTTGTTCCCTGTTCCAGTAATTTGTTTCCATTGCTTTTTAAAAGGATATATCTGCATGCATTTTTTGCACTATAGGTTATATGGTTTCTCAGAGGCATAATGCCTTGTGTGTGTGTATGTATATATATATTTATATATAAATATACATTCAAAGTCATTAATGTACATTACTACCATGTAAATATTATTTAATGCATATAATACTTCTAGAGCAAAATTCAATAAATGCAGAATTCTCCATGGAGAGGCAGTTGAAAAAACTCATAAATTTAGATTACACAGTCATGTCAGTGAATTCAAATTAATGAAATGGCATCCCACATAAGCACTACAGTAATTTACATATTAATTTCCGCTAATGTTTTTTTATGGCTGTAACAGACTTGTACTAGTCATATTCAATAAAATACAACAGATTGTGAAACAACAAACAGTGAGCAGTTGGGTGTGATTTATCTGTTGTTCCATTGGATACTCATTTTCCCAGGAAAATGCTCTGTCTACATTATTAATGTTTGACAATTTTATTGTATTCATGCCCTGAAGCAGACTATGTCTGTTAATTTTGTGTAACGTCTGCTTTCCTAACAAATGGTATTTATTTTTCGTATTATGATAATACCAATAAATAGAAAGTAAAGCTGGTTTTGTGGAGTTGGTAACTAATGTCAAACACACATTTCTCTGTGTGTGAGATGTTCTTATTTTAAGTTACAGAGGCATAAATATAATTTTTACTGGATTTTGTATGTTTTCCTCCTACGATGTAGTCACTACTTTGATATTTAATGGGTCCTACAAATGTGGTCAGAGAACATGCTGTGGCGGGATGTGCTAGCAAGGTGGTTCACTTCTGAAGACAGACCATATCCCTGCAGTTGTAGTAACCTCCTCCAGGAGGTTATCAAAAAGTTATGAAAAGTCTCTTATCAAAAGACTTATATTAGTTGACTTAGCTTCCTCTCTGACTGAGTGGCAGCGTACAACAGAATAGAGTGTGGGCAGAGAAAATACTGGTTTTGGAAGCTCCACTACTGCAGTAGCCAAGTGGTAGGTAAAGTCACTTCCAAGATCTCCAGATAACCTCAAAAACATCTAATAGGTCAAAAAACCCGATACATGCTTTTAATTTTAATGGTATCTAAATATCACATAACTTCAAAATCAATAATACTTTCTTTAATGGGAGCATTAGTAGTAGTAGGTGGATGAGAAACTGAACATGAGCCAGCAGTGTGGCTCAGAACTGGGACCCATTCAAGAAAGATGTGGAGCTGTTGGAGCGGTCAAGGAGGGTCATGGAGATGATCAGGGGGATGGAGCACCTACCCTGTGAGGACAGGCTGAGGGAGCTGGGCTGGTTCAGACCAGAGAAGAGAAGGCTGTGGGGAGACCTCATTGTAGCCTTCCAGTACTTAAAGGGAGCGTATAGACAGAAGGGGAATTGGATTTTTACAAGGGTAGAGAGTGGTAGGACAGGGGGGAATGGATTTAAGCTGGAGGAGGGAAGGTTTAGGTTAGATATCAGGGGGAAGCTTTTCATGGAAAGAGTGGTGAGGTACTGGAATGGGCTGCCCAGAGAGGTGGTGGATGCCCCAACCCTGGAGGTGTTCAAGGCCAGGTTGGATGGGGCCCTGGGCAACCTTGTCTAGATCCAGGCCTGGAGGTTGATGGCCCTGCCTGTGACAGGGGAGTTGGATCTTGATGATCCTTGGGGTCCCTTCTAACCCAGACCATCTGTGATTCTGTGATTAGCATTATATGACGGTCAAACACTTACTGACATATAGTGTTAGATAAGAAATGTCCTGCTTGTATAGACTTGTGAGCCTTTTGTAGGATAAACGCTCCATAAAATGCCTACTGTTAACAGGGTAGGTGGGAATAATGAGAATGTGTTTTGTATCATTGATTTCTGTGAAGAAGCTACACTGTCTGTATCTGTATACTTGTATATAAAATACAATGTTTGGGTTTTTTTTCTTCTTTTTTTTATTCCAGCAATTAATTTGTCTCTCTGGAATCTCCAAAGACCCATTTCTTTTTACTACATATAATTTGCATTACTCTATGCTACATTTTATTATTGACTTTGACTTTTGAACTTTAAAAAAAATAGATACTGGATGATTTTAATTTCTAGGTTGAAATGAAAAGAAATTAAAATTTTAAAGTTTTTAGCCAAGGGGAGTATATTAGACAAACTTTAGTGTGACTAATAATATTGTGATACAGATACAAACCACAGTGCTTTAATGAAGATGATCAGTGTAATGTCTCAGGGTGTGTTTTGGAACAAAGAGCATCTTCTGTCTACTACAGCCTTTACCTTTGATAATTTTTTAGAGGTATTACCCATTCCTGGCTAGCCGGAATCTCAGCTACATGAAGTTGTTTACAGTACCAGCCTGTATATATTTGATTGGCATGATTATTAGCTGATTGTTGCATCTTTCAGTAGCCTAAACTTCTAAATGTTTTAAGCAATTTCTAAGCTAAACAAAATCTAAGTTCAGTGGTATATGTGCATTATGATGTAAATTAGACAAATTTTAGAAAAGAAAGTGTTTCCAAGTTAGATCCCCACATTTTTCTGACCTCTTTGATTTCATTATAATAAACTCCCTTTTCTGTTGCTTAGTTCAGCCTGCACCCAGCCTTGTGCTTTGTGGGTCCTCAGACCTGTCCCGTGGCAGGTATACTAGGTCTCCAAATAGTGCTGCATTCTCTTCAGCACAGTGTGTGGTTGTACAACTCTGATCCTCAGGTCTTAGTAGTGATGGCTGCATTTTCTTGGATTTTGAAATGAAGAAGCAGAGGCTTGCCAAATTTAAAGACACTTTTACTAGAGTGGAATGCTTTTAGAAAAGCCAAGAATGATTCGCTGCTCAGAACAGTGGCAATGGGAACAGAAAGTGAAATCTTGTGACAATACACCTACAAATGGTGTTCCTTGAACATGCCCTTTTCCAGGAGAAGCTAGATCTGCAGGGTGGTGACAGGTATAGAATCCTAATACAGCTGCAATATGACAGTAGTAGTAGAATTAGTACAGCCTTTGCAAAATTTGTTACTTATTTAAGAAATGTTATGTACAGAATTATTTGAAATTATTTTGGAAATGGCTATAATGACTAGAGAAAGGGAGATAAAATTCAGGCTTCATACTTCTGGTTTCCCTTTGTACTGCACATAGCTTGCATTTTTAAGGCTGCTTTTTCTTTTCAGGTGTACTTTCTTACTTTATCATTAATGTATTTTTCCATGTATGTGTGGAACTGACATTTTTTCCAAAGTGACATTGCTGGCTCAAACCGAGGTATGCTTACCTCAGCACCCCCTGCCCAGAAATATTATCTAGTCCTTGTGTTGTGCTCTTTTCAGGGAATATCTTTCTCCTTGTACAAAAATTACATCATATACTTCAGTGGTGAGACACAAACTGTACTAAGGTCCGCATTTACAGCTCTAGAATGATTGACTTATCCCTACTAGTTGATTCTCTATCAGCCGTTTGGAAACTTCCCATTGTCCCAGATGACATCAGTATACATGAAGCTGGGCAAACAGATCAAATGAAATGAGCAAGATTACTTGTCCACGGAAGACTGTCTGAATTAATCAATCTTGACAAAAGTTTGTGCATGCAGAATTTTCAAGTGTTTGGGGAAAAAGTAAGGGCAAGTTTAAGTAAAATAGACTAAAAGAAAATAAATAGCAGTCCCAAATGTTTCTGATCGCAAACAGGGCAAGTTTTGCAGGACAGTTTTTCCTACCACTTTAAAAGTAGATTCTGAGGAAAAGATTTCAGTAATGAAATTATAGATTTATAAGGCTGTTCTCACCTTAGCCATGCAGTTGTTATGCATTTCTCCATGCAAAAACATATTATGTAGCTCTTACAATATATAACATTAATCTTGGAGGAAAGAGAGAATGCCTTGGGTGGTACAGATTATGTGTGTTAGCAGTATCACGCATAGTTAATTAATATAAATTGATAACATTTTACAATATTATGGGGCTTTTGGTTAAGTGGTGGAGAGAATTACTAAGTGACCTGTTGTTTCTAAAAACTTTCTTAGGAATATAATTTGAATCACTGTGAAATGGTAAAATGTATTTGCTTATCTTGTAAATAGTTAAATAGCAACTTTGTATTCAGTGATAAATTTCATTAAAAATCAGGGTTTTGATTTGTACATGGAATATAAATGAAAACTTTACCATGGACTTTGTGGGAGACAATACAGTGTTCAAGGAAAGTACTACTTTGGAGTTAACTCATTTTGAGACAATCTTAAAAATAATTGTTTTAAAATTATTGTTTATTTGCCTGAAACAACCATTTTCATGACCTGTCTGTTGCTATGTTCATTCAAACAATGTTGTGGAATAGCAAAAGTGAGCAGATGTGGGACCTTAAGAGGTTGCTAATATCGATCTTCCCTTTCTTTCTTTGCATGCTGTTGCCCAGTAATAGGTTGTTTAATGGGATGTTTAGAAGTCTTTGAACTCTAAATCCAGTTAAGTGGGTGGCTAATTGTTTTGATTATCAAAGTCATGCTGATGATCTTAATATGAAATATAAACCACTCATTTTCTTTTAATATTCTCAGAAAGAAGATAAAGACATGCAGCTATGGAGAAAAAAATCACAATATATATTTGTGAAAATATTTTATTAGATTTACAGAATTACCATTAAACAGAGCACATTACTTTTATACAAATTTACCATTTAAAAATCCTTCATACCTCTTTTAGATAAGTGGTTTCTAGTGTAAATTATTTGCTAACTACTCTGATATGAAAATTTACTTTTTTTTTTCTTGCAAGTTTTATCTCATGGCTTCCTCCTTGGATGAATAAACTCATCTTTTCAAAGTGAAGATGCACATGAAAAATTTAAGTAGTGCTTATATCCTAGTAGCTTAATAAGGCACTTTGAATGTCTGTTTTTTTTTCTAGAGTAGATAAAGGGAAGCAGAGAGCAAGGTGAAAGGGGAAGGGGTAGAAAGAAGAGAGAAAAGGACCCAGGGGAGAGACCAGAGATCAGTCAGGCCTAGAAATGTTTCTAACTCTTAAATCTTTGCTTATTTGGGTTTTTGGTGGGTTTTTTGTTGTTGGTGGTTTTTAACTTTATTTTTAAAAAATCTGTACTGTTTTTCACTGTGTAGTGCACATATTACCTCCTAATCAGTGTGTGATCATTAGAGTTTTTTGAGGTTTACTCATTTATGCATTTAATCAGAGACATTTTTTGTCTCTCTAGTTTCCTATGTTCTAATTTTATTTTGGTGTTTGTTTTCTTCAGAGTTACTGGAACTAGAGCAAAGTCTTTCTCTTCTTTCAGTCCAGCTCAGATCTCTTGGATTTACAGTCCCTAGCTCATACAACATTTTCTAACAGGATCCTTTCGTGGCATCATGCTCGTTAATTCTCATGTTGTAGACCAAAATCTTTCTTTTCACTTTATTGCATTTATGAATCTTTTCCTTTTGTTCGTGGAAAAGGTGGAAAAGAGAAGGTAGAGTTATACCAATTCCTCTCCTCCTATTCTTTGGGTAGATCCTGAAGGTAAGAGAGACAGAAATCTCCGAGGGAGTAAAAGCTAAGTAAAATATATACTAGTTCTTCAAGTTCTTTTTTGATCTAAAATATGCTTTCTGGAGTGGGCTTGATGTTGGATGAATGATGGAAATGGACAACAATAAAAATTGTTTATAATAAAAAAATGTGTATTGAGACAAATGGGCTCTGAAAAGATACACTTAAGGCCTTTCAGTAATGGTCCTGTTCACAGAAAGTTCAAAGTGTGGGTAGGGAGAGAAGATATGAAGCAGCACATTACTTAAATGTTACTTCATATGGATCAAGGAAGATGGAGAATTACTGGTATGGAAGCCAGCTCCTGCAAAAGCTACTCTGCAGCCTGAGGCAAAGTTCTGTTTGAAGATTTCAAGTTGTGTGTATGTTGTAAAATAGTTTTTCCTTTTAAATATGTTTTCTTCCCCCCTCTACTTTTCTCTGTTCTTTCATTTTCATTTCTTTGTACTTCAGTGATTTACTACTAAATACAACAAAACTGTCAGAGTTGAAGGAGACTTGTGAGAATATACTTAGCAGTTTTACTGGAATAACTATGTGACTATCACATAGCAAGGGCAACTCAAGCGTCAAAAAACATTTTTCTCAGAAGAGAGCTTTTTAATAGGATCAAATGATATTCATCTAGGTAATTCTTTTTCCTTATGAGAAGAACCATATTTGAAACTGTAACACTTACATTCTATTTATAAAGGGGTAGACAGATGTGTTTAAGATACTGATTGATCTTTCTCAGAGGCTACTGAAGATTCAGACCTCACATTTTTGTTTAGTAGAAGCTAATTATTCCATTTTCATCAAAAATGCATATAAGAAAAGTACTTATTCTTCTTTTAGAAGAGTTGGTACTGTTTTGGGTGGTTTCAAGTCTATCGGTATTCATTTTATAATTTTTTTTTCTGATGCTAAAAATTCTTCATTGGCAACTATTTGATTCAAATCTATAATACAAGAACTGATGTGTTATTACAATAGCAAAAAGTAAAAAACTTCTAGATTTGGAGTGAGACTTGATTTATAAGAGATGTGTCTGGTGGTTTGTAGGGGTGGATAGTGGAAAAAACCAGCCTCCTCTGTTTTGAGCTTTGTTGCTTTGAAGAGAAAATATTTTGATTCAAGTATAAAGTACAACATAGCTTCACAAAGGGCAAATTATGCCTAAACAGGTTTGATGTCCTTCTGCCATGATGTCAAAGGATTGGTGGGTAAGGGAAGAGCAGCAAGCGTCATAGAATCTTTGAATCACTTAGGTTGGAAAAGACTTTGGAGATCATAGAGTCCAACCACAGCCTAACCCTGCCTAGTCTACCTCTAGATCATGTCCTTCAGCACATCATCTATTCTTCTTTTAAAAACCTCCACGGATGGTGACTCCACCACTACCCTGGGCAGCCTGTTCCAATGCTTGACAACCCTTCTAGTAAAGAATTTTTTCCTGATGTCTAACCTAGATCTCCCTTGATACAGTTTATTACCATTTCCTCTTGTCCTATCACTTGCTACCTGAGAGAAGAGACCAATCCCCACCTCTCTAAGCTTGTCTTGCGGGTATTTGTAGAGAGCAATAAGGTCTCCCCTCAGCCTCCTGTTCNAAGCGTCATAGAATCTTTGAATCACTTAGGTTGGAAAAGACTTTGGAGATCATAGAGTCCAACCACAGCCTAACCCTGCCTAGTCTACCTCTAGATCATGTCCTTCAGCACATCATCTATTCTTCTTTTAAAAACCTCCACGGATGGTGACTCCACCACTACCCTGGGCAGCCTGTTCCAATGCTTGACAACCCTTCTAGTAAAGAATTTTTTCCTGATGTCTAACCTAGATCTCCCTTGACACAGTTTGTTACCATTTCCTCTTGTCCTATCACTTGCTACCTGAGAGAAGAGACCAATCCCCACCTCTCTAAGCTTGTCTTGCGGGGATTTGTAGAGAGCAATAAGGTCTCCCCTCAGCCTCCTGTTCTGTAGATTAAAAATCCCCAGCTCCCTCAGCTGCTCCTCGTAGGACTTGTGCTCTGGACCCTTCACCAGATTCATCACGCTTCTCTGGACATGCTCCCTGACAGTGTTCAACCCTGAGGCAAGCTGGTGTAGTGGAGAGTGTCCCTGCCCATGGCAGGGGATTTGGAACTAGAAGGTCTTTAAGGTCCTTTACAACCCAACTCATCCTGATTCACTGATACAAGGTCCATTGTACTGTGTGAGACTGATAGTAGGTTCTGTTTATTTTATGAATAGTTGGCTGAGGCAACATGTGACAAAAGTTTAACTTCAGCATTAAAGTATATCTGTGATCACAGGCCTCATGCTCGTTGGCTTATGAGAGTTACCATCCCAGATGGCAACAAAGAGTTTCTGAAACATTATAAAATGTACTGCCCTGAAACTGCAATCTAAGTGTAAAAAATGTTTACAATTAAAATAGTAGCACCCTCTAGTGTGGATTTTTTTTATAATGGTTAAAATCCTTTATATAATTGTAGGTGTTTAAAGGGATGATAAATCCCTGTAGGATAAAGGATTTTATATTAGAATAAATATGTTGAAAGTAGAGGCTGCACTGTAGAAATGTGGCTCAGTTGAGAGGGATGTATAAACACCTGAAGTGTAGTCACATCTTAAACATATATAGCCATTTATGAAATTGATCTCTCTGTCCCCTTCTACTAGATACTAAATATTTTGGTCAGAAAAAAATATTGATTTAAATAATTCTGAAGTTAAGCAATTGCATCTTCGCATCAAAATGATGCCATATTATGATGGAATTGAAATGCTTTTTACTTTATTTACAGTGATTGTTTCTCATAAAAACTAATTTATTTTTCAAAAGGTTAAGGAAGGATGATAAATTGGCTTGCACTTTCCTGTGTCATTAAGCTGCACTTTTTAACCAGAGAACATATGGACATTTATGAGAACTGATGGAGATCTGAAAGTAGTGGTGACAATTAGTGCTTCAATAAATGCTCATCCAACTGAATCCGGCAGGAAGGGCCATTCATTAAAAAGTATTTTGTGGTATTTAAAGATTATTCAAAAGCTTTTGAGAGAAAAACTTTTATTCTTCCAGGATTTTAGCTGATTTAAGTATATTGTTCTCCTGCAGATATGAGATGATAATCAAGCCTTTTTGACTTTCCAGAAGGTAGAGGAATTGATTCAAGTAGCGATGCATGTTTTGTGTGCCATTATTTGGACATTCTATAATCCGAGTTTCCATTCTTTAAATATAGTAACAGTAAACAGTAAATTTACTCCTTATGACATCTCTTTTTTTTTTTTTTTTTTTTTTAATTCAGTGTCTTTAGTGGGATGGATCTCTACTTTTACTCCTTCTTTTTATCAAAGAAACTTAGGTCTGAACAGGGCTTCATCTTTCCAGTGTGTTCGCTGCCCTTGTGATTGTACTGTGTTCCTTCTTATGAGCCTCTAAACCCTCCACAAGTTTTAGATTAATGTCTGTGCTGGTGCACAAAATGGCCACAATGTTTCTAGGAATAATTGCATTATATGAATGCTTTCCTAGCACCTAATAAAACTTTCCCTGTAGTAACCATGCTAAATTACTTTAAATTCACTGTAGTTTTTAATTACAGCATTTTTAATATGTTCTGAGCCACAGTAAATTCTGATCTATTTCTTTCCTTTTCAAGATATTAGTTATTCTTTCAGTTGACTATATTTTCATTAGAGATTTAATATTTATACCTTTATCTAAGGAAGTGTTAGTTCTCATTTTGGTATGTACTGGGGCTGTTGAGGTACATGTTAGGTGTGTATATGCACACAGTGAATATTATAACTAGAGAATATTTTATTATATTTTTCTGTAATATTTCTATGCTATGTTTAGGAAAATCTCACAAAGAAATTTGGAGTTACTGTCTAGGATAATTTGCTGATAGCACTTCAGGAATCGGCTGCTAACGACTCACCCAGTTATAATCATTTAACTCAAGCATAATGATCCCAGTTGGGGAATGCTGACTTGATTTTCAAACTGTGTTTTTAGATAAGACTGAGGGATTTTTAGGTCGTATGTTTGGGGAGAAAAAAACAACATATGAGATGACCATTTTTGAGAGTAAAGTAAAAGCATTGCTTTCTATCACGTAAGGAAGCTATAGATCTTCTGACTTGGGTAATGCATAAAGAAACTAGACAACATCTGTGTTATGGGTGCTCTAGGTAAAAATGTACCTGTTTTGGAGTATAAAGATGAATTTGGAGACCTAAATCCCTTATTCTTTCTGATTCTGTTTAAGAATTAGGTTTTCTCTAGGATGATGTTCCGTAGTCTCCACAAAACAATTTGCAGAAATGAAGAATATAGGTCTTAAGAAGAGTTTTATTATTGAAGAACTTACATTGCCTTTGTAAAGTTATTTTCTTGAAGTTATAAGATGATATACAGTGTTTATTATGTTCTTTTCTCATGAATACTAAGTTGTTTTTTTTTTTTGTGGGATGATATTGTAAGAAGATTAGTTGGGAGAAATCAGAAGTATTTGATTCATTCACTCATTCTCCATGCTGCTGACTCATAATGTAGTTTTCTTTTGTACAGTAGAAGTGATATTGAGAGAATATTTAAAATTCTTTTAATATAGTCTTTAACAAATCCTTTGCATTTCTTTGCAGTTTAACATAAACTTTTCAATTTCCCGCCTCTAGTGTTTAATTTTCTGTAACACTTGTTAGATTTCTATAACTTGCAGTTGAGTTTGGGGAAAAGAGGGTTATAACTAAAGTTTTTATCTCAGATTTTATATACACGAGTAATGAAATACTAAAACTTTTTAATGATTTTAATTTTTTTAAACCACATTTTTTTTTCTCTCGAAGGATCCTTCTTACTGTATCTATATAAAACCAAATAAACCCCAATTGACTGCTGAAACATGATTGCTTTCAATGAAAAGTGCACCCCTGAAATTATACCTTTGAGCCCTGTTGTAGCCTTTCACTTTTGGCCAAATGGGACAAAATAAGCTCACTGAACACTGGTTATGAAAGAGATGAGGAGACATTTTTCATTTTTACTGGATTTTCTGTCTTGCCTTTTCTACTAGAATTTTATCTGCTCTACAGAGATTATGCCAGGAGTTCTGGTGTTAAGAATCTGCACAACTCCAGAATGCTCTGGGCAATGTTCCTGCCAAAACCATAATTAGATTCTAGAAAAATACATCTTCAAAAGGCAAGGGAGTGTAAGCATAGAGAAGTTTTAATTGGGTACATAAGAAATTAAATACAGATTTTTAGAAGTTTTGACCTATAATCCATTTTTTTTTCCTTTTTGCCTAAATTTGGAAACATATTCAGTTGAATGTGAATATCAAACAAAAATTTAGAACCTAAATGTAAGTAATTTTTCTGTTTCTGGAGAGGAACATGCCTGTTCTATGAGGTATATTTCAGAAATTCTTCCATATGAGGTTTTGAAATGGCAGCAGTATCACATCATATTGAGTGGTTCATGTGTGTGTAAATTGTTCTTGCCATGAGAAACAGATTTTTTTATGTGATGCAGTTTAGACTGTGAACAGATGTCAAGTCTGCATGATGCCCTACAATTTACTGATCAAGAAGCTGTGATAATTTATTAAATATTCTTGTAGTCAGTAGCCAGAATTGTCTGGGCACAGGATCTTGAAATTTCTAATACTTAACAGTTTTGGGTTTTTTTAATATATACTGAAATATTTTATTCTGAATATACAATAGAAACATTTCAGATTTACATATATAATTTTCTTGATGTATCAGGCTGGAAAAAATATGTTATTTAGCTTAGTTCTAACATTTTAAAATATTTTTGTGTTTTGAGTTCATAAGTTTGGGTCTATCTAAGGGTAGATATGGACTTCCTCAGCAAAATAAATATATTTCTACATGCACCTCTTCTATAAGGTATATATTTTTTTCCTGTTGACTTTCTGTTTCCTGTCTAGAGAAGCTGGGTCTCTGATTTCACTTGGAATTTTATTTGCAGTTTCTTTAATTTTTAATGCATTTTTTGTGGTTTTTTTCTTGAAAAGTACTATTAATCTTTTTATTTCTTAATAATTCAAAATATGATTTTTTTTCTTGACTTATCTATGTGAGATTTAATATGCAAGGAGTTTTAGTTTTCTTCTGAGGAATATATGTTAGTAAAAGAGGAAAGGAGGAAAGAATAATTCCTGCATCACTTCAGCCAGTACCTTCTCCATTAAAAGCTACCACACCATATAGCATTTTTTATGATTTTTTTTTCTCAGTGCTTGGAATATTGTACCAGAAACTCTTCTTGCAGGATCAGCTACCATATTTTAGACCAAATTTATTGATTATCAACAGATTATTATACATATATGCATAGAGAATGTTTTTATTGTTTCTGTTTATTTGTTATGGTGTTACTGCTGTCTTTCAGTATGTTCCTTCCCAATCCATTTGAAAATGCAGATATTCTTTCCAGTCTTCATACTATGTGATGTATTTTGACAGTTCCATTTTCCGGAATATCATAGAAGTCTTAAATCGGTGAACATTTGTTAGGATCAGTCCAGTTTCTTCCAGATCTCAGATTTAGCTAAAACTTGTAAAAACTAAAAATTAAATGCTTTTATCTGCTCACAAAGAAGAGGTTGACTTTGCAATTCTTTTTTAAAAATAGTGGGGAGAAAATTAACAGTGTGTATATATAATCACCAGAAATCTCTGCTTTTTCACTTCTGAAAAGGACTCCATTGTGATGGAAAACTTTCCTGAAGAGTTACTTTTTACTTCTTGTTTTGAGCTCACTCATATCCAGATTTTTACCTGACAGCTAAATATGCATTTATCCATCTGCTTTGTCACATGAACAGCGGGCTGGTTGGTTTTTTTTTGGTTTTTTTTTTGTTTTTTTTTTAAGACTGAAGAAAGTAAGAACAGTTTCTGTGTTAATCTGGTTCCACCACATTCAAGAATTTGTCAGGCTTTTCTATTAAAAAAATTAAATTCTTTTTAGTCTGCATTTCTGAAATAATACTGATGTCGAAATTTAGTAGCTGCTACCTGAAGTGTGTTCATAAAATAATTCAGACTGAAATATCAGAGATGTTATCATCAAGTGTTCCAAATTAGTTTTTGTATGCAGCATGTGTTTTGCAGAGATACTGAAATACAGAAATGGTCATGCTAATCACGTAGATATCAAAGTAACAAATGCCCTTGTAAAAGGGGAAGCACCATAAACTGTCTTTTTGGTACTTGGGATAAGAAGGATATAATTTACAGTAACTGCTGCCCAAATTCATTGAAGTTGGTAGAAGAGAGCAATGAAGGTATGAAAATGCCTCCAGGGTGGTGGGCAGCTTTTCCCTTTGCTCTCCCTTTCTCTATCTGAATTATAACGTTGTCATTTCAAGAATTATAATATGCAGTTAACTGGAATAGCCTCTGCATATTTACATCCTTTATCTCCATATATGTAGATAACAACATGACACTATCTTGTCCGTTTCAAAACATTAAACCCTGTATGCAGATTTAACTACATATGGCCAGTATTTCAAGATTGTTCAAAACCAGGAGTGGGTAAATCCTTTTTTATTACTTTTATTGATGCTTTTGTATTTGGTACCCCTAGCAACTAATACTAGCAACTTTTGAAAGGAAGAAGTGTTTTGGGATACAGAAATAACCCATACTTTCATTCAGATTTTTCTTTTTAATTTAAAATACGATTCAGTGAAAGAGCTGTGATTGTTCCCAGTGTATTTGGGTTCTACACTCTAAAGAGGAAAAGGGCTGTATTTGGTCTGCAGTTGCTTTCTCTTCATTTGTGAAACAAAGTGTTGTCTCTTAAAGTCAGGAGCAAATAGGGAATTTTCTAGCATGACCTGCAGAAGTTCTAGATTTGCAGCTTTATAGTCCATAATGGACTATAAAGACTTGTAAGACTGCAATTTTTTAACAATTTAACACCATAAACAATTAAACAACTTATTAGGTACACATCTAAGAACTATATTCTTCTCTTCGTAATTAGATTGGAAAAGTCCATTTATTTGCTCCCTTGTTCAACAAGTGCTACTCAAGAAATAAGTTATTTTGCTTATGTAATTGTTTCTTTATTTTGGCTAGAATTATTTATTAAATAGACACTGACAGAACAGGTGTTGTCACCGTTTTCTCTCTGTAAAGGTCTTTGGTAGTTGGTGAAATTAAATTAGAATTAAAGCCCTGTCACCAAATATAACTATGACAGAAGTAATAATGTTCACTAGATGTTTGATTAGGAAAGAGATTAAAAATAGAGGTACAGGATTATCAGAGACTTGCCTGTCATTACTATTGCACTTACCACAATATTCTGCACTGGAAAATACCTGAAATAAAAGGAGGAAACATTCTGCTCTGCTGAACTTAAGAACAGACAGAATGTGTCCAATGCAAGGTTGAGAGACTGGGGAAGAGGTTGCTGAACCAGATCCAAGAGCAGTTTTTTGGAATTGGAGATCTTTGTGTTTCTCTTACAGCTGGGAGACAAACCATTACAGAGTTATTGTTTGCTTTTTTGATGGAAAGATATTTCACTAATTATTCCCTGAGCTCAAAAGTTACTTGTGCCCTGTATATGAGGGGTCAGAAACAGATCTTTGAGGACAGAATCAGGAGCAAAGTACTTGAGTGCTTATATACAAGAGGGACAAGTGAGATAAGTGCCCCTTACAGCTGTATTTTTTCAAGAATTTTAAGTAACTAGCCATCACAACTTCTTGGCAGCTTAATTGGTAGTACTCCATTTGTAGCTCATCCTTCAAAAACACACTGATGGAAACAAATTTTTCAGAGGAGAAAGATGAGAATGGACAACACAACATGTATTTCCCATAACTCCATCAGTCATGCCCAAATTATATGAGTGGATTTTCACTTCTAAAAGGCAGCAGTAAGTATCTTCTATCTTCATTCAATTACTTTAATCAATTTAACTTTCCTCATGTGCACTCCTAAGTGATTTCAGGCGTTTCTCAATGATCTGAATCAAGAAGTTACTTTGAGAAGGGCCTGAGTGTCACACATCCCTCCACTCAGCTGTGAATAGATTCTGGTTTTGCTTCTTGAGGCATTTCTGCTGCATGTCCATCTTTGTGTGCGTACTTTTGCTTTTGTTTAAAACATTCCACAATGTTACATAACCAAGAGTACATGAGTGCTATACTTGCTCTACATTCATTGACTGGGAATGAGAGCCTGTCCCAGAAAACTTGGTAGAAGAGGTATGAAAGCTTGTAAGACAAGTTGCCAAAAAGCGTATTTCTGAATTCTTAGGGATTATCTTTATTTTTTTTTATTAAAAAGTAAACATTTTTCATCTTGTAATTTTAGAGCACCTGAGTAAAACTACGATGAATTGAATGCTTAAATGAATATTGAATATGGTTCACCATTACTGCATTATAATCATTCATGAAAATGGGAGAAGGAAGAAACAGGAGCAGAAAAACATATGTATGGCCAAAACAGACGTGCAGCTACAAATTTAAGTTACATAAAGTGTTGTGAACACAGTATTTTCAAGAACGTTTATTTTCAACAATATTAATGCACAGTATTTTCAGATTACATGATTTTAAAAAATGCAAGAGTTATAGTGATGAAAAAGTGACTTAGCTTTTGACAGCAAAGTGAAGTCAAATGTGCCCATAAGATATAGAAATAGGGAGAGTTGGCAGTTAGCAATTACCTTGTTGTTACCTTTTCAGAAAAGGAAGAACACATGAAGGCTGCTTGTTTCCATATATGACAGAAGGTCTCAAATTAAAAAGAGAAACGACTTTTTAAACTTCATTCACTCTTACTCATAAACACAGATCAAGCTAAGTGTTTGGCAGTCCTTCTAATTTGTTAATTTAATTATTACACTTCTGCAATGCTTCTCAGTAGTGAAAGATACTCAAATATTTCACCAAGTTACAATGATTCTATTGATCTCAGAGGAGCTATTGTATTGGGTAATTAATACCAGCATAATCAAAGAAAGAGTTTCTTTTGTATGTCACTAGAGCCCGTTCCTACTCTACATGCTATAAAGGGACATGACTGCTTACAACACTAGAAATCAGATCTGTAAAACAGTTTTGTCAGGTTTTACTTGTCTATTTGCATGGAAGTACAGCTAAGCACCCATAATAATGTTTTTTATAGTTAAGCACACTCTTTCCTGTAATAAATGAGAAACCCCACAGGGGCTAAAAGTAGATAAAATTAAAAAAAAATAACTTTAAAAATGCAGTTTTGGTAACTGTAAATTATACCGAGAGGTAAAGTGCCATGGGTATATTGTATCTGAAAAATACATTGCCTCAGACAATTTTTAACTGATTTTGTTCTTTTTCCTTCTATGCCTGCAAAAATATTTCCTTCCAGGTTCTTTATTTCAGTCACGTGTTCTCCATTTTGTTTTGTAACTGATTTTTTAGCAAAGGCAAGCAGTCCTCAGTACTAGCTCTTCTGAGTGCCATCATTTTCTAGACATTCATTCTCAAGGTTAGCGTTTATTAGTCCTAATGTTCCACATCTTCCCTCCTACTCCCTTGTACATACCTTTTCCAGTCTCTCTGCAAAGAATATTTCTTCTGTGCTTTCAAATGTCTACTGTAAATTTTCTGTTGCACATAAATAATTTACTAAATTGTCACCTATAGGTATAAATTTTAAGTCCATTTACACGTCTGAGTTAACATACATTTTTCTTTTTACCATTCTGAACACTAGCTGTTATTAGACTGGCTGTTTGTAGAGGTCTTTTTCAGCCTATAAACCAGCTATTATATACCAATGCCATTTTAAAAAGATAATTATTTTGTAAATTTATATGGTGAAGTTTTCAAAGGTTTTCTACTTCCACCATGATTTGTAAAAAAGGCAAGAAAGGGACCGCTTTTCCTGATTTTCAATATTCATATAACAAGGAAATGCTATTTCATTCCTTTTAAGTAAAGGCCAGGAAACACATCCAGATGGGTGCTATTAGTTTGTTGGGATTTCCTAAACTTAGTTCTTCTTCAGTGCTGTGTCTCCAAGTCTTGTTTTGATCTTTGTTTTCCCCATGAGGAAGGCAAGACTTAGAGGGGTAGTGATTTTTGTTAGTTAGGGGGGAAAAAAAAGAAAAAGGCTTTTGGATACAGAAGCCCAGATCTTAAATGCAAGCAGTCTTGCTGCATGGTTTTGTTTAATAAAAGATAGTACTTCTCCCTCCAAACCCTGACTGTCTTAAATCCTTACAGCTATAGCCACACCATGGGTTCTTCACTTACTGGCATTGATCTGGCATACAGAGTACACTCTGTAAAGTCAGTGGTTCGTTATCAGATTCTGGTTTCAGCTGTGAAAACATAAAACTTTACTGAGAGTACTAAAAAAGTCTAAAGAATATATTAACAATGGATAATATTAAATAATATTCCTGATAAGACTACAGTCCTGGGGAGAGTTAAATTTACATTTCTACTCTTTATGAAGCATTGTTAAAAATATTCATCTATTCCATAAATTTGGGGAAGATTATGAAACTGGGTCTTCTCTGGACCTTTTTTCCAATTTTAAAATTGTGTACTGTATCTTAGCATTGTAGGAAGAGTCTAGACTGTTTTGCTAGGAGAGGGCTTGGATGGTGAGAAAGGCTGTGATAAGGAGAAAGACTTAACAACTATTTCAAGAAATTAAAAACTGCTTTGTAATAATTAATCTGTCAATTGTATTTATCATATGTATGTATTTATTTTTAATATCAGTAAGAAAACATTTAATCTCGTCCAAAATTAACTGGGAAGGAGGTGAGGAAATTTACACACAAAGGGTTTCTATTCATTTTCTTTAGTACTTATCCAGGTTTCTGTAGAAAAAAAACCTAGGCAGAACCAAAGATGCAAGGTTTCTGAAATGGACAGTCTCTGACAGAACGATAGTAAGCAGTAAGAATGTATGTTTAAACCTTATATTAGCATTGCAGTGCACCTCATCTCTTTGCTAAGATTCATATTAATTAATATGCTGTTATTAGCCAGAAAATGGAGAATGAACAGAGAGGTAGAAAATTTTACTAGACACAACACTGTTTCAGCTACTTAAATTGGGAAGGTTGTGAAATACTTTAGCAAGGCTAACTTAGTGCATTGAGTAGCACAATTGCAATAGAAACTCATCAGGATAGCTGAAAGGCAAGACATCCTAAACAATTAGTAGAAGTTTCTCTAAGTCCCAAGTAAAATTACAGCCACTCAAACAAGATATGACTGAATCACTGGAGCAATCAGACCAGCATCAAGGTTGAGTAATAATACATAGAACTAGCTAGCTATATAATTACACTATATTATATTGCTGAATTCATCTGGTTGCAGTTTTTTTCTTGTATGCCTCTGAGCCAATCTCCTATTTAAAAATAAATAAATGGGGAATACTAAAAGAAATCAAATTTGGGACTCATGTACAGCACTGA
>VXBZ01005983.1:0-45461 GCA_013399135.1 Heliornis fulica
TCTATGATTCTATGAAATGCACCTGTTTGGAAAAAATGGTTTTAACTTTAACTAACCAATTCCAGGTAGTCAACAAGCCTCACAGATTGGCTCTACTTTTGGCAAATTAATGTCAATTCTTTAATACATGAGATTGGAACTGGTTTAAATTCCTGTCAAAATTTTAGATGTGATACTCGCAGTAGTATCTGCTTGAGAAATAGATCCTCTGATACAGCATACCCAGTAAATGAAGAGAAGAATGTGCTTGTGAAGACTATCAAAGGGAAATCCATTCTTCTCAGTTCTTCCATGACATAGAAAATAGGCTCAGGGGTTGATTTCTATTTAAGGTAGTATCTAATGAGAAAAACTGGAAGTGTTAGCTTGTGGCAAAAGGCACTGAGTACCTTTGGCAGGCAAAGAGAAACTGAGCAAAAGGGATAACACTGAGAACAGGTAAAGCAGACAAGGCAGTTTATGTCAGGGGAGATGAGCAAAGTTAAGTGCCCATTATGAGCATTGGTTTCTGAGAGATTTACCTAGGGAAGGAACAGAGTTAAGGATTCAGAAACAGTAAGGAAATTAATTTGAGGGAGAGTGAAGAGCCAATGGTTTGTATATAAATGGGAAAGCAAGACAATAAATTATAGTTGTGGCTACACTGGCTGTATGCTGTCTGATTCCCAATACAAAATTACAAGATATATACTATAAGACATATGGTATTTATAAATAAGAAAAAATTACAAGTGCTGGGGATGTGTATATGTAGACAGAGATGTGGCTTAATGTATGGCCATAGACATAGGATGGAAGTGTCACTCAAAATAACACTTAAAACACCAATGTGTTTTTATAGTAGCCCTGAGTGGTTTTTAAGTTCAGTTCCATGAATAACTGTCAAAGTTACTTGATAACAAAAGGTGAGGCTAGTATCCACAGTGCATCTACGTGCTTTAAAAACAAATCCAACCAAAACCCGAAACTAAAGCAAAAGAGCAAACAACAAGACAAAGTTGAAACTTCTATTTTGTTCATTTAAAACTAGATTGTAGTTTCTCCAATTAAAAAAAGTTATATATATATATATTTCCTGCCTTTAGATTAAGAGCAAGTTATTAGTTTAATATCTGATCTGTCCCCTGGTCAGTAGAAAGTATGCTACTTCTGAAGGCAGATGGACTTGACTGTCTAAATAAGCTGTTCTCCTCACTAGCTAAAAAATCCTCCCAGATAAATCTCTGTAAACTTTTCTGCAGTTAATGAACAATAATAATATTAGATTTAATGTTAGAAATAAGAATCCATTGACAGAGGAAATTTTTGTTAGGTTCCTTGTGTTTTTTTCTATTGAGCTGCATCAGAATCACATTTTTCTGCTTCTTTCAAGAATGCGAGTAACCTGCTGATCTCATGCCTATAACTGTCATATTCTGAGAGTCTGCTTACAAGATTCTGCCCTCTATAATCTAAACCTACAAATTATTTATGGATGTTTAAAGCTTTAATGTTTTTTAAGTTTGGATGTCAATCTGAATGCACTTTCTGCGTTTCTGTCTTAGAACATACTTTTATAGCCACTGTTTCATCTCAGTGGGAATTTACAAGCAAAATAGTTGAAAGAAATATAAAAGTTAAGAATAAGTCTTATTTTCATTAACAAAAGGTGAAACACCATCTTCTAGGGAACTAGAATCTGCATGATCCAGATCATCTTATGAGTCTTTTGTAAGCTTGAACTAAGACCTTGTTGTTAGAGACCATAAGCTGTTGCCACTCAGGAATTTATTTTGAGCTGACTATGGCACCATAGTCCTTCAAGATAGGACCCTTCTAACTTACAGTCAGTGGGGCTAACGTAATCCTCAGTAGAATAAGATGGTTTGTCGTCTTGGTTGTTAGATGTCGAGAAATTCACAAGAAATGTTCTGGAGTTCAGCAGAAGATGGTTCCAGCAGCTCAACAGATTCTCCATCCTCTTGCCCCATATTTGTGGGGCTGCTCTGGCTCCCTGTGCCCAGGTTCAGCTGGTAGCAAGGTTGAGTACATATTTGTGTCAAGTGTGCACAGACACACACACTCATGGGCACATGCAGACAGAGCCAGCCGCACAGGTCAGTGCCCAGACTTACTGGTCTGCACAAACATGAGCAGAATAGATTGCCCAGTCCTGCTCCTCTCCTCCAGTTGGTCAGGATTGAAGTCTGCTGGTGGAATATATACATACATATATATTTGCACACACATACACATTTTATGCATCTCTCCAATGGTTGGCCAAAGCCTCTCAATCAACCCAGTAGCTGGCTCCAGATCCCTCGTCTTCCAGCCACCAGCATCTGCACGCCTGAATGCCCCGAGGTTTGCAGCCTCACTCGACTCGCCGGTACTCAGACACACAGAGCCATGTGTTTCCAGTAAATGCTCCAAGATCTCCAGTGCCAGAAGCAAAGGAGGGTTTTTTTTTCCATTTACAAACCTTGCTGCTTCTGAGCTTGACCACAGTTTAAAATATAGTTGGCACATGTCCTATTCGCAATTCAGGATCTTATTTCTGAAAATACTGTGAAATAAATTAATTTTTAATTTGCATAGTGTCTCACAAAAAAATGTGTAACGAATACTAGTGAGTAAGCAATGAAGTGGCAACTTGATTTGACAGTATAATGTGTATTAGGAGGTTTCATACACTATCATTGCACCAGCCTACATATTCTTTGTCTCTCTATAAAATGGATTTTAACCCATTAAATTGGATTATGGCAGTATATGATTGGTAAGAAGGGCATACCTTGTTTAGTTGTAAACCGTCCTCACACACCATTTCAGGCACAAAGTACAGAAATAATGTATACTCAGCAGGCCCAAGTTATGTTATTCTTCAGCAAATAGATTCCAATCTGATAACCTAACACATTTTTTTTTTTTAATTTAAATTTTTGAGACTGTAATAGGCTAAGACTAGCAGGCCTTTGAATGAGATGGATTTGGCCACATTTCATTCAGCCTTAAGTAGCAGGATTTCTTTCTTCTGTTCAGAGTGCAGGCATTAATGGTCCCACGCTGACAAGAATTTTAGTTCAACTATCCAGGAAGAAGCTGATTGAATAGAAATAGTGTAAAGAATAGGAACTCAAATGAGAGTATGTTTCCCCTGTTGCCTCATGTTGATGTTATATAGCAGCTGTTGTTAATGCATGATATCTATTTCCTGACACAGTTTTGCAAAATTTGACTAGTTTTACAGATGAAATTAATCATATACTTTTGCTTTTTGTTTTTTTTTTTTTCTTCCCATGGAAAAACTGAATTTCTTTTGCTTTCGCAAAACTGGGATACTAGTACTATTAACCTGTAGGATATTTATTTTGAAACTCCTTTTATAATTAAATTGGATTTTTCCATTAAAAAATTGTAAAAGCAAGGTTGAATTATGAGAGAGCATGATTATCACAAGCTAGGAATTTCATATAAAGCTTTATAGCTTTTAGATAAATTGGAATAAATGAAGACATTGCATCTTTTTTCTTATCTCTTTCTCCAGCCTTTCAATTTTTTGTTTTCCATTTTTTCCTTTTTTTCTCCTCTGTTTTAACAATTAGAGTGGCAGCAACATGATACAGAGACTGACCATATTGGAAGTGCCTGTAAAGATACCACAAGCTAAATTTTTGTCTGATTGTCATGTAACACATGGTATTCACTTCATTGCCATATTTCAGCTAGGCATGCTAGAGTCCCACTGCCATCAATGGATACAGAGCCATGTGTCTGTCCATCAACTGATCTCATCCACTTTAGACAGGTATTCTGGTTTGCCAGCTCACTAACAACCTCATTTTCAGGTAAGATGGGATAAACCCCATCTACCCTATTAATATCTGGGTGAGAATTAGGTTACAGTGTTAGAGCACAACCACACTCCATGAAATGTGCTGTCAGTTATTTTCTGTGCTCTGGATTCTGTAGAAAAGTGCATTTTGTGCCCAACATCTTCAGTGAAGATGTCCATAAAGATAGCTTGAAAGCACCTAATGCTACTGCTAAGCTGTGTCATTTTTTTCTGCTATGCTTGCCTACATGGGTTTTACTCATTCTGGAACACAACACTATCCTAGTTTTATTTGAGACATACTTGAGTATGCTGAGTATTTTACTTGAGTCTCTCTACAGAGACTTTTGTGCAGCTGGAAACATTGGTGGAGTTAATACACGTAGTTGTAGATATGTTTGAAGGTTGGGATTTAATTAGAGACATTTAAATGCAACTGTCCTGAACCAGGACACAAAATCAAATGTATGACAACCAACATTTTAACTTCCTTTCCTTTGCTGGAGGCTTAGAAAGCCCCTTGAATGGGCTCATTTTTACTGTGACTGAAACTTGAATCTCACTCTGAGATGTTTGGAAGATCTGTTCATTTGAATCTAGAAGTGTGAGGAGATCTTTTTGGATTAGTTAGATGTAGAGACCATTTCCATCCTTTCATTTTCCAATTACTTTTTAATGCATCAGGAAGTTGTGGCTACGACTGAAATATACCTGAGGTTTTAGACCCCATTTGTGCGAGGTGGATGTGCATGAAATAATATAATGCCTACTGTTCCCATGGTTGCTTAATAGTAAAAATTAATGTGACTCTATGTGTGCTGTTGTAGGAAAGAATACTAAAATAGTAGGGATACTGATTATTTTCTGTATTTGTACGTGTATGTATCTTTGTGCAACGGAAATCAATGCCTCCATTATAATCAATATCCATTATAAGATTGGATTTGTCTATTGCTTTTGTCTTTCCTGAATTTTAGCTATATAAACTGAATTTTGCTATGTTGGACATCATGAGTAAAAGTTGACAAAATGAATGATGCCATCACAAGTGGTTATTTAAGTTAGCATTTTATTTTGCACTGAGGAGGATTGAGTTCATACATTTTATGGAGAAATAACTTCTTGCTGGGCAGAAATTAAGTTATTAAACTATAGTATGCTGAAATTTTAGACTTCATACCTTTATGGAATATGTATGTTACATGGGTTCATTCTCATCAAAGGGGCCTTGAAGTGGGTGAAT
Organism: Heliornis fulica; assembly: GCA_013399135.1. Lineage (NCBI taxonomy): Eukaryota > Metazoa > Chordata > Aves > Gruiformes > Heliornithidae > Heliornis > Heliornis fulica. The sequence continues at coordinate 5,058 of VXBZ01005983.1, forward strand.
GGGACAGTTGCTTCTGAAAAAAATCAATTAACTGATCTCTCCCCAAATTACTGAAGACAATAGGTGAAATTTCTGTTGATCCTTTCTTCTATTTACTTGTTCTTATCATTGATATAAATCTTGCTGTGAAGGCAGTTCTGAGAACATTTGTCATGGAAAAATCTTAAAAGCTGTTTTAGAAGATGCCATTTTCAGCAGTAGTAGGGAATTTCATTACAAATCAAAATTGAGCTGCACTAGAAAAGTGGATATTTCTTGTAGCAGCATAGATTTCCCACTACTCAAGAAACAAATATAGTTAAAGGGGATTTCTTTCAAGGTCTACTTAAGATAAAGCATTGTAAGGTTCTTAAAGGCAATTGGAATTTAATATATTTTATTTCAATCTGAAAAAGAAATTATTTAGCGGTCAGGTAAAAATGCTTAAACTCACTAGAAGGTAAAGGTCCTTGAAGTGAACCAGATTTGATTAGCATAAGCCTTTGACAAATAACATATATTTTTAAAGTAGCTGTCTTGGTATTGCATATTAAAGACCAAGTTGATCTATCCCATATAAAATAAGATTCAACTGGCAGGGCTACTATATAGACCAAGGACCTAGGAATAATGAAAGAGAGAGTCCCCTTGCCATGTTTTAGTGTGAGGGTAAGGTGTGAGAACAGTTAGCAGGCTGATACTTGCAGGTTTCCTAACCTTTTGTCTTCTGCTTCTCCCTGGTGGGACAGAGTACAGGCCTGCCTTTAATGGCAATAGCGCCCGGTCCCTGCATAGAGAAGGGGTCCCTCCACTTCTGAACACATGCATTTTATGTGTACTACAGAGTTACTCCAGGTAAAGCTGAAATTACTTGAAGTTCACCTGTGTTATGAGGGCTCCCAAAGAAAACTGAAATCAGGCCAAAGAGCATTTTCTCCCAGGGAAGATTTTTAGAAGAATGCAGCTGAACTTCTGATTTGCCATGTGATTTCTAGCCTTTAATGAAGACAATAATTTATTTGGGTAGCTGACATTGCCCTCACATCTATTTTTCAGACTTCTTTGCTTATTTTATCTATGTCACTAGAATTTATTCAATATCCTTTTCCTTGCCAGATAGGAAACTGGTGGCATAGTCCCAATAACATTTGCTTCAGTCTTACATTGTTGTGACAACTGGGTGCATGTACCTTTTAAAGACTGCAGAGATATTAGAAATAGCTTTCAGTGAACTAGATTGCTTTGATAAGCAAGTAGCAAGCAAACTCATTAGAAGGCAGCTAGCCATAGAAGCAGGGAGCTCTAATTGCCTTTGCAGAATAAATATTGCAGCGTAGCATAGCATTTACACTGCTTCCAATACCTGAGCTAGCTCATTTAAAATGAGGTCAAGTTGTTCCAATGTTACACTGCAACCTAGAGTGAAAACATATGTCTTTATCTATATCAACATTTAACACAGATTCTGCTGGCTGGACATTTTTTCAGGATGAATATCTCACTGGGCTTTCTGATCCTTTTAGTTGCTGAATAGCTCTTCTTCCATCTCTGCAGTTTAAACTTTTTCATAGACCATGTTGTGAAGCAAACTTTCTGGGCAGGTTCCAGACAGCAGTTGCATTATTCCATCAAGTTTTGTTGAGATTTCTTATGTCAATTTTTTTTAGACCACTCTACGCAGAATATCCTTCCTATCGTGTTTGATTTAAATAATACATCTACATAAAGATTTTAGTCATGTTAGAGACTATGACTTATTTATAGGATCTTTTCCTGTCCTTATCCTCCCCCCACCAAGTTTATTTCATCCTGCTCTTTTTATTCTATTGTGTAATTCAAATATTATGGAATCAACAACTTTATCAACACTGTGGTCTCTGAAGGTCCTAGATCAACATCTTTTCTCTAATAGAGTAAAATAAATTTAATTTGTTTCCTTCTGCCACTATCACTGTGGTGTCTATTTTTAGACATTTGTATCAAAATATTTGTTGTAAAGGGATGAAATATTTTGCACAACTCCTTTGCAATTGCTGTAAAAGTTGTAAAACTGTTTCTGGATCAGAGAATCACAGAATTGTAGGGGTTGGAAGGGATCTCAAGAGATCATTGAGTCCAATTCCCCTGCCAAAGCAGATTCCCTTAGAGCAGGTCACACAGGTAGGTGTCCAGATGGGTCGTGAGTATCTCCAGAGAAGGAGACTCTACACCTCCACTGGGCAGCCTGTCCCAGTGCTCTGTCACCCTTACCGTGAAGAAGTTCTTCCTCACATTGGTGCAGAACCTTCTATGGTCAAACTTTTCAGGAGATCCCTGTCTTTTATGTACTGGGGAACCCAGAACTGGACACAGGACTCCAAGTGAGACTTGACCAGGACAGAGTAGAGGGGAAGGATCATTTCCTTTGACCTGCTAGCTATGCTCTTAATGCACCCCAGGATCCCATTGACCTTCTCGGCCACCAGGGCACACTGTTGGCTCATGGCCAACCTGTCAACCACCAGGACCCCCAGGTCCCTCTCTGCAGAGCTCCTCTCCAGTAGGTCATCCCCCAGCTGTAATGATACCTACAGTTGTTTCTTCCCAGGTGCCAAACCCTACACTTGCTTTTATTGAACCTCATCTGGTTCCTCACTGCCCAGATCTCTTGCCTGTTCAGGTCTCATTAAGTATCTGCTTAATATTTCCAGTAGAGAGCCACTGACATAGCCCAATCCTTACAACTTTCAGGTCATAGACTTTCTTGCTGTACAGGAAGCAACAATGCTCCTGAGTTTTTCCAACAGGAAAAATAAAATCCAAGCCATAATGAAACTGGTATTTTTCATTATAACAAGGAGATATCCTGCTAGATAGTAGGTTTTTCTTAACACCTTTTCTTATTAGTGACAAAGTAAAGAAAGATTATTCATATTTCTTCTGGTTTAGTGTAACTTCAAAAGTTTCATAGACATCTTGTACTGATAAGTTTAGCTGGTCATTTTACTTTCATGACTTATATACAGGAAGAGTTATTAAAAGTTAATGATAAGAGTGCAGGGAAGAAATAACACTGGATAGCCTAACAACTGAACTAAATAGAAATAAGATTATATATCTATATCTATATCTAGATCTAGATCTAGATCTATATCTAGATCTATAGATCTATATCTATAGATTATATATAAGATTATAGAAATATATAATATAGAAACTATTATAGAAATAAGAAAATGTAAAGCAAATCTAAACCAGGGAAGGTCAGCTAGTGGCCTAGGTATTAGGCTTCATGGGCACAGAAGATGTATTTGGCCTCTTAAATACATTCAATCAGGAGGACAAGCAGAAACACACTGAGATAGAGGTAATACTAGATGGAAGAGGATAGGATACAAGGACATTTATTTGATATAGAGTGAGGACAAATCTTTCACAGTTTATTGACACAGATACAGTGCTTCATGCATGTTGCTGTTTCAATCTTTGGCATCCATCTAGGATTAAAAATAACCACTCAACCTGAAACAGTTGTCCATATCTCATTGGAAAAACATGCTTAGACCTTCTAACCATTGATAATTTTGTCTAGTCATCAACATATTGATTTATATTTGCAAATAAAGGTTCTTAATTTCAAGGTTTTAATATTGTATTTTGAAATGTGATAATTGCTCTCTATAATTAAAGCACTAAACTAATATTTTTTGTCCAAGCTGTGAAATGTTTATTGAATTGAACAGATTAAACCATATAGTACTGGTATCTAGGGAAAAATGTATTGCTGCATTGCCTACAGTCTGAGACAGTTAATAGTGCTTATTGTAGCCCATATTTTTGTTAGAAAAGTAAGGAAAAGCCTATTTCACCCTCAAAAATTAAAAAATAAACCCTACATTCTGTAGATTGCTAAATTGAAATTCCTCAGTTTTAAGGGAAATAAATATGTATTTTGAAAAGTTTCCCATTAAAAATTGAATAATAATTATGTGTGCTTTGGCCCACAATGAAGATTGTCAACAAATATAAGCCCGACTTCATCCCATTTCACTTTTAAAGAATAGTTATGTAGATAGTTAGCTGTTCTGTATGTTGGATTCAGTTAGTGAGCACATTCATTTATACAGTGATAAACAGATGCCATTCTATAATTACTTCACTATTAACACATCTGCCCCCCTCCCCCACCAAGGTTTGGAAAGCATGGACCTGCTTGTGCTGATTCTATGTCAGAATGTATGAGAGTGGTTTCCATGGATTTTTGTTCATTTTTGTATTTTGTCTACTCACTTTTTTCCAACTTTATTATTGGCAGTTGCTTTTAAAATGCATCTTTATATAGATATATTTTGGAAAATGTATCGAATAGTGACTTTTAAAATCTAAAATATTAATAAGTGGATTTACTTATAATAGAGAATGTGAGTCTGTTATTAATTCCTTCTATTTGAATGCATTGTTCATCAGTTGCTGGGTGTAAAATGACCCTGTGTGGTTGGAATTCAAAAGAGGTTGTAACCACGGTGAATGTTCATGTTTGTAAACCTAACAATTTTGATCAATAATTTAGAGAAATTCTGAAAGCAAGGGATCCTAGAAATAAAATAAGCAGTAGAACCCTAATAAAACACTCAATAAAATTGTATTTTGTACTTAAAACCTGACGGAAGCGAGATTTTGTAGGGTTTTGTTGTTGTACTTTGTTAGAAAATTGATTTTATTGTGTGCACAACTTTCTCATTCATAGAGAGTTTTTTTATAAGTTTTTGTTGTACATGTTGTACTTTGTTAGAAAATTGATTTGATTTTGTGTGCAATCTTCTCATTCATGGAGCAGGAAGCACTTTTCACTTTTTACTAGGGGCCACTTGCCAAGGGTCCTCGATGAGCTGAGACAGGGCTGTTTTTCAGAAATACAGACTCTATCTAAGTCCAGGTCCCTGATGGAGGGCTCTCAAGGAGGTACGTCTCTCAGCCGAGGAACTCCTTTGAGACTGGCTCTAACAACAAGTGTTCCAGCCTGCCTGCATGTTCTTCCCTGGAGAGATCTGCTTCCCGTGTTCATGTTCTCAGACAGCCCAGTACACGATGGTTTGCCTGAGCTTTGGTTGGGAGAGGAATATCTAAAGTTTTTTCATTTTCCTGGACTTCCAGATCCTTCTCGCATGATAGGGTCTTGCATCTGGAGAAGAGGAGGCTCCAGGGAGACCTTATAGCAGTCTTCCAGTACCTCAAGGGAGCCTACAAGAAAAATGGGGAGAGGCTGTTCAGTAGGGCCTGTTGTGACAGGACAAGGGGTAATGGTTTCAAAATAGAGGGAGGGAGATTTAGATTGGATACTAGAAAAAAGTTCTTTACTGTGAGAATTGTGGAGCACTGGAACAGGTTGCTCAGGGAGGTGGTGGATGCCCCATCCCTGGAGAAGTTCAATGCCAGGTTGGATGAGGCCCTGAGCAACCTGATCTAGTTGGGGGTGTCCCTGCTTCTTGCAGGGGGATTGGACTAGATGTCCTCTGGGTGTCCCTTCCAACTCTAATCATTCTATGATTCTATGATTCTATGATTCTATGATTCTATGATCTCCCTTCTGATTCATTGCTGCCTTTCTTTGTACCTGGATTTTTAATTTCAATTCACCTCTTGAATATTTTCAACCGAACTTAAAAGTATTCATGTTATAGTATGTCAGTGGAAGGACATGTTTTTCTTTCTACAACACAGAGTTGTAGGCTGGAAAGGTCTTGTTAGACTTTGCTTCATTTCAGGAATAGGAGTAGAATGCACAATTTGTAGTCTTTCTGACCCTGGCCACTAAGTACTCCACACTTTCTCTTTTTATCATTCATTTTAGAGAAAAGGAAAGAACTGATTTCTTCTGTTCTTATCTTAATAGCAGCTAAAAGCAACTGTGTTTATTACAAGCTTTATAATGTTTTGCTGTTGTTTTAAGTACCAGCTATTCTTTGCAAGGCACGTGATTAGTTCATTAGTTTAATTTCTATATATATTTTTGTGTTAATTTATTATATAAATAACTGCTATTAGATAAAAGCTTTATTAATTCCTAAGAAAATGTAGTTTGTTTATTCAAAGTTCAGAAGCTTATAGCCTCTGCTACCTTGTATTAGTACATCTATTAACTGCGAAGCTTTCAGGTCTGGTATCTGACCACTTTAATTGTCACTGTAATTGATTTTACCTTTGACTTGGCATGGTGATTGCTTTGTAATTTGTTAATGATTAATGGCTGTCCTCTGGTTATCCTGCTTGGCTAGGCCCAAGGCATAAACCAAGCAATCGGTTTTCTTTGACTCTGACTTGTCCTAAAAGATGTCAAAAACTATTTAGTTCAAATTTATCATATGGGGAAAAAAAGAGACTCAGCACATTCATGGCATCTTCAGACTCTCAGCTGAGCAGATGGAGGGCTGCAACTGGTTTTCCAGAATGCCATTTTTTTTTAAAGAGAGATACATGGGGACTTAGCTTTCCATGCTTCAAGGGTGGCCCATGTCATTTACCTTGCAACAATTTTTGGCAAGGTGGAAAAAAGACTTTTAAGGACAAGCCACAAGAATAAAAAATAAACTTGTGCCCTTATACTTTTATCTAATGTTTCTTTCTTTGCCTAAAGTTGAGATGTCAGAATTGACAGTGTAAGGTCTCAGGCTGATCTTGAGATTGAACTGAAATTTAGCTGAAACTGTGAATTTATTCCTTTTTTGTTTGGTTTTTTTTTTAATAGCACAGCTGCGAGTAAAAAGGTGTGGCTGCATCAGATGAATGTACTTCTGGGTGTTTCAGGAGTACCTGCTACCAGATTCTGGGTTTCAGACTGATATCTCTGAGCCCTACATATAAGGTTTAAGGAGTTGAAAGCTGGGTGCAGACTTTTTTTTTGTTGTTGTTTTTCCAAGTTACTTTTAGAAGAATTAAGGTTTCCTCTGTGTGAGGAAGAAGTTCATGCTTCTTACCAGGTGTCCAGTCTTCAGCTTTCCTCTTCTTACACTTCCTACTTTCCTAATTTTCAGTTTGAGAAAAATATAATGCCAATATTCTTCGATGTGTGTCCAATTTTCCTTTATAAACTCTCATCTTAGAAAGAGTTAATAATCTTTAGTGACACCTCTATGACTGTAGCCATCAAAGAAGTAGATGACCACCAAAAATGAATTATCCACCATAGAGCATAATTCTGGGATAGTTACTAAAAGATTTGCTCAAGCAATCAGGACATTTGTCAGCTTATTAAGATGAAAAGGACAGATATGCCAACATCCTTCTGAAGGGCTTCCAAGGTTTCACCACATTGGTATGCAACTGAATTGAACACTTTGTGACCTCGTCTATGGAGTTCTTTCTCACCTCCCACCCTCCTCCCTGAGCACAAGGCTAATGCATGCGCTGTTACCAGTTGCTGGGTTACCTTGGCAGGAAAACACAGCAAAGCCTTTAAAAATCAAACCCAATCAGAAAGTCAGGCAATGCAAAAGCAAGAAAACTTGCAAAATGCTTTTTATCCTGCTAAATTTACTGGTTTTATTTATACCAGTAGAGACCCAAAGTAATGTCTAAAGCACTGACTAAACAGAAAACAGAACAGAGATGGATATTTATTTCTAAATTATTTTGAAAAATGAAACAATAGTGCTGAATGAATGTTACTTTAGGTGTAACAAATGTTGAAATTTCAGTTACAGGGACTGGAATAAGCAAGACAATCAAAGTTGATGAAACCTTTGCAGCTGATCCTCAAATGTAGTCTCTTCCATGTGTAAAATCTTCCCTTAGCAGCCCCTGACAAAACTGCAGATGCAGTTTGTGGGCATAGACAGGAAAACTAGAGAGAAACACACAGAAGTGACCTATTTCTGTGCAGACTGATGGAAAAGTTTGTTCATACCCAGCAGTCTTGTCCATAGGAGGGTGAAAGTGCCATGGGGCTACCTTTTGAGTTAAGGAGCATCCAGGGGATGTTTGAACACCCAGGACTCTCCAGCCAAGGACGTAAGGGGCTGTCTGAGCAATCTGTGAGTTGTCTGGCACTGTCTGAGCAATGCCATGGGTTGTAAAATCTGAAGCAACTTCTGTGTGGGCTTGATGAAGCTCTGAGTAACCTGACCTAGTGAAGATCATACCGGTCCTTTACAGGACCTTTACAGTGCCCTTCCAACCAAATGCCTTCTATGATTCTATTACTTCAATGCTTTCTTTCCACATGACACTGACTTTCCTGGGGCCTTCCACAAGTGAAACATGAATTCCACAGGCTCCCACCTGTCTCCTGTGGGTGACCCAGAGCCCTCTCCCGATGTCTATTTGCAGGGGATTTGGAAACTGCTTCCAAAACCTCTGCTTTTCCCTCCCCCAGTGGATGCCTGGTCTCTGGACCATTTCCCACCTCTAGTTCTTCATCCAGTGCAGAAAATCGTGGCCTTTCTGTTGCCAATGGGAGCACCCCACTTCTCTAGTCAGTGGGGCAGGGAAAAGAGTAGGTTGTATTGCTAAGTGAGATATGACCATGCAAATGTTGAAAAGCATGTGGAGTTAATTGGACCTGTGTCTGTGGTTGTTTATTTCAAAATACACAGTAGTAACTAACAAAGTAGCTGAGCTAAGCTGGTATTAAACCTTTGCATAGAAAGAATCATGCTATTCAGTGATTTTAGAAAAAAGTATACTAAATCAAATTTCTCACTTATAAAATAAGAAAATCAATGAACTTAATAAAACCTGGATTTTTCTTTTTAACGTGCATTCTAATGATGTTGAAATCTTTAATGCCAAATGTCATATCTGTAAAAGTGGTAAATTTCAAGACTGTATTAAAAACTTAGGGGACATTTACTTTTGAAATGATGTATGACATGACCTTAATTTCTTCATAATTTAATAAGAATTCAAAACTAACTAATTAGACTTCAAAATGACAGATAACTGCAAAATATAATTTCTTTTGAATAGACAAAAGAAAGTTTTAAAAATAAATGCTTTAGAGATGTGACAGGACTTTGCAGCTACCATCAGCAAGACAGATAATGTCTGGTAAAAAGGTATATTTTGTTCCTGGGCCCACCCAGAAATCATCCTCAATATCTTAAAAAGAAGTAGGTGCGGATCAGTTTGAGTCCAAGATAAAGTTCTAACAAACACTACAATGAGGAAAAATTAATATTCCTGATTTCTTAATTCCGTGTTAAAATCTTATGCTAATTTAAAAAATGTTGTTATAAAATCTAAGCTAATAGTTAGATTTCAGGTTTGAGGAATCTAATTTTTCACAGTTGTTTTTTTTTTAAACCCAAAATTTCCTTAAAACTGATTAGATTACCCTGTACTTCATTTTTCTACAGATAAGCTTAGAGCGTGATCATGCAGCCATTCACTATGAAAAGGGAGTTTCTTGGATTTATCCTGCAGAAAGATCCTATGTCCAGAAACTTGTTAAATTTGGACAATTCACTTTTAGATTAAGGTAAGCATATATTTAAGGTCTGAAAATAAAACATCTCATATGGGGACATATGAAGTAAACAGAACAATAGTAAAAGAAATTGCAAAATATTCTGCCATCCCACCCTTTTGTAAAATATTCTGGGGTAAACAATTACTCTCAAAAATATTAGTCTGCTTTGTCAAGTCAGGAAAATATTATTCTCCTTTGCTATTTACCACCTTGAAATCTTGTGATGATGAGTAATGCTTGTCTAAGCTCTTCATTAACAAGATAGAAATTTGTGAAATAGCAGAGACCAGCAATTTTAGTTTTGTTTTAGGAGGTTTTTTTTCCTTCTGTGAATAATTTTTTATTTGCTTTTTATTTTGGCTTTTATGTTTCTAATAGGTAATTACTGAATTTTCATTTCATGTGTGTTGCTCCTCGTAGATAAAGGAATTTGCCAGACCAAACTATTTAGATAACTGTTTTGCTACTCCACTACATTTTTAGGATTACTTTATCCTCTAATGAATGTAAGTGGAGCAAAATGAGATGAATTCAGAATGGAATTTGGGAATTGGCAAGAGGTGGGTTTGCTACTACCTTCTAGACTGACAACTTGAGAGGAATTTTTTATTTAACTTGTTCAAGTATAGAGTGCTGAAATTCAAGAAGAATTTATGTCTATATATTCCCTGCAGCGTTCCTTGAATAAATATGGAAAAAACATTAGAAGAAAGGAAATATTGAGTGAGAAAGTATGTTATTACTCAGCAGTCCACACAGATTCCTCTATAATTATTTTTAAAATTGTATAATAAGATAAACTCTCAAACTTTATGACGCATTAATGTCATGTCTGATTTAGCTTCCTCTTGTATACAAATTCATCTCAAAGAGATCATGTTACTCTATAGTTTTGTAGAAATTTTGTTCCTATTAGAGTCTGTGCTGCAAACCTTTCCCCCTTTACCTTCCCATTCATTACTATTCATTTCACCATGTCCAAATCTGTGCCACACAGTATAACTCTTGCTACTTTCAGCTTCTAATTTATTCCCATAATACCAATTTTTTTTTTTCTTTTTGCATGAAAGGCTCTCTTTGGAACCTCCTGTGGGTGTTTGGAACTCACTAGCTATACCTATGCTGTCAAATAATTTACTTTTTTGTTTTACCCCTAATCACCTCAATCTCATACGTACTGTGTTCAGTCCTGTACTCTCCTTTGGCATAAATCAGTTCCCATCTTGATAGAACCACAGTGTGTTTCTGGAGGTTGTTCTCAGAACTGTGTCCTGCAGTGATGACCTGTTTTCCAGCACACAGACCCTGTACACCCCAAATTCTTCTTTGGTAAAAAGCTCCCGGGGTATAAACCACCTAAATATCCTCAGCCTAATAGAACTCTGCTTTTGTGACCTGCAATGTAAAGCTCAGGTGATTTAAAATTCTTTGAACTTAAAAAACTCACTGAAAATTATTGTCAAAAGCTTTACATGACTACCTTATGAAAGGAGACCCAAACCATGTACTTGGATGTCTGGGAGTGGTGAGAGTCCCCAAAGAGGGTCTGGCCCATAGCAGTCTGCATATCAGAACAGGGGCCTTTATCTGTGTAGAGGCATTGTATCCAGCGCTAAGTGTTAGAGGTGAGGAGGGAGAATATTTTATGTGAACTAAAAACTCATATGAAGATAATAAAAAATCCCAACATTTTTCTACAACTTTATTTTTCATGACTCACCTTCCCTAGATCATTTCTTCTTGTCACCACCATAATCTTTGCTATATTCTTGTCACTATTTAATTTTCTCTCCATATGTGCCTTGTCAAAACCGTAATACCTAGTTACAATTAAATCTACATACATAACCTTTTTGATGTACAGTGCACTATATTTGAAGTTCTAATCAAATATATTTTTCACTGGAGAAGATATTTAGGAGTTTTTGCAAAGAAACAGATTTCATTTTACCATTGTCCCAATCAGAGGTAAAAAGAAAGCCTAACAAAACCAATCCCCCAAGCCATCCAAATATGTAATAACCCATATGCATTTATTTTCAATTTACCTGTAAAAGTGAAACAACGCTCTGTGTGTTTTAAGGACATTTCTAAAATAAATTCAAGAATTTTCTATGACTAGAAGCCTATTTGAAAGGTACAAAAATACATAATATCTTTTTATTTCAACAGAAAACCAACAATTTGACTAAGAATGAAATAAACATTTCTGATTTATTCATAGAGAAAAAATGTTCTAGTATTTTTATACAGGGTATTGAAAGGCTTTTATTCTGCAAGTCACATAGAAAAGAGAAAAAGAAGGAATATTTAAGATGAGTGAGCAAAATGAGATCACCATGACAGAACAAATAATGGAGCAATCCCTCTGAAATTTGCAGGAAATGGACATCAAGGAATGAAATATTGGGAGAGTGATGAACTAGATATGAGGGGAATGGAAAGAACCCACTAGCCATCCTGGATACCAGCATCGAAACATAGAATTAGTACTGCAGGCAGATGGATTCTGTAAGTTGCAGTAAATTGTGCAGAGAAATGGAAAAAAAAAAAAGATGTAGATCCAGTCTAAGTTTATGAATCAATTATGTTATGGTCTCTAACCTAAATTTCGAAATATAGAAGCTGCACTGGGCTCAGAAAATCCCTCTGGTAGGCATCAGTGAGATGGGACAGAATTCTGGGGAAAAAAGTGAATGCTCTTGGTCTGGTCTCACACCTCTCCATCCAGATCCAGTTGTTGGTGGAGTTGGGGCACTGGGGTGGATGAACCTTTAAAAAAACGATATGCTAATTCTCATACATTTGAGGGGTTTAATTTCATAGGAAATCAGCCCATGGAAAGAGGATTCCATGCTGGAACAGGTTTGCTGACAGGAATTGTGACCCCATGGAGGACCCATGCTGGAGCAGTCTGTACCTAATAGTCTGCACCCCATGGAAGCCATGCTGGGGCATTTGGTGAAGAACTGAAGCCCTCCTGGGAATGACTCATGTTGGAGAAGATCATGGAGGACTGTCTCCTGTGAGAGGGACCCCATGCTGGAGCAGGGGCACAGCATGAGGAAACCTTCCCCTGAGGAGGAAGGAGCAGCAGAGAAAACGTGTGATGTACTGACTGCAACCTCCAATCAGCATCTTCCCCTGTGCTGCCTTTTCCTTGGGTAATAATTTATTCTGTGTTGAATCTCTTTTGCCTATGGTGTTAATTGGTGAATGATCTCTCCCTGTCCTTATCTTGACCCATGAGCATCTCATTATGTAGTTTCTCCCCTGTCCAGCTGAGGAAGTGGCTGATAGAGTGGCTTTGGTGGACATCTGGCCTCCAACCATGGTGACCCTACCATGTATGTATATTGGTAGGTATACAAAGCCCCTTGCACCAGTATAAGTAAGTGAAGGGCACTGGTGAAATCATGGCTTTACAGTGTATCTAAACTGCCCCCAAAAGTTGCAGGGTTTTTTTTTTGCCTGGCAATCTGGCTTTTGACAAACTGCTTATTGTTTCTGCAAACAATAAATTAACAAGGAAATGTAAGGTGTCACGAATAACAGCTTCCACGGGTCACTACACCCACACACCTCAGTTCCTTCACTCCCATGTTAATGAATTCACCTGTGCTCTATCAAGTGGTAGTGTTTATCACCTCTGATGGGCATCTACAATCACAAGAGAAGTCACAGACAGCACTTACAAGAAGAATGATAATGAGAGGCTTTTGGAGACTAACAAAAGCCAGTACAGTGCAATTTACTCCAGTCTCCTACTCCTCTTGGCTTTTGATGTCTGTAAACCACAGCAGACCCTGTCTTTAATCTCTACACATGTAGCTTTAACAGCACTTCTTAGGGGAACATAAATTGGAAGGGGAAAAATGCAATACAAGGAAAAAAAAATTAGATCTGTGATTTAGAGGCTCTCATGAGTTCAGGAGTACTAAACAGGTTTTTTTACATGAAGAAACAACACATGGGAGCAGCAACCCATTAAAGGCAGATCCAAGATAAGAGTTACAACATGGGTTGGAACTTGTTTCTTCTGTATGGTGAAGTGGTGCTTCTACTTGGTATAGGTACTACCCAATGCAAACATGAGGAGGCGAGCCATAAACACCCTGGATATTTAACCTTTCACAAGCTTCACTGTGAATACTGTTACTCAGAGCAAATGGAATAGGTTGGGATTAAACCCATATTTGCATGGCAGATGATTTCTTAATAGTACCAATGCGATCTCTTGCAGTAGTGGCTAACCTGTCCGTAGTGCTACATGGAAATGGGCAATGAAGGGCTGAAAAAGCTGAGGGTCTAATGTAATATATTTTATAAAACAGCAGTGTTCCACAACTGACCACGAACTGTTTTGTTAAGATCCTTTATTAGGGTATGAATATAAAACTAATAAGTTTTTTTTTTCTTTTGAGAGTAATGTGGAAATATGTTGTAGAGCAGCAAATGATGTTTTAGGCCAGGTCTGGAACAGGACACCAACATTTCAACTTAAGAGTAATAAAATATTTTGCATTGAACAAAGGAATAGTAATTTCACTGTTTCAACGTGTTTTTTCTTGGCATAAGGTGCCAGGTTTAAAAATGTGACTGTACTTCAAAATCACTGTTAACATTCTTCTTCTCCAAAATAAAAAAAGGAAAATAAATGGAACAGTTCTCCTAGTTACACTCTGATTTCCCTCTGAGGCATGGTAATGTCTTGATAGGTACTAGAGTATTGGCTCCTCAATGTTGTGCTGATACAGTGGGTCAGCAGCATCCTAAGTTGGAGTAATTCTGGATCGGTGCATGTTCCTCAGGCTCATAAATCTCACCTATGAAATTGACCTAAACTTTACCAATAGAGCATTCTTTTTGAGAAATAAGAAAACAAATTTTAGTAACAAAGTGTTCTGATTTTCACCACATATTTCTCCTCCAGAGCTATGAACATAAAATTCAGTCACTGGGGACCTAATTTCTGGTTTGGGTGTCTAAACTGTCTCTAGCTGTTTCTAACTGAAATGGTTGTCTTGAGTTTGTGATCACCATGTTATACATGGGTGGCTCTCTTAAATATTTCTCAAAACAATGTATGCACCTTTTTTTTGGTGGAAATATTTCCCATATTTCAGTGGTGTCTTCTTTGGTCCGTATTATGGTGGTAAAATTGTACTGCATTGTGCAACTGGTGTTTATCAAAGAAATATTTAGGTGCAATGATTATGACAAAGTTAATGCTTTATTACAAAGTAGCTAATTAAAAAAAAACCCCAACAAACCAACAAACACAACCCAAACTGTTATTTGTTTAATTCTATTTTATAATTTATTTGGATGACATTGATGGAGTATTTACACTATGAAATTCTTGGACGGTACCTTTGAATCATATTTAGTAGTTTGCCCTTCATAAAGAACCTTGTGGAGTGGATGCTAGTTTGGAACAATGCTAAGACTTTGGGGAATTACTAACTTCTATGTAACATAGTTGTGATTGCATTATTATGCTGTCAACAATATAAGCATGAATGCCAAATCTGCTATTTTTATGTTTTTGAGTGGGTGCAAGCATCAATATATATATCTTACCGCAGCTGAAGTATCAGTCACCACTCTCCTGTTAAAAAGCTTCCCTTTATGATCTTAAATCAGGGGATAAGCAACGTTTGTTTGCTTCTCCAGCTCTTCCCTGCCCCTCCGAAGGGTTTAGTGATATTAATGTTTTCTTTTAGGAAAGGACAAGTAGGAAAAAGCAACCAAAGGGTGCAAATTATGTTTACCATAACCTGAAAACCATAGTGCAGTCTCAAAGAGCTATAAGGGACTCTTTTTCTTCAAAGACTGTCTATTTGATTGCTTATTAACCAAATTATGAAACATGTCTAAGAGTTAAACTATTGATAAGATTGGCAAACAGTCCTCAGAATAGGGTTACAAATTTTCAGGTTAGGTTAAAAAAAACCCTCTTAAAACTCAAGCCAAATCCTCTGGGGTGCTGAGCATCCTGACTGATGTAGCTCGTGGGATTCAGGTGAGACTTGCAGCTGTTCAGACTCCTGGCTGTCATCAATTTACAGGGAAATATCATTGATCTCTAAAAAACAAATTAACCCCTTATATCGTCCTATAGAGGCATTGTCTCTGGCATAATCATGGCTCTAAAAAGAAGGGTGCAAGACCTTGGTGTGTGATCTGCCTCTGCTTTTCTAAGTAATAAATATTCCCACACCTAGTCTCATTCCTGTTGTCTAACACAGGTGGCTGAATGGATGCAAATTAGGCTGAAGGTGATATTTAGTTTAATATCACCAATTCATAGTTTAATTTTTGAATGATGCTTCTATCTGGTGTTCCATTTTCCTTTCAGAGACAATTTTGGGAATTACACACATAACTGTAAGAGTTACACAGCCATATCATTATACTGCTAAAAGAGGTACCACACTACTGGTGGGTGATAGCAACAGCTCTTCTGGCATTACTAGATCACATGATTGCGTCTGCTGTATCACAGCACCTAGTACATGCATTCACATGTGCAGCACAGGTGAGCTGAGACATGTCTGGGAGGCTCCTGCTCCTTACCATAAACCTTCACCTCAGTCTCTCAAGATGCTGGTAGTAGAGAGAAGTCACAGCAGGTTTTTCCCTTACATCACCATGGAAACTCGTGAAGATACTACAAAACTGAATTACAATTTCTTCTCTATCTTGACTGTTGGAACAGTACAGAAATGTCCTGCTGAAACATAGAATCACAGAATTGTAGGGGTTGGAAGGCACCTTGAGAGACCATTGAGTCCAACCCCCCTGCCAAAGCAGGTTCCCTAGAGCAGGTTGCACAGGTCGGCATCCAGACGTGTCTTGAATATCTCCAGAGAAGGAGACTCCGTAACCCATCATGGCAGCCTGTTCCAGTGCTCCATCACCCTCACTGTGAAGAAATTGCTTTGCACATCAGTGCAGAACCTCCTGTGATCCAACTTGTGACCATTGCCCCTTGTCCTGTCCGCACAGGCCACTGACAAGAGGTTGGCCTTCTCCGTTTGTCTCCCAAAACCTTTAAGTTAGTGTTGGCAGGCTCTGATGTGCATACTGACTTCCACCTCCTGGCACTTGGAGCACTGATCCTGGGTCATGATGGAACAGGATGCTATTTCCAGACTAAGCTGCCCTATGGTCTGCTTAGTGATAAACCTGACATTTACATTCTGAGGGAACACATAAGGAAGGTTGTTCTTCTGAGAGTAACTCAAGGGAGGTTTCTGTAGCTGATTTGTATTCAAATGCTGGCAGGTAGAAGCAATGGGGGAAACCATGAAGGTTTTCAAGTATTTAATTTCTCCAGAGGGTGTGATTGTAAAGCAATCATGCTATGGAATATTGAAACAGTGTCGACATTTAAATGGCACCGCAATATTTACCCTTTGTCCTAACTATTCATAAAGCTGTCCTGGAGCCAAGACCCTATGTGCCACTTTGTTGCCAATTCACATGCACTGAAATTTTACAGTAGAAATTAAAGAAACATCTGATTTTGCTATATTCTTAGCCTAAGAACTAGAATACCAACTTGAAAGGTCTGAAAGGGTTTTGGACTGTTAAGGTAAGGAATTTAGAAATAAAATTAGACCTTCTTTATGTTTTATAAGAATTTCAATTACTTATTAGAGAGTTTGCTCATGTTGTCATAGGTGCATTTCATAGAATTGCAGGACTGAAGGATAATTTTAGTGTTGAGGGGCCTCTGGAAGTCTCTGGTACCACTTCCTGTCCAGCTATAGCAGGACCAGCTGTATGGGTCTAACCAGGTTACTCAGGATATTATACAACTGGGTCTTGAAAACCTCCAAGAACAGACAGCATAACCTCTCTGAGAAACCTGCTCCACTGCTGAGCTGCCCTTGTGGTGAACACGATTTTCCTTATAGCCAAACTGAAATTCTGTTTTCATCTTGTGCCTGCTGTCCCTCATCCTTCTGTCATGCACTGCTGTGAAAAGGCAGGCACTGTATTGTTGATATCCTTCCCATAGGCACTCAGGCCTGCTGCTTGGTCCTCTGAAGCTCTTTCCCAGGATGAGCAAGCCCATCTCCCTCAGCCCCTTCTCAGAGGGCAAGTGCTCCAGGTCCAACTCCTGAGGGCCTCCGCTACACTTGCTCCAGTTTGTCCCTGTATTTGGCAGCCCAAATTTATTGTATTCTGCATGAAGTCTAATGAATGCCATTGGAAGGGAGTATAATACTTTCCCTCTATCCATTGGTCATGATTCCCAGGGCACTGAAAAACCCAGGACACTGTTGGCTTCCAAGGCATACCAGCTTCGTCTAACCAGAGCTGCTCCCCAAACAGCCCCAGATGCTACATATTGCAGCAGGAGGTTCTTCCTTTCCAGGTGCAGGATGTTTTATGTTTGGGGTTTCTCTAGCCTATCCAGGTCTCCTGAAAGGCAATCCTGTACATAAGAATATCAATACTGGATATTGATGAAATTGAGATAAAAGACACGTGCTGCTCTCCTCTCATCCAAAAATCCAGTCATTTTTCCTTAGAAGACAATAACGACAGTCAGGCATGTTTAAGCCTTGGTCCATTTACATTCTCCTTCTTGTGCCTAGAAATTTGTGTCAAAAGGATTCACCCCATGATTTTCCCAGCAACTGAAATGAGGTTCTGTGCTTCTCCAAACCATCCTTTTTATTTAAGTAGAAACTTGCATTTCTCTGCTCACCAGGGACCTGCCCTAAGGTCCACACAATTTCTTACCTATACATAAATACACCAACTTTGTTGAAACTCTGTGAATAGATAATTTATATATATTTGTTTAATATACGTGTATCCTAGATAAGCAACACAATTCAGTTCTATCTTCTTTAGTAGAGGATACAGTTTTTTAAATGGTTTTCCAGTTTAGGCACAGAGGCCAAGATTCATAAAAAGTAGTTACCACGCATCCACTGATTTTTAATAAAATACTTCTGAAAATCTGGGGGTAGTTGATCTTTAGTTTCACTAGAAGCTTCAATTTTTCCTTTGACTTCCAAAGAACTAGGAAGGAACTTTATATAACTTTGATAATTTAATCCTTCTGATGCATCTATATATGTTAGTACTGATGGAAAAGTCTTTGCATAACTTGTGACAAAACTGAATAAGCACTCTCAGAGAGGCCATTCAGATATCCGCTATATACATTTTCAGATGAAAAAAGCAAAGAGGTGAGCTACCAGTAGAGGTACAGAGATAACTGGAGAGCCACATCAAGAAGAAACATAATGCTCTTGCTCCCATTTGTAGTAGGTCTCCATGGTACTGTCTTAAATGGAGGAGAGCCTGGCAGATGGCACAGAAGTAGATATCTGCCTTACCCTCAGCTCAGGCTCCTTCCTCCAGCACTTGCTCTGGTGAAGCACATACCATCTTCACAGGAGAGAGTGGAGGGACTTTTAGTAATCCGTGTGCTATGGGGTACAAGAGGAAACAGAAGCTGAACCGAGAACTGGTGTCCTGGTCAAATTTCAGAAGTCTCTTTTCCTTAAAAGGGCAGACTGGGCACAGTCTTTGCAGAAGCTTTTTTTTTTTTTTTTTTCAACACCTTTTTATTTTCCTTATAAAACGGCATTGTTTTTCAGTTCCTGGTATTTATTGAGCATTTCTAAGAATCTGAAAGTACATGATGGATATACTGTGTATTAACAGAGAAGCATCTTTCCTGCTATGGTCCTAGTCCCTTGTGGGGAACATCTGTACACAAATGTTTGACACCACACAGAACTCTGAGCCCGTTCTAGAACTGCCGAGCAAAGTGGCTAGGCTGTGAGTCAGGACTGAGGCACATTGAGGATCAGAGTTGCATGTCCTCTTCCCTGGGTCAAGAGGCAGGGGACCTTGACTGGTGTGTTTCTGAAGTGAGCATTACCTGCTTGCTATATTTATCTTAATAAATAAATATAAAAATTTATGTCAGTGACTGGTGCGATTCCACACTTGCAGCTATCCCACAGTCCCCTAGAATGCCTCTTTATTGTTTTGTCCTCAGTTAAATCTAATTCATGTCTCCATGTACAACAATCTAGCTCTTTTCTTTTGTCCTGTTCTTTCCATTCTAACTTTCTTGTTTGTTGCCACTCCTGTATGACTCTATAAGGTGCTCTTCTCCATCTCTCTTTATAAGATCTCATAAAAATAATTATGTATCATCACATATTCATTCTTCAGAGCTTTGAAGTTCAACTCTGAAGCAAATTCCAGGTTGTTAAAGAATCTTCTTGGAATGTTGATCTCATTAATTTATGAACAATTCTGTTAATAAGCGTTTGTTCCCAATTTCATTAGTTTCCACACAGCACTTGTATCTGGGACACATCTCCAGTTTTCCCATCATTTATGAAGCCTCATTTTTGTATCATCAGTGCTAACCAAACTTCTGTGCTACACTGAAATTTCACCACAGTGTATTTTACTGCATTTAATCTAATAACCCTGTGTAGTGCTGTTTGCGCAGTAGATGATTAGTTATAAATCATCTAATTTCTCATCCGACATGTCTTACAGAACCCTTACTAACTCAGAATGCAAAACAGCAGAACACCATCTTTGCTCTTACTCTAACCTCCAGTGTTAACCAATTACCAATTTTTCCTGTGTAGGTTTCATATATGCGTTTTAAACACAAGCTGTTTTTGCTAGTACATCATACGATTTTGCTGTTTTCCATACTGCTTTTCTAAAAGCTGAAGTGAATACCTTTAGAAAGTCAGGGAAGGAGAAACACCACTGTTCCTACTCCCATTTTTGTCCTTGGTCAGCTTTGGCTGAGCACATCTAAACAGTACCTGATCAGAAACTGTACTTTTCCTCCACAACTTTCTTTATAAATTGTCTAAAACTGTTAAAAGTCTCATTATTCTTTTTTTTTTTTTTCCCGAAACTGACAATGAGATTTGTATCTGTCGTTGCCTGAATTAGGTAGGTGGCCTTATAGATTGGCACAGCTGCTGTGTTTTGCCAGTCAGTGACTGTCACCTCTGCTCAAAAGCTTAAAGGACTGTACGTCCAATGCTTTGTTCACACTTGTCCTTCTAGCTATTTACAGCTCAGCAGTTATGCTGTCTGCACCATCAGATGTCTGATCTACATCAGTGCTCCTTCTGCCTCCTTTTCTTCTGGCACTGTAGTGCTCACGTCCCTTCTGCCTTGAAAGCTGCCCTGTCCTTCCAGCATGCCTGGACCGCTTGGATCTGCATGGTCAGCAGGGACTAGCACTTTGTCAAAATGTTCCTTCTATCCTTCTGGCTTTTCTTTGGCATTTGTTGTCACTTTACGGTTAGCCTTTTTTAAACGGTCGTACCCTTGGCTTGACTGTGTTTCCAAATAACTTGATCTTATGCATATAATTCTCAGATTGTTGTCTTCTCTTGTTTTTAATCAAGCTTATTATTTTCCTAAAATATTTTGTCTTCCCCCTCCCCTCCACCCCCCTTCCCTTTTTAAGGTTTTCTTTAGTGCTTTGTGTTGTCCTATTTTTCCCCAGCAAAATGCTTCATTATTTGTCTGTTTTGTGTCTTATAATAACTGTCATGCAGCCTGACTGTATGTCTTCCTCAAATATTTCTCCTTATCTCTAGAGAGATTTCCATAAAGAGATTGGTCTGAGGCAACCTGCAAGGCATCATCTTGTTTCCCTCTTTCACTGCCTGGAACTGTTGGGACAGTTCTCATAGTACTTGTTAGAATCAAATGAACCTCTTGTTACATCCACTTTCTGTTGGAATTTAATGCAAACTTAATATTTTTCCATATGTAGCACACAATCTTTTCCATATTAAGTAATTCTATAGACTAACACCTAATGGTTAACATCTGTGGCACTACTTTGCCTGGGTTTTGGTTAGATTATCTGGCGTGATTTGCAAAATGACCGGTAATGTCATCACAGTCTCTTTACCAGTTATTATTTCCATGATGGGTTGTAACGTTGATACGTGTAAGGTGCACAATTTCACTCATTTTCACACTCAGCCACTCAGCAATCAGACAGCTTCCAGGTTTTGGAGGCAATCCTGAATCTCAAGGTAGCTTGATGATGATTTGAGCATCTAAATAGGTAATAGAGTGACTTGATTGAAATTCTGATGAGCTACATCTTGTGGGGGAGGGGAAGACACTACAGAGAGCAAAAATCCATGCAGCTTGAAAACAGAATATTTCAGTCTTTTGTAAAACAAAAGAAGTGATGTGCTATGAGACAGAATCAAAGTTATTGTTGTGAATAAATGCTGCACAGGTTATATTAATAATTAGCAGTAAATGTAATGGAAATGTCCCTTTACATGCAGTCTTCTGTTTTTTCTCACCAGAGAAACTGAGAGGGATTTGTTTAACGTGCTTCATGTGGAATATTTTAAAGCAAGAGGAGAATGCTGTTGCGGATGGGTCCAGGGCCTTGGGGGCATTTGTATGTGCTGGCTGCATGCAATGAGACATGGGAACACATTCCAGCTGATGGAACAATAGGGCACCGAAACAGAATTTGCCTCCTTTCATCAAGTTTGTATGTTTGAAACCAGAGCCTCACTTATTATCAAGCCATTCTTTATATCCACAAGAGACACGCTGTGAGCAGAGATGCCTCTTAGAAATTTCCCCCTCACTTTAGTTGCCTTCACCTCCTGCCAGTCATCACTGCCTCCCTGTCCTGTTTCATAAAGAATTTCTTGCAGTTCCCTGACATCTCACTCTCCTTACAGTTTACTGTAATCTATAAAAAGACAAATTTGTTTTAAGGGGAAGGAAATGTTGAAAGCCAGATGTGTCTGCAGTATTTCCTACTTTTTTATCCCTTAAACTGAATAAATGACTATAATGTTTATCTTCTGTTTGCAGAGAAACCCTTCCCTACGTGCTTTCACCTACCTACAGTTTTTGAAGTACAGTCAATATTTACTTGGTAGTATTATTGAGTAAATTCAATTAAATACCCATAGAGAATTTCAGCAACTACTCTATTAATATTTCTGAAATATTACCTCTATTGTACTGGAGATATTTCTATGTCCAGTTGCTACCAAAGTGAAAGGTGGATTTGAAAAACTGAAGGCTTTCTCTGAAAGAATCCTATTTTCAGAAACCAATGAAGATAATAGTAGACAGTGGTCTTGCAGTCTTATGTTTGAATACAAATATCATTGATATGAATAAAATACAACCAATACTTTGTGAATAAAATTATGTATAAGAACAGATAGGAATATGTTACATAGTGAGTAAGGTTCACCAGTGATTATGTTCATCAATAAAAATGTACACAATGTTCTTTAAATTAGGAAAATTTTCCAGACAGAGTACTTTGTTCTCATCTAAAAACAGAAAGGCAGCTTTAAATAATGACAAACCTGTCTGGAAAATTAGCCTATGGTCTTTTAGCTTCAAGCTGCTAAGTTTTTTGGTTTTGGAGGTTTTGGTTGGGGTTTTTTAATTTTCTTTCAATCTAAGCAACTATTTGCTTTACAGGTATTTCTGGGAACATACAGCTCTGTAGACAGAGCTGTATTTTGGAGGTGACAGAAGTTTAGTTTTCCCAGATCAGCCTCCTTGTATTCATATATGTAATTAGAAGCAAGGACAGACAGACTTAAACTAGTTTTAGTACTTTTATGTGTTCTGCTTCAAAATCTGTTTATTTTCTATTGATTGCTATTTTAGGGTACTGTGTTGATGGATATTTAGCTAGAAATATTTTCTGAGTAATTCTGCGATGCTTCCTACTGCCCGTCTGTATTTATCTTTTTGCAAATGTATTTTCCTCTCTCTCTCCCCTGGTATTTGTTCCTTTCATTGTTTCTTCTTTCCTTTTTTCTTTCCTTCCTTCTTTTCTACTTCCTTCTTTCCTGCCTTCCATGCCTTCCATGTCTTCTTGCCTTTCTTCTTTTCTGTGTTCCATATTTTCCTATAAATCCACCTATACTCACTTAAGTGCTTATTTTTAAGGGAATACTTTTGTAAGGAGTGGACATGAACAACTCCTGAGGGCAATGACATTTCCATATAGTAGGTTTATGCAAGGTCTTAACTTGCAGCTAAAATTATATAATATTGTAAACATTCTGCTTTGAAATACTGATTTAAAGTTAGATTTTTCTTGTAAACAAACATATGCATCAAGTAGTAAATCCTCAAAGGCCAATACATGCACCATCAACATTTATCTTGAAGATCTAGCGTGAGACAGTTAAAGTCTCCAGAGGACTGGAGAAGGGCAGATATAGTAGTACCTACTGTAGAGAAGCAGAATCGGGAGAATTATAGAGCAGGCTGCCCAAATTCAATACTTGAAAGTTATCGGAACCATTTATTAAGCAATCAATTTGAAAGCACCTGGAGAATAATAAGGTGATAAGAGACAGCTAATATGGATTTGCTAAAAGCAAATAACGACAAACCAGCCTAATTTCCTTCTTTGACAGGAAAACTGGTTTAGAGGACAAAAGGAGAAGTGGAAGATGTGATAGTTCTTGACTTGGGAAAGGCTTTTGATGATATCCCCTATGACACTCTTAGGGAAATATGATGAAATTGCAGATGATGAAATTACAATAATGTTGATGCACAAGTGGTTGAAAAACAGTAATGAAATAGTCGTTACAAATTGTTACCTGTCATATGGTAAAGGTTCGTCACGTGATATGACAAAATCCTAATCTGAGTCCTGTGTAAGTCAATATTTTCACTAATATTTTGGGGTACTGGAATAATAAACCCCCCCCCCCCATCTATTTTCAGCATCCTGAAGGACCTTACAAACATATTCATAGGCTTGAGCAGAAATCAGATGGACTGAGTAGTATGAATGATTCCACCTGCTCCTCCAACTTTCCCCCACATCCTCTGCTATTCAGCATGTGGTGGCATTGGATATTGAAAATTGAGTTCTCCATCTATGATATTTTTCAGCTTTCATATTTTATTTCTCAGGAGATAGACTTCACTAGTTCTCTATGTTTGAACCCTCTATTTAGAGGCAAACATGGAGCAAGCCCTTTTTCCCCTTTTCCATTGTTTTGCTTTGGCTTCATTTGAGACTTAAATTGAAATTGGGAAGATGAAATACAACTGCAAATACATAGCAGAGGGAGAAATTGAAATAACGAATGGGGAAAGTCCTCAGTTCAGGAGGGACATTTAACTCCTTAAAAGAGTCCAGTGCAGGGCCACCAAGATGATGGCGTGAAACATCTTGCTTATGAGGAGAGGCTGAGGGAGCTGGGTCTCTTGAGATTGGAGAAGACTAAGGGGTGACCTCATTAATGTTTATAAATATGTAAAGGGTGAGTGTGAGGAGGATGGAGCCAGGCTCTTCTCAGTGGTGGCCAGTGACAGAACAAGGGGCAATGGGTCCAAGCTGGAGAATAGGAAGTTCCATGTGAATGTAAGAAGGAACTTTTTCACTGTGATGGTGATGGATTACTGGAACAGGCTGCCCAGAGAGGTTGTGGAGTCTCCTTCTCTGGAGACATCCAAGACCAATCTGGACATATTTTTGTGTGATCTAATCTAGGTGATCCTGCTCAGGCAGGGGGGTTAGACTAATTGATCTTTCAAGATCCCTTCAAACTCATAACATTTTTTGAATATGTGGATATGTAAATAGCAAGGTTTGGTCTGTTATGACAAATCATAAAGTGAAAACATATCAACAATCATGGTGGGTATTTTCCAAATATCAGGCATATGATACTCTAAAGTATTAACAGAAGTATTGTATGCAGGTAGATGAAAGGCCACTTGTATGCTGAATAAATAGTTTCTGATGTTCAATATGTAAACCAGAAAGTCTATATGAATCATGTCAGAAACAAATATAATTGCTATAGTTTCACATAGATTGACACCCAGTTTCATTGTAGCCTTAGCTAAAGTTTTGTGCTAGTTGAATACATCTTATTTTGAGAAGGATATATGCAGGATGTTAAGACTTGAGTAACCATTGGTTTTGATTAGTCTTATACAAAAGGTGACTTTTGGGGAAAATAGATGTGTGATACATTTCTTATAAAAAGACAGCATCTGTTGGTCTCCACACCTTTTGAAAAGAGGAGCAAGAAATTCTTTGCTTTCATTTATAGTAACAGGAATTTACATTAGCAAATTTTCTTACATAAAAATCACTAATCTTTTAAAAAACATGCATAGAAAATTTGGTAAATCCACAAAGTGGTATCTCTTTCAGTGTGGACAGTGGAAATCTGCACCAGCCAGAGTGATCAGGATTGACTCCCTTGATTTTCTCTTCAGTGTTTATTACAGCCTCCCAAGTTAGTCTTTACCCTCTACCAACTAAAAGAAGGAACACTAAGTGACAAAAACTCAGATCAAAGGAGACTGAAATGAAGAACAGACAGATTTTTGTCCTGTTCCTTCTGCCCTCACTGGGTAGGAGCTTTCAGTAGAGAGCTGCTTTGCAACACTCTTTATGCAGTCACTTCTGGCTGTCCTGGACAGTGTCCCATTTACTTCTTTCTAAGGCGTGACTGCAGGCTTCTTACCCAGCTTTTGTCTGGTCCCAGGTGTTGAGCTCATGCTACAGTCTCTCTATGCCTTTCAATTTCCTTGTGCTACTACCTACCAGACAGAAGCCTAAGTCTACCATATAGACTTAGAGAAATCTATACTAGGCTATTAAAGCAACAAGAGAGGAAAATAGAGATTATAAGCACTTTGAAAGCATTACATGAACAGGGCTTTTAAGGAGGAAAATTAGTTTTAAGGCTTAGCATATGTACACTCAACTAAGCATCAGCTGTTCTGTGTCAGCTCCTCAGGTGCACATGCCCATCCTGCAGCTAATGGCAGGCAACCCAAACTACAGTAACTTGCTTTAGCTATTCACCTTTGGCATGTGCCCAGGAACAGTTACCACTGGCCACTGGCTACTCAAAATGAAGCTGCTTGCATAGCAAGTTGTGCAGGAAATTCACACAGATTGAATGTGTATGTGCAGCAGCGTGGTCCCAAATAATTTATGAAACAACCCAAATGAACAGGAATGATTTTGTAAAACTACTCAGCAAAACTGTCTTTAGGAATATGAAGCCTTAATAAAGATGAAAAATGTCTTTCCTGATATCTCTTCTGAAATATTGCCATTCCTTTGAAAAATCACCTAAAGTCAGAACTTCTCCCTGTTCTTATCTTATCAGTGCAAAGGCCAATTACTTACACTGCTCCTTGTGCCCATTAAGCTTTGTTGTAGAAGTATGGGTAGTGTATGAATATTGAACACTACATATGTCATGATGTTATCTGAGTAAAGGGATGCTGAGGTCACTTGCCCTTGAGCCACAAAGTCTGGGCTACTGACTAAACTCTCTTGTAAGATTTGTATTGCCACCTGCTGAACATATTTTATTTCTTGTTTATTTAATTATTTGCTTTCAGTGGTCTTTGGTCACTGGACGATTACCATAACAGAAAAGAATATCCATGTCATGACTTTTTCTTCAGTTTTAACTGTTGCTCTTGGAGCTAACAGAATATCTGAAGTATGCAAAAAGTAAATACTCCTCAATATAGTAAGAGTGTGCTTATTCTTCAAATTCCCTCTCAAAATGTATCTCTAGAATGGATTGGTTAATACCTTGCTGTGATCTGCAGAAAATTCATGAGCTCAGAGTCTGAGGAAGCCCTCATTTGAACTACAAGGTGCAACAAGCATCCTGGTCAGTCTAATTCTTTCCTTAGAGACATCTCTAAAGATCTCCAGGTTGTCTTTTTTTTTCTTTTTAATGTACAAAAGTATGCAGTCATTGCTAAGCAAAATCTGTTAAAAACTATATCTAAATGTTCAATTATGTGTTTATTAAGTATTTATGATGTTCAGCAATTATGAATAAATTTTGATGAATGCATTTTCAACTGGACAAGTGCTTTTAAAGTAATATTTCTTAGATGACTTCCTATAAATGTTGAATTACTCAGCACACACAGGATGGTCAGTCTCATCCAATCCAGTCTTACCTTCTCATCTCATATCTCCAAGGGCTGCAGGGGATGGTCAGGACAGAGGTAAAAGGAACTGGTTACTTTGTTGCACCACCTCAGAATTGTATTTACAAAGGAAAATGGCAGCATGACACGGAACTTCTTCAGATGAACATTTATAGATGCTACAACACGTAGCTAGTGAAACAGGAATTATAAGTGTCAGGGAACACTTTTTGACCTGTTTTAAGCAAGAGACTAGTTTAGACTATATGACTTCTTTTAACCTAACAATTATTCCTCTACTTTGAAAACTGCTAGTTTTGAGAAAGTAATTTTCATGATCCCAAACTTACAGGTCACATCTGCCCATCTGTGTGACCACCAACCTACCTATTTATCTTGACAGATAAGTTGAAAAATACATTTTTTGTGAAAATATGTGGTTTTTTACATATGTTTTCCAAAGTTACCATTTCTCTGTTAACAGCACTTTGGAAACTTCTTTATTTTGAGGGTGACAGAGCACTGGGACAGGCTGTTCAGAGAGGTTGTGGAGTCTCCTTCTCTGGAGACATTCATAACCTATCTGCACTGTCCTGTGCAGCCTGCCCTGGAACATCCTGCAGGGAGGTTGGACTAGATGATCTTCAGAGGTCCCTTCTGACCCCTGCTGTTCTGTGACTCTGAGATCTGCAGTGGTGGTATGGGTTTCTTTATACCTGCTATGGCAATCCTTTTCTGGAACATGAATTTTTGTACAACAATTCTTTTGCTGTGTGCCTAAGTCAAGATAGACATAGACAGTGGAGACTTCTGCAGTCCTATCAGCTCATTCTATGTTTTGGTAATGTTTGCTAAGGTTTTATCTGCTTCTGTGGGTAGCAACTTCATGAAAATGGTTTCATACCAGATACAGAGCACTGGTTTGCAAGCACCATGTGAGAGACCTAGCAGCTGTGGTATTTCCTGGCATAACATGGAGAGAATATCTGAAAAGTCACACTACTCTTCAGATCTCTGTCCCTGACAGTCCTCAGCTTAGACAGTTTCTATTCTCTTAAAAATTCCTAAATAATCACTTCTTCTCACCCTTCACTTCTGGATTTTTTTTATGTGATTATATTGTATGCAAAATATATGTATATATTTTATTCTATATACAAAGCAGTGGTACACAAAGTAGATGCTTCCAAGTCCTAATTTCCTTTATAGAGCACAAGCTCTATTTTATACTGAAAGCTCAGAGTGACTATCATGCATCTCCCATTGTGCCCTTCAAGGGTTAACTTGTTGGAGGTTTGGATGTCTTATAGCTTTATAAT
The DNA here is from genome assembly GCA_013399135.1 of Heliornis fulica. NCBI lineage: Eukaryota > Metazoa > Chordata > Aves > Gruiformes > Heliornithidae > Heliornis > Heliornis fulica. Next base: position 33,783 of record VXBZ01005983.1, read on the forward strand.
CATCCTTACTGCTAAAAAGAATAGATTACAGGAGAAAGACTTGTTTTTACATGACCTTGGTTATTACATACAATGATAAAGCAAGTTTTATATAGAAAATTATAATTGTGAGCAAATCATAAGCTCATATTCAGTCTCTGCTCAGAGAAGTTTAATAGTGATTAAAAATTTCCCCTGATTTCATGGAAAATTATATTGATTGCCTGGCATAGGAAGGTGCTTGCTTTATCATTCTAGCTGTAGTGTGATTTTAGAAGGAAATCATGCAAGGTTTCTTTGACAGTTGTAGTGCCAATGTGTGGTATTGACTGTGTGATACAGACAGTTTCTGCTTTTTTATCACTTTTACCTGTAATAAATACTTTCTTTAGGGTATTTTTTAGTCAAGTCTGAACAAATGAAGTAACAAAATGTTTTGGGCACCAGTATTTTAACTGCTTATCTGAAGATAATTTCAGGACCTTCAATTCTGACATAGTCAGTCTAGTTCTGTCTAAAATACAGTAGGATCAGTTACCATTAATCCATAAACCAAGAGTATGTATGGATCATTTTGAAAATACAAGAGTTATAATAGAGACCTTAGAAAGACAATGCATTGTACAGCTATGCCTTGAACCTTGGCTGTTAACTGCATCAGCCTGTTCAATACCATACAACCCTCACTGCATATCAAATGTCTGACTAATTTAATATTATATGCCTATGGGTAAACTTTTTTTGCCCTACAAGTTTCACTGCGATCAATGTTCTGAACATTATTATAATCCTCCCACTCAAGACAAAATTATTTGCAGGAAACCTTTCAAATATCAAGCTATAACTCAAGTTAGGTTAGAAGAGGGGGAGGATGAGCTGAAGAGAGGATTAGTTCCATGCCAAATATCTGCAAGAACAGGCTGAAAAACAAACACAAATCATAGTAGGCAAAATCACAACACACTACCCACATAAATAAAACACCAGGCACATTCTGAAGACACACAACAGGGAGTTTAGTTGAGCTCAGAGTGGAGAGATTTTTCCAATTAGCTGACAATCTTTTTAGCAAGACACTATTCTGACCTTTACTTTTTATGTGATCATTTATAAAGTATAGATTTCCAAACCCACTGTATCTTAAGTGGTGGAGTTGATTTCATATTGTTTACATTGTAGATATACTGAAAGTCAAAAACAATTAAAAAAAAAAAACCAAAGCAAACCAAAAAGCTAAGAACAGCTTGGAAGTATCCCAGGAAAGAGAAATGGGCTGAGTTTTGGATTTTTTATTTTTTTTTTTTTGTATTGAGGCTTCTCCTATTTAATAGCTTTATTTGGAGTATGATGTAGGGTCTCCAGATGATGGATGTATCACCTCTTAGTTAAATTTCCATATTTATCTTGTGTACCTACTTTAGAGGTGTCTGTTTGGACTGATCCCTCAGTAATATGTCAGTTCTCTTTGTGCATTTGAATACACTAGCTTACCTAGGAGATTCCCTCCATTCCTTTGGGACTTCTGTAATCTGCCCTTGTCTGCATCATTTGTCCTTTTCTTGCTGCTGAGCCTGGTGTGCAATGAATAATTCAACCCTCTTTCTCACCTTAGACATAAGGAAAAGATAAATTCATAATCTGTCTGCAAATTGCAGCTTGAGTGCTGTGCTGCCTCCCACAGTTGCTTCAACCCCCTTCAAGCTACTTGGACCACCATTTTCTGCTGCCAACCCAAGGGTGTTTGCAAACTACTCCTTCACTCGTACACCTTAAGTGGCTCTCAGTGGTAGAATATGTCTTCAAAAGCGGGAAAGAAATAGCTTCATCTCATTGGTGAGGTGAATGTGGTAGTGGTGATGGCAGCAGGTAGCACTTAGCTCCTTGCCTAGAGTGCCAGTTTGTCTGGGATATAGGTACTTCCTGGTAGCTGCTATGAAGCTGTGTTTTGCATTTGTGCTGGAAACAGTGCTGATAACAAAAGGAGATGTTTTCATTTCATGTGCTGCTGAGCAGTGCTTAAGGAGAGCGAAGGCCTTTGCTGCTTCTCACCCCACCCCACCAGCTAGGAGGCTGAAGATGCAGGAGTTGGGAGAGGACGCAGTTGGGACAGCTGGCCCCAAATGACCCAAGGGATATTCCATATGGTATGATGTCATGCTCAGCCTATAAAGTTAGGGGAAGTAGAAAGGTGAGGATGTTCAAAGTGATGGCATTTGCCTTTCCAAGGAACTATTACATACAATGGAGCCCTACTTTTCTGGAGATGGCTGAACATCTGCCTGCCCATGGGAAGCAGTGAATTGCTTTGCTTTGTTTGAATGTGCTGCTTTTGCTTTCCCTATTAAACTGTCTTTATTTCAACCCACAAGTTTTCTCACTTTCCCTCTTAATTCTCTCCCCTGCCCTGCCAGAGAGACCTGAGTGTGTGGCTGGGGTTAAGCCTCGCCATTATGAGAAGAGCAGTACATGGTGGTTACCATCATAGACTGTTTCTGCAAGACCAACATTTCCAATTATGTCTTTCAGTTATACAAAAGATTAGGAACAGCACTAGAACCTGATTTCTTGTAAAGTCACCTTGTTGGTGAATACTGGTCTTAAACTAGTCTATTTTAATCCTTTTTTTCTGACATGCAGATGATACATTGACTACCAAAATGGTGCTTCTATATCTCTCATCTGTAACAATGCTTCACAAGTACCTGCTTGCTGACTGGGAGGCTTCAGGTTCTTCTCTCATTGAAACAATCTGGAAAACCACAGGTAGGGAATGACAAGGCCTGCATGTGAAATAACCTTTGCCGATTATTTTCAAGAAAGCCTATGGTTACTATCACTGGTAAACGAATGATTCATAAAATACGTGACTGCTTCATTTTCAGGGCTGCTCAATTTTTTTTTGTTATTTTTTCTCACACTTACGTGCAAGTATTTAATAATTTATGTGCATGTGTGTGAACACCACCCCTATCTATTCTGTGGGATGATTCTAAGAATACTGTCAAAGATTGTAGGATGGCAACTAGGAAAGCTAAGACCTCCTTGGAGTTAGACCTTGCAAGGGAGGTTAAGGAAAACAGGAAGGGTTTCTTCAAAGATATAGCGAAGAAAACTAATACTAGAGGCAGTGTATGCCTGCTGATGAATGAGGTGGGTGGCCTGGTGACTGAGAACAGTAAGAAGGCAGTTGCTGAATGTTTTCTTTCACTCTGTCTATACTGTTGGAGACTGTTTGCAGAAGCCCCAGATGTCAGAAGCCCCAGAGGAAGCCAGGATAAATGAGGAGTCTGCCTTGGTTGGATAGGATTGGATAAGGGACCAGTTAAGCCATCTGGACATCCATAAATCCATGCATCCTGATGGGATGCACCTGAAGGTGATGAAGGAGCTGGCAGGAGTCATTGCTGATATCACTGTACATCATCTTTAAGAAGTCCTGGGAAATGGGAGAGATGCCTGGGGACTGGAGGAAAGGAAATGTCGCTCCAGTCTTCAAACAGGGCAAGAAGGAAGAACCAGGTAACTACAGAGTTGTCAGCCTCACTGAAATACATAGAAATATCTTAAAGGGCCTCCAGGATGGGAGTGGAACATCTTCCTTATGAGGAAAGGCTGAGGGAGCTGGGTCTCTTGAGCTTGGAGAAGAGGAGACTGAGGGGTGACTACATTCATGTTTGTAAGTACATAAAGGGCAAGTGGCAGGAGGACAGAGCCAGCACAGTGATGGACAGTGATAGGACAAGGGGAAATGGGTCCAAGCTGGAGAATAGGAAGTTCCATGTGAATGTAGGAAAAAACTTTTTCACTGTGAGGGTGTCAGATCACTGGAACAGTCTTCTCAGAGAGTTTGTGGAATCTCCTTCTCTGGAGACATTCAAGACCAATCTGGACATATTTTTGTGTGATCTGATCTAGGTGATCCTGCTTGGGCAGGGGGGTTGGACTTAGTGATCTTTCAAGGTCTCTTCCAACTCCTGACATTCTGTGAATCTGTAATTCTGTGATCTCAGAAACAGCTTCTTTAAATGGCAGATTTCTATAATGTGGCTGTGCTCTGTGTAAGACTGGAAGTTCCCCAGAAGTCTATCCAATTATTTAACCTTGATAATGATTAAAGGTTGATATAGTTAAAGTTAATGAGCCAATTATTTGAGAATACCAGCTATCAAAACACTTTAGTGTAGTTAACTATGTACATTTATTAAAGTCATCTTGGCCTTCTCTTCTATTTTAGTCCTTATCAATAAGCCATTTTTAATAAGAGGCCTAATTGTTCAAGAATTAAAATACCTCTTGCAACCAAGCCCGGGTTATGAAGGAGTTCAGTCTATATGTTCTTTTTCCATGCAATTACCTGGTGTCAGCTTGCTAATTATGATCTCTCCAAGTAGATGGTTCCTTAAGCAGAAGCAAAGACAATATAATAGTAAGGCACTCCATTTCTGAATGAAACTGGTCCTGGGAGCAGTTTTTCATCTCATATTCCCCCTATGCTACTATTGCCACCTTATAACTCTCCCTACAATGAGCCTTTTTACTTCTACTACTTACCTCTAATATCTATAGGCAGATCCCTCCTACATCTCCTGTAAGGAAGGAGACAGCCTATTCCATGGGTAGTTAGCAGAGTGAGTTCAATGCAGTAGTGGACAGCTAGTAAGTGTGCAAAGGTCAGACAGCTTTTATTTCTAGGCTATGAAGTGGGTGAAAGGAAAAAAGGTAATAGCAGAGGTATTCCTGCCTTTTCCATGCTCTGTTATTTCACCCAGCTGCTTATTTTCTTGGGACTTATAGGAACTTCACAAACTGACATTCCTATCACTCTGTCCTATTGATTTGACATTGGTTGCATATTTAGGAGTTACTGACAGATAGAGAAAATTATAAAAACTATGTATCTATAAGCATACATGAATTCACACATACTAGGCTATGCGCAAATGCGATTGAATATGCCTCAACTTAAAAGAAAAGGCATCAGTTAAATCTTTGGGTTTGGTGGAGAGCAAACATAACCTAGGAAGGTTATATTGTCACATAATGCAGCCCATATATACCAAGTCGCAGATGTGAAAGCCAACAAGGCTTTGTGCCTTTACATGCTTCCAGCATCTCTGCATGAATCACCCTTGTAAAGCCTAAAATGAAAAACGAGTAACACATAATAGACAGAGATAATTGAATAGAAAGTAAGGACTGGAATGAGAAGGAATTATCATGTGGATGCTGACTTTTGTCACTGGCATACAAAACACTTCAGAGGAGGTAGGAAGAAGAAATATGATGGTGGAGCCTGCTTCAGTGTTGATGTATAAAGTGGATGTATCCTTGAAGAGTCAGAAAATCTATTTTTCAGCAGAAGTGTTTCTCAGACATATTGTGAGCTAGAGTGTAACAGTGCGGAGGTAGATGACAATTTTTCAAACTCAGGTTTACTCTGGTCTTACAAATTCATCACAAAACATGAAGTACAGGAAACAATAAAGTCTGCAGAAGCTTGATCAGACCCAAACAAAAAAATGCAAATAAGTTTAAAAGTATTAAATTCTGTTAAATGTCAGTAGATACATTTTATTTTTTTTTTTGCAAGCTACAAATTTTTTTGTTTGTTTAGCAAAGGCTACTCGGTTTTGCTGTCCAAGATTTTTTAAAAAATGAAAGTTACCCCATGCATATATTTTGAACTTCTAAATTGTAAAGCATTAGTCTCAAGTGACTCAAATCACAAGTAGAAAAGCTAAAATAAAAGTTCCTATTTATCCCATGTTTCTTTACTTCACAGAAATGAAAATACCAGACTAGACAAATTCAAAGGGACTTTTGTAGAAATAGCTTTATTGATTGCCAAAAAGCAAATAAACTGGAGAGTAGAATTCCCTCTGCCAAATGACAAATGCATTATAAATCTCAAAGACATTCTTCAACTTGAAAAACTGCTCTGTAGCTCCTGGAAAATATCAGAGAACATTGACCGAAGCATTTTATCCAGTAGCATGTTATTTAGCAACAAGTAAATTCTGATCTCTAGTGTTTTTAAAGCAAATTAAAAAAATTCTATATTGCTAATGCACTAATATTCCTTGTTTTTTCTTCTTTTGCCATGATTGAAATTATTATTGATCCATAAGGATTGCTGCTCTATTGTTTTGCAGTTTGGTTACTCTTCATTTCAGCCATTAATTGTGTTGCTAAACTTTCCTCTACAAATTTCCAAGGATTATAGTGTTATTACAATACAAAATGCTATAATTTTGTAACATACTGATAATAAATTTTTTACTACAGAAACAAATGGATTTAATTAAAAATTCAGAAAGCAAAATAAAGAATTTATTTTTTTTGTTTCATGACATTTTCCTAACGAATATTTCCTCCAGATGCTTTTCAAGGACATCTTCCATATCATTTAGGTCTCTTTTGAATAGGAGCTCAGTTATACACCTGTGTCACCATTTGTGAGGACTGAGTTTCTGAATAGCTTGGTCATTTTCAAGCCTTCTTGAGCTGTAGAAACATCCATCAAAAGGCAAATGTAATTAAGAATATACTTTTCAGAAAACATAAATTCAAAAGAATTTAAAAACACAATTGGAATTTCTACATAAATATATTATATTTTAAAATGCAGGGAAAAATATATGCATTAAAATGCCTCCAGTTACAATAGCAAATATATATTTGGTTTTACCCCAATCACTGAACTTTATCCTGAGAATAGGTATATTACTCTGTCTCTCCACTGTAACCATTTGTAGTCTTCTAATGAACTGCTTTAAACTGCAGTATTGATCTGGGTTTATGAATTCTGGTGTTGTGAAGGTATTTCCAAAGCATAAGAATAGAAAGGTAAGGGGTGTCCCGGTAGTGATATTTTCCTTGCTGTGGTTAATGTCTTAATGCTTTTCCCAGAAGAATTCATGACAGCCAGTAGTGCTTTTTCTGGCCTCTTAATGTTCCTTGAGAGGCATACACAGGAACATGAGAATGCCTTTACTGTCTTCATGTTTTTACTCCCAATGTCTGATTACAGGAACCTCAGCTACTTGTAGAACCATGCTCACCATGCACTGAAATACATTTTTTTGCCTTGGCCCAAATAGTTTTTGCTACAGACTGCAAAAAGAATCAGTTCACAAGTTCCAGTTTGATGCATGTTTTTTAAGAGTTTGAAGTTCACTGTTTGGATTCAGTACAGTATACAAGAGTATCTTCACGGAAGCAGTCTTTACAAAGAAAGTCCTAATCTTTGACAGTTGAAGGATGTTTGCAGAAGGAATGATTCCCCTTTTTATGCACACCTTCAATTACTCTTGCAGTAAGCAAGAAAGGGTTCAGCGTGACACTTGCACTTTGAGATCTCAACCACCACAATACATTTTACATACAACTAATAAGACTTTACTTATAAGCAATTTGGGAATAATTAGGAAATGCAATTTAGTTTGGAGCTGCTGACTGACAAAGAAAATAGAAATATGCCCTGAAACCAGATAACAAAACAACAAGGCTTGGTATTCATGCTAATTGCAGCTTATTTACTGAGTTACCTCAGTGAATATGCCTTGATTTCAATGAGATGCAACTGGAGAGAGAAGGTACTACTCAAGATATACACACATTTAGAATCCTATTCTACAAATCTACTCTAATTACTAGCTAGAAGGTGAGAATGTTTATTGCTTGATTATGAAAGCTGCGCATCATAATCATTGATATACCTCAATAATGGGAGTTGTTAATTTTGAAGTGTTAAACAACTGTTTGGTTTTTGCCAGTTTTATTCAAAAGAAGAAGTGAAATTACTGAAAATCTGTAAAGACATTTTCCTCTTCTTTCAATACTGTATTGTACTTATTCCATGATTAATAACCTACAAACCCAAGTTTACTTTCACTTCACTTCACTTTCTAGGATTTTCACAAGTCTAACTCTACAGATGTGTTAGAAATATCTTAAAATTAAATCAAAGTCAGTTATATCTTTCAAAAATTGAAAGCAGAAAGCATCATCTTATATAGATTATATATTTCGGACACAAATAGCGAACTGTAAGAGCTTTAATGCTTAATGACAGCATTTCCCTACATTTCACTCCTGTATTGTGTATCTGTTACTAAGTAGACAAATGTTGCTCCAGCTTATTTCACAGGATCAAGAAGAAGGTAAGAAAGTGCTAAATAGACACTAGCTGCTAATCATCTGATGAAAAAGAAGCCCACAAGGCTAATAAAGCAGAGTTGAAAGGAATATTGAAAATATGTATTTTCTACTGAAGATGCAAGAAAGGTCAATTTCTTCTTCTGGAAATCCAGGTAAGGAAGATGAAGTGCATCCTGTTCTCCAATGTCCTCTTGCTATTTTTATGTGATAGACATAAGCCAGGAGAATCAAGTCTTAAAAGCCAAGTGTTCAATGGGATGATCACAGTATGTCTGCCCTGGATTTGACGAGGAAGGTTATTACTTGTGAAACAAAACTGCTCCTTCCTATGCACTTTTCCAATGGAAAATCACTGTTCCTGGAAGTTTTACTTCTCTCACCTCTTAGCTTTAAAGACTTCTCTTGATCAACCAGATCTGGTGTGCTAGGAAGAAGAAGGAACAGTCATACAATGATTGTAATTCTCTTCTCTCTGAATGATGGATTGCTCTAAGTGATTCTCAGATTGTTCTCACATTCCGCAGCACACAATATCTTGAAAGATCTGAGAAAATTATCTGTATGTCAGTAATTCATAATAGAGGACCTTTTTTGTTACCTTGGGTTTTTTTGTTTGCATGCTGCTTTGTCTGGTTCAGACAAAAGTGACTCTGCACTCTATTCCCTCATCCAGGTCTTCATCGAATATATTGAACAGTACTGGTCCCAACAGTTACTTTCACTAACAACTTTCCTTCCTTATTATTGAAGACATGGCCAAATCTAAGTATGAACATGTTTAAAGTAATTTTCAGCATTAATGAATTTAGCTACAGAAGTACTCCTTGCTTTTCCAACTCAAATTTGTGCCATCTGAAATTCCTGTCACATGACACAGTAAGGAGGGTGGAGAGACACACCCTCTATGTGTATATATTTAACTCCTGTGTGTAGAGATGACGTCTTTAAGGCCTTCTCCCCAGTATCAGATAAGTGTATAAATTTCTCCCCTAAAGAACGAATGGCAATTTTACAAAGTGACCTAGTTTTGAACTATTTCTTGGCTGCTTGTTTATAAAGAACTTTAGAGTTTAAGTTAGGTTTTCAGTTTTATGAAGAAATAGTGGAGAAGGTGAAAGTCACAGCAATTTCCTCCCAGGAACTTTTCAGTCACATCATATACAGACAGGTCATAAAGTAGCAAGGTAGCATTCTCTGTCTGCTAGTGGTTGGTGAGAATGCATCTGTGAAATGACCTTATACATCTCTATCCACACTGGTAAAACCTTTACAGCAGATATGTATGTCCAAAAAAAGTCAAACACTATCCCCTTAAGAACTAGGTCATGGGTTGGACTTGGCTGCTGAGTTTCCTAGTTCTATTGTAATGCTTGGGAAGATTAGGATATGTCTGGACTCTAGGTTCTGATTTTTAAAAAGTTTCTTGTAGACACTGTGCCAGGTCTTCCAATATCATGTCAGTGTCCCAAAGGCTCTGTGGCCTCCTGTACCCAATTCTATGTGTATATGTTACTTTCAGTCAATGGGCACATGCAAAATCACTGGAAGAAGAAAGAGAAGTCCTTTAGCATTAAATATTATATTCTTTGAGATATTCACAAGTGCCTGCTGTGAGCTGTGCTTCTTTTTTCCCCCTCATCAGACCACTACCTTTCCAATTTAAAAAAATCCTATCTTTTATGGCATTTGTGCAAAGCTTTATACAGGTGTGTTGGTGCTATTATCGGTACTACTAAACTTGAGCACATCAGCACAGAGGAAAATATTGTTGATGTAACGGGACTTATAACTTTGATTCCTAACATCTTCACATTGTTTCCTCACATAGTTAATTTTTACAGACTTGCTCCTGTGCCATTTTCACATAAGTCTCTGTCTCAAGAAGTCATCTGACCCACCTCGAGTCCTTTTCTAGCACCGAACTACCTTCATATTTGTCTGCATCATATTAGATATATTTTTCTCTGTATTATTCTGTTATCTTTATTATCTTTTGTCATACGTCTTCCTATTTTTTTTTTCTTCCCCATTACCCGTATCCCTTTCATTTAATCTATATGTTTTAGCATATCACATCAACCAACCTTTATTTCTCCTTTCTGCAGCCTAGGTTTTTTTCCTTAGCACATTGTCCTATTTTCCTGTTTCTCCTTTTCTCCCCCTGGAGCATTTTTACAGTGTCCTTTGTCTGCCTTTTTCTGTCACATTACCCTGCTTCTGCTCTCCATTTTCTCTAGAGTGTCATTTTGGTATAAAAGAAATTGTATTGCATGTTATTTATTCTCTACAATTTTGGGTGAATGGACCTGCCTGTATATAGAGACACATTTACACATAGTATCCCCCAATTACTTCCAAATTGTCACTATAATTTCAAGAGTACACTATATTTATAGTAGCTGAATTCTCAAATGGTTAATACACTATAAATCTTACTCTGTCATAAAGAGGCAGTATTTGAATTTTGTATTTCTCCTGTGGATTCTTTTAATACCTACAGTGCCAGGCTTCAGCTAGGTATAAGGATGTGCAGGTGTGTAAATTGGGGGCAATTGAGTTCTTAATCACTAAGTTCCTAGAGTCCCACACAGGAGGAGTGTTTGGCTACTTCAGTCAGTAGCATTGATATGTGGGTAATGCAACTTGGGTTGTCATTCTTCTCCATGTGTTAGTAAACTGCAGTTGGCACAAAAAATGTATACGCAATGCGGGCATTTTGTTAATTCTAACTCTGGTTCAGTTGCCATTGCTTCCATAGGGAAGGTAAGAATGTCCTGAAGTATCCCTCAAGGGGTTTAGTTGGTGCTTTGTTCTGCAGAGAGGAAATCCCTGGGGTCTGTCTCTGGAGCAGCATTTGTCAGGCATGACAGTGCCTGAGAACAGTGCAAAAATTACATGTTTACTCTAAAAATAATGTCGTCTTGGTAGAGTGGCTTTGAAATACAGAGGAAATTTTTTTTACTGATGTTGTGTAAGAAAAGTTACATTTTTTTGAGTGTGCTTGATTGCCAAAGAAGATGTCTGAGATGAAAGTGGTTGCTGCAGAGCTGAAGTTTCCTTGAAAATATTTAAGATGAAAATAAGTAGGAATTAGGTGACAGAATGGGCACAAGATTTAATGTATACACACAGGACCATAATCTTAAGCTTTGCTCTGCCTTGAAAAATTCATTGGAAAGAGACCTTAGGAGGTCAACTAAACAACTTAATTACCCCACAGTAACCTCTTCCTTTTTTGTCTCTTGTGACCAAAAGTCTGCCTGACTTTTTCTTAAAGACCACAAATAACGAAGGCGCCACAACCTCAAGTTAACCTAGTCCAGTGTTTTACTTATGGCAATAAAAGTTTTCCTGATGTTTCACCTGAATTACCTTCTAGCTTAAGGTTTTCTATTTATATCAATTATGTGTATGGAGTAGATATTAATTTCTTTCTTGTTTCAGCGATCTTTAGGGAACTGGAGATTATTTTCAGAATTTTTTCAGACATCCCCTTTTTATGCTAAACACCCTCAGTTTAGTTTTGGGTTTTTTTTTTTT
>VXBZ01005983.1:45492-56175 GCA_013399135.1 Heliornis fulica
TTGCTTTGTTTTGGTTTTTTTTTTTGACAGGATATTCTTTATGCATGTGATCCTCTGAAGTTTTTCTAATTGCTCTGCATGTACGTTTCCTAAAACTCGACTTGTGAAGAGACTGTTTCCTATGCTGAATGAAGTGGGAGGAAGAACACATATCTTTCATATGGTGTCTTTTTCATGACAGCATGATGTAGTCTTGCATTCAATATTTGATATACTATAACTTCTAGGTCCTTTTCCAAAGAACCAGTAAGTTTGTTCTGCAGTCTGGTGAGCTGTTTCTGCTTCTGCATGCTAGTTTATTTTTGGGGCTATTTACCTACTCTCAAGATGACTCTGAATTGAACCCTAAGCATCCAAAATACACGGTCCCAACAGCCTCATGCTGGCAGTAGAGATTAAAAAAAAATATAGTCTGTCTTTTTTGGTCACAAATTAAATTGTTGAATATTGCTCTGGATGCAGAACAGAAATCTGATGAACACTTAATGTGTCATTCTGACAGCAGACCTATTCCAGAATGATTTAATCTTGTTTGTGTTTCTTTTAGGTTGCTTAAAATGTCTCATGTGAGAGTCATCATATAAAGGATAAGATACTTCTCTTGAATCTACAATGTTACATTGATTTACAAGACTAGTAGGTTGTTTTGACTTGTTTTTTACAAGTAGTAAGCCTATATTTCCAATTGAAGTCATGTTATGTTAATTGATCTAAAATTCCCTGCTCTGTTTACTCCCTTTCTGTCTTCCATCCTTCACCTGCCATACATAAATTCTTAAAGATAACATCTGCAAATCTGAGATTGGTTTTACTATGTCTTTATCCTTGAATGAAGTTTAATATTTTGTTTTGTTTTTAAGTTAGAATTATTATAAACCATATAAATTATCTTGATAGTTTGTAAATGATTCCTTTCAAATCTAGAGTCATCAGTATAATCTTTTGTCAAGAGCAGCAAGTGTGATGAGGACATTGGTCAGTGGATTCAGCTATGAATTCCCACAGGTTATGAGAATCAGCAAATGCTGGGAATGTTTTGCTGGCCACATTGCTCTTGTTCACTGTTGCTAAAGGACACTGTACTTTGTTTGCATTCACCACCTTCACCTGATGATCTGAGAAGTCTTGAAACACTCTGGGTAAACTTGAGCACTTCTGTTTCACAGGAGTATTGACTCTTTAACTATGGCATTGAAAGCTTTTATTTCCTTTACCAATTCTCTTCTTATCTTGGATAGAACACTGATGTCAGGAATTCCAACAGCAATGGCTAAACCATTGGACAAATCAAACACGTTCCTCTGCTTTCCAGTCATGGGTCACTTTGTTATCTAATGTTATCTAAAATCATGATCATCTTGCAAGCATCTTTTCTGTATGCAGTATCCCATTGAAATAGTGGGGCTAGTTAGAGATAATTTCAAGATCAAGGACATGGTGAGGTTTAAGTCAAAATTACTTAAGTCAAAAGAAATATTGTTTATTGCTTTGGGTCTTAGTTCAATCACTATTTTGCCTTAAATTCCATGGTGGAAAAAATATTATACTGTCTCACTTTTTAAGGTTATTGTGTTGACTAAAGCTTTTATTTCTTTATTTTTCTGCCTATAACTTTCATCCAGGCACACAAACCATTAGGATGACAGATATTTTTATATTTACAAACTGAAATAGTTTAAAAATAATCATCATCGAGCATTGGAACGGTCTACCCAGGGAGGTGGTTGAGTCCCCATCTCTTGAGGTGTTTAAAAGATGGGTAGATGCAGTGCTTGAGGACATGGTCTAAGGGTAGACTTGGTGGCGGTAGGTTAATGGTTGGACTGGATGATCTTAGGGGTCATTTCCAGCCTTAAAAATTCTATGATTCTATGATTCTATATGCTTTCTGTCACCAAGAATACTTAAAACTAGAAGATGGAGCAGCAATGTGTTTTATCTTTATTGTCAGTAGAACTAAGTCTGGTGGTACTAGTATCTGATATTGAACACTATTTTGGTTTTCAAGCAGCTGCAGTCTAGAAAATAAAATTTCACTGATAAGGAGAATAGAGATGAAGTAGAAACTATTGTGTTTGTATTATCTAAGACGGAATTAAAGGGAGGTTGGTAATCATCTAGCAAATTACTTGCTTTGCAAGTTTGTGTGGGCTGGTTTTTTTAATTACTCTCTCCCTGTGATCTCTGTATATTAATTCTCAGTATTTACAGTGAATATTATTTAGGACAGGAAAAGATAGGAGTGTCTGTTAGGAATTTTGTGCTAAAAAAAGATTCCTAGTGTATGGCTTCTTAGGAGCTGTAGGCAGGTGCTGTAAAGTTGTTGGTTTTAAATGTCTTGCAAGCCCTGTGGCACATCACGTTACCTGCATCTCCTATGTTCTACAGAGCTAAATGTTGGAATGACCGGCTGTTATTTTCTGTTGTTCATTAGAATGTGATATTCCTATACTGTTGTGTAAATGTGTGTCTTTTCTCTGAAGCATTGGAAAAAAAAAAAAAAAAGAGGTGTTATGTCATTTGATGCAAAATGTTTCACCTATGCAGAATCTCCAGGGGAAAAAGGCCCCGAAGTCTACCACATATAAATATTTGTATTTGAGTTACTTGTACTGCAATCACAATGAAACAATCCTTAGTGCCAAGCTGTGACTGCATTACAGTGTAAAGTGACAGGGAAGAGTTTGTAATGGACTGAAGAAGAAAGGGAAAGCATCAACTTATCCAACACAGTTTGGTTAATTTAATTTTCTTGCATGTGTTACCGTAGGAAAGCAGAAAGGATGGCTTTACAGAGACTTGCAGACACTTTGGCATTTGAATTGGAACTGTACCTGAAGAGCTACAGTTCGAAAGCTTATATAAGAAGAATGAACATAGTGTGTAAGCCTCTTAAATATATTTCAGTTCCTTTATGCATTGCCAGTCTTCTCACATACTTGTTTATGTGTGTTTGTTTCTTTTATGTACTTTTATATACCATTAGACTGATAAAACCTTCTAGCTTCTCACTTCTAACTTATACTGATATTTTTCTTTTTTAAAATATATGACAGAGAAGCTCAGGCTACATAAAATAGACATCACAGACAGATTTAGTATGCAATAAGGCTGCATGCTGAACAAAATGTGACCATCTGCAGTGTCTAGAAATAAAAGCCCATCTCTGAGCATATATGGAAGTCAGAGATTTGTCTAACTCATTTACAGCACAATCAACTGTTGTGCCAACATAAATAGTGGCAAACCATGTAATCCCCACTCAGCTTTTGCTCAAGAGTTTGGGATGACTGTAAGGTAGGTTTTTAAGTGGAAAAAGACCCTGATGTTATTCATTACAGGATAGGACACATGTCATCATGTCATGGGTTATGATTTTAATACTGTCACCTGAAGGATTCCAAAGAAACAGTTTCATAAGAAACAGTTTAATAATGTTAATTATGAATAATAATGGATGATTCATTGCCTCATATAACAGAATTGACAAAGTCCATGAAGGGCTAGCACACAAACAAGCATGTTGAACATGTATGCAATTAAAAATGAAAATTTTTCTAGGTGACTGTGAACCTATTGCACCATTTGTTTATTTAAGGACATCCAGAAATAATGGTAACATTTCACTAGTCTAAATAACTTCTTTTCAGTTAAAAATGTGTGAAATGAGTTGAACTTAAGCCCTCTAAATCAAAACTTGCATGAGATTGAATTGTGCAGCAAGAACTGTGAGATCATAATTTTAAATCTGTCTGGGGAAGAATGATTTGCAAGACTTTTGGTTTCCTTTTTTTACCGATTTCCAATTTAATCATCAGCCTGCATCAATCCTAAGCCTTTTTCTGTCACAGCATAAAGATCTCTTTATGTGAACACATTAAACTCATTGTATTTTCTGTGTTTATTATATTATTCTGTCCTGTTATATTAAGGAGGATGATGATATTCATTAAGAATATATAAGACTTTAAAGACTGGTGATAACCTGTTGTGATAAATATCACAGAAGGATCAGGAAATGGTAGTGAATCCAGGCCTGAGGAAATCTTAAAGGCTGAAGGGTGAGCGAATCTCTCTACTCTCCCCTCCCTAAAACTTTTCATCTCTTCTCTTTTCAGTGAATATAATGACAGTAAAAAAAAGTACAAAAAATAACCATATCCTCTGGCATTTTTAGAAGTGTGATTTCAAAGTTCTTTTCAAAACACTTTATTACCCTATTCAGGCCTTCAAAATGACACTCAAGTTCACACTTCCAAAGTCGTCTTTTTTTTCCTTCGGACTGAACTGTGGATTTTACAGATACAGTTGCTAGCTCCATTTCAGTACAAATTAATCCAAAAAGTTGGATTAGTACTGCTTTTCAAAAATAAGGACACCTCACTCTAATAGTTTCATGTTTCACCAGCTTTGCTTATCTAGGTAAGGATACCCTGCTTGTTTAAAAGTAGTTGTTGCAACACTATAGATGTGTTGCAAGTCATCATGTTTTCTTTGTAGGAAGCATTGGAAAGAGGTTTTTCTTCCTTACTGCTTTTTACTTTGATAAGTGATTGCACTAGAATCAATTATCTGTATTGCTCTATCCCATTTTCACGTGTGACTATCACAATGGCATCTCTTCTAGCTCCAAATGTAGTTTTAATGCTGTTACCTAATTTGCTTGTTAGACATGAGACTTCAGTGGATATTTCACAGAAAGGAAAACCATGTAAGGACTTTGATCAGCAAGTGGAAAATACAGAGAACCTGTTGGGTCTCTTACCTCTGTTTGCAATTTTTGAGGTTTGTGCTTTCTGGCTATTTCAGTTTTTTATCTTCACAGTGGTTTCTTGGGTTTTTTTGTGGGTTTTTTTTGTTGTTTGGTTTTTTTGTGTGTGTGGGGGTTGTTTGTTTTTTTTTTTTCCAGAGGACAGTGAGCTCTCAGCTAAAGTTGGATACTGTAAATGCTAAGAAATGCAAATAATAATTACATCTTTGTTTGTTTGTTTGTTTTTTTCAAAATAGGAACCATTCCATGACAATGTGGCTTTGTTAAATGGGACTAGATGGATTGAACTGTAATCTGTTCATTATTACTGCCAAAGAACAATGCATGCTGCCTAATGTATAACAGAAAATAAGCTATGCTATGTATCATCTCCGCCCGTCTCCTCTTTCCCAATATTACAGCAGAATCAGCTCTTGTGCGCTACACAAACATCTGAAAAAAAGTCAGGGTTGATTTTCCAGAGGTCCCAGCACAAAACTGATAGTTCAAGTGATGTATAAATACTAATACATTTGTCTAATCTTTTATTTGACACTATTTCTGGCTTTAAATTGTATGGACTTTAAAGGTGTTATGCTTTTGAATAATTCAGGACACTGTTTAAAGAAGGTACTTAATTTAAACTAATTTTAGTTTATAGAATTGCTTTTTTTGATACAGATGAATCCTGAATAAGGGTCGAAAAGGATAAAAATATCCTTCAATAGGAAAAGGAAAAAAAAGTAAAAAAAATAACCCAGATTGTGTCATTTGTTGTATTTGGGTTCTTTCAGTTCCAGGACAGGATACATATACAAGTTGGTAAACAGAAAAGAAGTTAAAGTAACATTTTTATTTATCTTTAGTGAAAAATAATATAATGTCATTTTTTATTTTTCTTCAACAGAACAACTTATATTACATAGGTTTTGCTTGCAATTGGTACAAAGTTTGATGCAATAATACACTTCACCTGCAAATGATAAGTGATTCCTGCCAAGAAAACATGAATACATTTTAAAACCAGATTTTTTTCCCCCCAAATCTATAATTGGAAGCATCTCCCTTACCAACAACTGGAAATTGTTTTCTCTTCAGTGGAAAAAGAGGTTATATTTTTCAAATACTATTTAATTTCCTTATCTAATTGCTTTGGCATAAACAAGATACAAAAGCTTTTGCTGCCTAAAAACTCACAATTTCTATTTTACATCAAATTATAGTAGCTTTGAAAGGAAATAATGCATCTGCAGATGGTGCTGAATTGCATGAAATTAATTACTACATGTGCAAGTTCTCAGTAATTAATTCCATTGAGGCCTGTAAAATCCATTGTGAGCTGAATTACATGCTTTTTAGTCTTTTCTACCTGAAAATTGCTGTATCATATACTAAGTCAAGTTAAAAAGTTATAAGGAAAATATATTAAGTTCATCCAAAAAAAAAAGTGCATTAGACTTTCTTTGTCATGCTCACAGTATATAAAATCAAGCAGTTAGTGAGCTTGTGTTAGTACAGTGACCAACAACTTCTACATTTCTTTCTGTGAAATAATTATCTACTACTGATGTAGAAAACATTCAAAGTTGTTGGGCTCGGTGTTCAGTCCCCACATAGTAAGTAAGTAAGCAGACACAAGGGTTGCAGTCTTCAGAACTTATGGCTGCTTGTAACAAGCTTTTCATGTCTTAAGTTTGGACAATTCAGGAAGAAAATGGAATATTTTAAGAATATTTACCCTCTAGATTTGACACTATGGGTAAGGCAGACACAACAGTCCCCAGACTGTGAATCTTGGCAGTGCCCAGGGGCAAGACAAGCGCTTGATTCATCAAACCACGAGTAGACCTTACACATACAGAGGAGAAATGAGGGAGCGATACTGAAATACCAGTGTGGTTTGCAGCAAATTCAGGAGGTTTGAAGGAATTTTTAAGGGTAGAAATTTTGGGCGGGTATTGCTCACCTTATGACTAGACCGCTAACCCAGCTTGGGAAGGAAGATATTGATGACACGCAGAAATTCTGGTTGGGTTGAGAACTCCACATGTTAGTCATGTCCTGTCTCCTAGTCAGATGAAGCCTGCTTAGTCTGCACTCAGTAAGGACAAAGCTCACTATGGGTATCATGCTATGTAATATCTCTGAAGCCATTGCCACTCTACAATTTCTAACCAGCCATTCAGCCAAGATTCACTCCTGTGAATAACGTTAGTGCCTTTGTAGACATGGCTGTGGTAGCTTGTTGCATTTGTGCTCGTTGGGGGTCTGTAGAGGTAGGGAGACAGCTGATCTAATCTGATTACACCTCTTGTGATAGCTGAGATAATTTGCTATAGGATAAGTTGGGTGCAACTGCAAGGGCTATGCTATGCAGAGCAGATGTTGATGTACATGCTTTTTGGCAATAGTTTGCTAAAACTAGTCCTTTGACACATTCAGCCTTATGGAATTTTCTCTCATTTACACAGCAGTATAGGAATATCACATTCTAATGAACAACAGAAAATAACGGCTGGTCATTCCAACATTTAGCTCTGTAGAACATAGGAGATGCAGGTAACGTGATGTGCCACAGGGCTTGCAAGACATTTAAAACCAACAACTTTACAGCACCTGCCTACAGCTCCTAAGAAGCCATACACTAGGAATCTTTTTTTAGCACAAAATTCCTAACAGACACTCCTATCTTTTCCTGTCCTAAATAACATTCACTGTAAATACTGAGAATTAATATACAGAGATCACAGGGAGAGAGTAATTAAAAAAAACAGCCCACACAAACTTGCAAAGCAAGTAATTTGCTAGATGATCACCAACCTCCCTTTAATTCTGTCTTAGGCTGCAGTTTGGTTTGTTGGGTTTTTTTTTGGTTGGTTGGTTGTTTTGTTTTTTTTTTTTATAGAAAAGGCCGTGTAGAACCAACCTATTACAAACTGAACAATAACATTTTCAACACATTTTTTACCTAATTGTTGTGTTATTTAATCAGGGAAGTTCCTGTAAATCAGAACATTTCCAATCAATGTGTGGCTAAAGAATAGATAGTCTTATTGAAAAGCCAATAATCTAAACAATTATCTTAATCAGCTTGAATTGAATTTTAGCTCTTGTCTCAACCTTTATGACTTTTTACATTTTATGGAAATCAAATAGGAAGGGAGTACAAGGTTTCCAGATGGAAATTCTGGTACCTGTAATAATGCAAGAAGTAAATCTCATATTCTATCCACTGCACTGCACTTAAGAATATGACAAAAAATGAATAAAACTATCAGTCTCCAAACTCGCTAATGCAGGTTGATACCTTAAGTCTCACACTCCCTTAGAAGACTGAGGTGGAAAGAAACTCTGAGAAAGGAACAGTGTTTTCTTTGCCTCAGGCACTGAGGATACATGACTCCCTGGCCTTTCTACTTTTTGCAGAGCCATGGTACGCGTGCTTCTGTAACCTTTCAGTCCAGACAGCAACTGGATAAATGCCAAGGAAAGCATGATCTGTTTTCTAATCAGCAGACAGGCTACTGCATGAACAAGGCCAGTTGAAAACAGAAGGCAATTTTTTTTATTCCATAACCCCGGTGTGCTGGCTACAGTAACAGACAGTATATTGATTTAAGTTTGGGAGTTTTCCATTTGTATCATATACAAGGCACACATATATAATTTGTAGTTTTTCTTGGCTGAATTAAAGAGTAATTATGTGGTTGACACAGATTAGAAGCACATCATGAAACTGCTTCCAGTATTTCAAAAGCTATAATGAAATATGGTTTGGATATTTGGATTTCACAGAAACCATGTACCTGGTAAAGAAAGTGCTCTTGCTAAGTGAAGTGTCTGCTTTAATAGCCATATATAGTAATATCTGAATTATTACAGGCACCTATGTCTTCCTTACATGCAGTGGGCTTCTCATCAAAGACTTATGGACAGTGCCCTGGAGTTCAGCCTAATTTCATTAAGAAATCATAAGAAAGAGGGTATGTTACTGCCAAATAGATCCGTGGCTAAAGTATCACTTTGGAAGGTTCAGCATAGGGGTAGATTTATTCTGTGACTTGAACAGAAAAGACATTGGGTCTCTCTCCTGGTCCTGAAAGCTGTGATGTACCAGAGATTCAAGCAAAGTCACTCTTTCTACTCATAATTGTTTTCCTTTTCCAGTAACAATTAATATGAATTGAGTTAAATAAAAGAAAATATCTCTGTATTTTGCCCAGTTGCTAAAGAATACTCTAGATTGTGGAGAAAATGTGACTTAACACTGTTGTACTAATAATCTATAAAAAGTAGGGAAGCTGTGTCAGTGAAGATCGCTTAGCATGGAGAAAAAGGTAGGGGACTCAGACCTAAATTTAGTACGTTCATGTGAGATAAGCCAACCTGGATGTAGTCCTATTTGAGATAGTCTGGAACATCTAGAATAGCTACACAAGGCAGGACAGTGGACCAATGAAACGATTCCACAGTTAATAGCCATTGTAGGACAAATGAAATATTCCACTGTTCATGAAGTGACCATGGGTAGGCAAACAAATCATTAACTCTTTCATGTTGTCTTCGTTCTTGCAGAGTATTTCCTTTGAATGTGCTTGAGTTTCCTTGGCGACCCTGGGCCTCACCATGTAGCTAACAGCAGGTATCTCATTAAAAAACCTCCCTCTCATGGTTGAAGTATAGCTCTTAGTCTTGTACTAGTATTGATTTCGAAGTTGCTTCATATCTGTCTACCAGTAGGTACATAAACATTTATAGTGCACAGGTTGCATATGCTAGTGATGTTGAAGATGATGCTTGCAACACAAATTGTGGTGTTACCTTCTTAGTCTCCTTATAGTATGTGTCCCTAAAGACTCATTCTTGAGCAATTTATTTTTTTTTAGAGAACTATACAACATTTTGATTATATTATTTTGCACCTTGATATACTTTCACTTTTTTCTCTCAAAGATTTAATGGGTTAAATAATAAATGATTAATCGTTTGCTTATTTTAATTAATGACAGTCATTCATAACAATACAAATAATTTTTTCAAATTTTACCTTGGAATTAAAAATTAACTAACAATTATAATAGGCCTTATTTTCCCCATCCTCAAATATTGATAGTCATACTTGTGTGGACGATTACTTTATATTAATTAACAGTTATTTATCCTTGTTAACATTGGAAAAGTGCTTGGAGATCCATGGATGGAAACTAGGATACAAGTACAAAGTATTTTCTGCTGCTAACTAATCTATTTTACCAGAATCACAAAGATGCGAGGGAGAGATGGATGCAGCATAACAGCTATTCTGGCCTCCTGGGAGCAAGTTAACATTTTTTCCTGAGAGGACTGATCTGTTCATAGATTAGATAATCAAACACAGACACATTATACCAGCAAGGTGTTTTAAAGGAGAACCTTGACTAAAAATAAAGAGGCTCCTTGGCCATCCTGTAAACATCAGCAAGACATGTGAAAGGCCTTGATAAATGCCATTATTTTTAATCCTCACTTTTAAAAAAGGTGGGGATGGTTGTAATGAATCACATTCTGCTCTGAGTAACACTGATATAAAAACAGAAGAGCTACATTTTAAATAAAAATCAGGGGACAACCTTCAGCTTGATTAAAGCACACTTCCTAAATGAGGTTTCTGTGGGTTTATACCCTGTGCGTTTGAAATCAGAAATCTGGGCCAGATTCAGAACCTTTTAAATACTCTTTATTCTTTATGAAGGTGGAAACAAGACCAAAGCTATTTTTTTTCCAACAAGTAATTGTTTTTGAAAGGGAAATCTAGCAGTTTCATGAATCCCCAAACAAACCATTTTAATATATGACCATAAACCCACTTCTAATCACATCTTAGTGTCACAGAATCACAGAGTCAAAGATTAGGAGTCAGATCGGACCTTGAAAGATCACCTAGTCCAAACCCC
>VXBZ01005983.1:56293-74931 GCA_013399135.1 Heliornis fulica
CTGCTCTGGACTCTTTCAAGGAGTTCTATGTCCTTCTGGAACTGAGGGGCCCAGAATGGGATACAATACTCCAGGTGTGGTCTCACCAGGGCGGAGTAGAGGGGGAGGAGGACCTCTCTTGACCTACTAACCACCCCCCTTCTAATACACCCCAGGATGCCATTGGCCTTCTTGGTCATAAGGGCACACTGCTGACTCATGGTCACCCTGCTATCTACTAGGACCCCCAGGTCCCTCTCACCTACACTGCTCTCCAACAAGCCAGTCCCCAACTTTTACTGGTACCTGGGGTTGTTCCTCATCAGATGCAATACCCTACACTTGCCCTTGTTCAGTCTCACTCAATTTCTCCTTGTCCAGCTCTCCAGCCTGTCTGAATCTTGTTGAATGGCAGCACAACCTTCTGGTGTGTCAGCCCCACCTCCCAGCTTTGTGTCACCAGCAAACTTGCTGACTGTGCACTCTATTCCCTCATCCAGGTCATCATTGAATATACTGAACAGTACTGTTCCCAATACCAATCCCTTGAGGGACTCCAAAAGTTACAGGCCTCCAGTCAGACTCTGTCTTTTTAATTACAACTCTCTGATTTCCTCCCTTCAATCAGTTCGCAATCCACCCCACTACCCTCCAGGCCACACTTCCTGAGTTTTTCCAACAGGGTGCTGTGGGAGACAGTATCAAATGCCTTACTGAGATCCAGAAAAACCACATCCACTGCCCTCCCATCATCCATCCACCTGGTTATATCCTCGTAAAAGGCTATTAGGTTAGTCAAACATAATTTCCCCTTGATAAAACCATGCTGACTGCTCCTCACAACCCTCTTATCCTTGATGTGCCTGGAGACAGCACCAAGGATAAGTCATTCCATCAACTTCACTGTCTGTAGCTGATCCTCTTCCGCTGCTCATCCATAGGGCCACCAGCAATCTGGCTTGGTAAGACCCTGAGTACATCTGGAGGGGCCACTGGTGGCATGAGGATGGACTGCAGGCTTTAGAGTGGGCCAGGGTGGTCTGGTGGCATTTCCCCGATCAAAGGGAAGTGTTTGGAGAAGGGTACACTGATCCTGTAAGTTAATACCTTCTACAGAAGTTGTGTCATTGAGGGGGGTTGGTTTTTACAGATATAGGAGACTCTTTAAAGGCTGAGAATGAGAGCAATGGGATCCATCTGACAAAACATGGCAAGAATAATTTTGCCAAGAGGGTTTTGGCGGGGGGCTGAGATGTAGGGGGGCTGAATTAGCTGAGGCCAACAAAATGTTTGGGGGCTGAGCACTTGTCCTGTAAGGATAGACTGATGAAGGAGAGGCTTGCTGAACCTGGAGAAGAGGTGGCTTCAGGGGAACCTAAAAGCAGATCATAGTGCCTACATGGAGGGTGCTGAGGAGACAGACCTAGGTACTCCACCGTGGTGCCTTGTAGTAGGATGAGAGGCACTCTGGAAAGCCTTAAAAGTGGTTTCAACTAAGACCAGACAGGTATTCTCTATGGTGATTTAAGTGTTTAATTTACAATGATTTCTAAACAAGTCAGACATTTAGATAGGTTTGAGAAATTTGTACTAAGCACCATTCTCCTTTTTTTTTTTTTTTTAAACATGCTAGGTGAAGAAGCCATTTAAAAAAAAAACAAACTATATTTTAATGCATCGATAACAGTTCTCTTTGGCTCATGCTTCCTAAGAAAAGAAGCAGTTGGTAAGAGGAAAATCAGCTTCCTAACCCTTCAGAACTCTTGAACTGGAAAAGAGAAATACATTACAATACCTCTCCCCAGCACTATATATTCAGCATGCTTCCAGTTTCAAGCAAGCAGTCAGAAAAACTGGTTCACTAAAAGAAACTAATAGTTCTCTGATGATTTCATATCACAGCACCATGTGCAGAAATAAGTCCCATTCACAAATATGGGTATCTGCCAAAGTGCACTCCATCAATTTGATGCTCTTTCTCCTACAGGCAAAGCAATCAAGCCATTTACTAGGGAAAATAGTTTTCCCCTTGTCATCAATATTAGCAGGAACAGCTTAAACTATATCTGCCACTTTGTGGGAGATCAATGCAAAGAAAATAAGACCAGTAGGAAAACTGCAAGACTGCACTAGGAAAGCAGAAGTAATTTTCTAACTACTGCCATGCAATTACATTAGATAGCTTTTATTCAGAGCCTAGGAAGTAACTGTGTTGGGCTCAGAGGTTGTCATAGGTGAAAAGGTGAAAGAAATATTTTGTGTACTACAAGCAATTAAATACTGCCATTTTGCCCAAATCTTTGTTTCCTGCCATTTTTGATGGATTAAATGTTCTTAAAACATTGTGATGGCATGGGGAAGGGCATATCTAAGGGTTTAAGCATATAGTAATAGAGTCATTTGAGTTGGAAAAGATTGAGTCCAACCATTAACCTAGCACTGCCAAGTCCACCACTAAACCATGACCCTAAGTGAACATCTACATGTCTTTTAAAAAGACATCTATATAATTTTATTTTTAAGACATCTGCATGTCTTTTAAATACCTTCAGAGATGGTGACTCCACCACTTCCCTGGTCAGCCTGTTGCAATGCTTGACAAACCTTTTGAGAAAGAAATTTTTCCAAATATTCAGTCTGAACCTCCCATGGCACAACTTGAGGCCATTTCCTATACCTTACTTGTCCTATACCTTGTAACTTGTGATGTGTCTAAGTTCAATGTGACTGCTATTCTTGAAGACTGCATAAACATATGCATCAAAACTCAAATACATGTTATGACTGAGTATGAAAATGAAGACAGACACTTGGAAGAGGCGAATTCTGCTTTTTCTGCTTCATGCAGGTGAGAATAGTAGAGGCTAAAAAAAAACCAAAAAAAGAGCTCTTTTTAAGACTGAAGGGTATATCCTGTCTTAACACTGCAAAATGGTAAAGCACAAAGGTAAGGTGTCTTTATTGAGAGAATGTCCAAGAATATAAAGTTTATTTTTCTCTGGAATCTGACTTCTGCATCAAGGGACTTTGCACATTCTTTGTAAATCAGCAAAATTCATCAAATAAATCAAAGTTAATCAACAAGTAACTTTTGTTTCTAATTGCCTTGTTGTGAGCATGCAGTTCAAAAAGGTTAATTAGCATTAAAATCAAGTCCACTATTTTGATAAAATGATTTGGATGTGAGAAATTATCTTCCTTGTATACAGGTATGATCAGGGACTGCAAAGCTCTAGTTGGACAATGAATGAGCTTGCTCCTGTTACATTTGAGAACAGAACGCTGGCTTGTTAACTCTGGTCAGAATGGGCTGGAAGGTAAGGCAAATATCATTAGTGCCCCGAAAGACTCATAGCAACCTATAAAACTGGAATACGGGGAAGAATCTGGAGCAATTCACTCAGATAACACACTTATCCAGTACCTGTAACCATCTGCAGTTCTTCAAATTTGTAGTCATATTTTGAGGCTGCCTTATTAGTTTGGTTTAGACATAACAAGGCCAACAGTCATTTATTTACTGCAATTTAGAGGCTCAAACACTTAGTAAGAATGATCATTACTCACTGCAGTATAGAGTGAATCATACAATATGTTAGGTTGGAAGGGACCTTTAAAGATCCCTTCAGTAAGGAGGGACACCTTTAACTAGGTTAATCAGGTTCCTTAGAGCTTCATCAAGCCTGAATCATTAGTTAAGTCTGGTTCTGTATACATTATGTCAAGAAAACTGCCACCTTCAGCTGACAAGGAACTAAATTTGTTAGGTTGGCTTTGGCTAGTTCATTACTAAAGTGTAGTATGGTTTGGATTGAAAAAGGACCTTAAATATCAACTAGTTCCAATCCCCCTGCCATGGGCTGCTGCTGCTTTCTTCCATAATATTCCTTCTGAAGCTTATCATAATCACCACCAGATCAGAGTGGTTTTAAAACCCTATCCTTTCATCTAACCCAGAATCATTTGGGTTAAATGAAAATACATCAGCAAGTTAAATTTCCTTTACTTCTTCTTGGCATTGCACTTTAGAGCATCTAGCTTTCTCAGTGCTACTTGCCCATCTCTCCTAAATATTCTCTCTAATTAAGACTATGGCAGAACACTTGAGGCACATGGTAAAACAGTGAAAACCTTTAATGACCTTTTCCACATCCTCACCTCCTTTCTGCGTTCATCCAGGTCCATAGGACCCTAATCTTTAATAGTTGCACTTAGCTGAAAAGAAGAATAACTTTTGTCCTTCTGTGGGAGAAGATTAAGACTGGTCAGATCAACCTGTATGTGTACCATACGCTGTCCAGCTGTCTGGCTTACAAGAGAGAGATGAAGGAGATACTATGGAAATGGAGCCTCCAGCAGCCGTTTCCTGAGCTAACAGCTGACTGCTTGAAGGAAGGAGTTTTCTCATTCTGTTAATGAGAAATGTAATGATTTCAACCAGAAAATACCTCTGAAGAGTTTATATTAGCCAAGAGAGACATTTGTACACCTTCTAGGCCATATGTTCACTCAGTGCATGCTATTGCACAGAAATGAAAAAAAATATGGACAGCGATGTGACAGATGGCTGCTTATGGCAGAGAATGGCTTGAATGTTCTGCCACAGATTAAAGAAAACAAATATATGAAGTGGCTTTACTAAAGGAATACCATAAAATACTGCCATCTTATATTTTCAATACATTTTTACCTTTGCTCATTTTTCTTGTAAGTTTTATGAAGTTGTTAAATAGAACTGTGTTGAAAATTTTTGGAATCAGGGTTGGTAAAATAACTACTGTCAGCAGAGTATTTCCTGTAGGATTTATGTTTAGAAATACCTCTTTCTCTTTCAGAAACACTGGTCTGAAATAGTCCTAGATGATACTTTACAAAGCAACTATGTGAAAATCAAGATAGGTTGAAGAAAATTATTTCCATGCTGAAATTTGTCCTGTGAGTGTCGTCGGAATTTCTGGGCTCCAGAAAGAGAAATGTAGTTTTGTGCATCATTTTGTATTTAAACTTGCAAGATACAGATCTGTGTCTAAAAGACCCCAGGTAGCTTGACTTCTCTCCAATGATTTTGCTTGTGCATTTGCTTTCGTACCTGTTTCAAATTGACTGGCTTTATTTATCCCCATAAGAGTTCTTCGTCAACTGTCCTTGTGATGCATGTGTGAATAAAGGCCCATTCTTGTGAAACAGGAAAAATAGAAAACCACATAATACCAGTCTTAAATGACATGAAGTGAAAATTGTGCAGGTTAAGAAGGTTACTACTATCATACATCTGCTATGTGCCTCTGCCCTCTTTAGTATGGTAGATCTTATGTCTCCTAATAGAATATATTTTGCCTTTCTTATTGTCTCATGTAGATATTATCCTACAGATAAGATCTTTTCGTGGGTAGTTTTAGGCATGCTCAAAGAAATGGCAATTAGAGCTTTTTTAAAAGCTGCTCTTTGAAGAATGACCTGGAGGATCTGTATTTATTCATTATAGTGGAATCAGACATTTACTGTTGAGACACATGTTATTTTTCCTTCCATGTATTACACATATGGCACCAGAGCCTACCCTACCTGCAATGAAAGTGGATTTATTTAGGAATCAGCCTTTCTGGTGGAAACTGATACTCAGTTAATAATTTTCAGTGGCTCAGTGCATTAATTATTTCAGAGTGCTCAACAAATATGCTTGATTAACCCTTAGACAATGTAAGAACTATTGTAAACACATGAAGGACTATGTGGTGGTTTGACCCTGATGGCCAGACTCCCACCAAAGTCGCTCTATCACATCCCTCTTAGCTGGACAGGGGAGAAAATATATGTTGAGAGGCTTTGGAGACGAGATAAGGACAGGGAGAGATCATTCTGCAGTTAGTGTCACGGGCAAAACAGACTCAACACAGAAGACAAGAAAACTCTCTAATTTATTACACTAAACTACACACACAGAGAAACCAGAGTTGGGCAATGATAAGTACAAAATAACTCTTAAAACACTAACTCCCACCCCTCCCTTCTTTGCAGACTTCTTTATTCATGATGTCTCTCCTCCCTAGGATGGCATGATGGAGAGGGGAAATGGAGGCTTCAGTCTTCGGTCAGTTCCTCATGGATTGTTTTCCTTCTTGGGGGGTGGGGAGAAGGCATTTCTCACACTCTTTCCCTGTGCCATTGTGGGGTCCCACCCACGGGAGAAAGTCCTCAATGACCTTCTCCAGGAGTCCTCTCCCACAGGACCTCAGCTCTTCAGCTGCCCCAGCGTGGGTCACTGCTATAAACTCATAAAATATCTTTCAGTCTCTATCCCAGACTGCTGGCCTCAGCCTGGTCCCCCCCAGAGTCACAAGCATCCCCAGAAAAGCTGCTCTGGTATGGGCCTCCATCTCTCTCTCTCTGCCTCTTACGTATCTCCTCAGGCTGCAGGTGCTTCCACGGCCTTGCTCCAACGTAGGCCACAGATTCTTCCATATTCTCTGGTGACAAAATGCAGCTGTTTGCATTTTTCTCTCTCTAAAATGTGATTCCCAGAGGTGCTGTGACCAGTGTTGATTGGCCCAGACGGCCTTGTCAGTAACAGGGTTTGGGAGTTTGCCTTGGAAGCCCATCTGGGATTTGCTCTGCTGGACCCCTAAAAAACTTCTAGCTGCTTCTTAAAGAAGTCACATTGCAAATCCACCATAACCACTATGGGATATTTTGAATTCAGACAAATCTGTGGCATTTCTTTTGCTAAATTAAAGTATGACCAAGTTTCAATGAATCACTGGCACTGACTGAAAGCTTAAAACGGAACAAAGCTTATAGTACTGCATGGAACAACTGTGCAATTCAGAGACCATATGCAAACTGTCACTTTGACAGATGCGTTCCCCCAGTCTATTATAATGATAATTTAATTGAGAAAGTGAAGAATCCAGGTTTAGTTCCCTGATGACTTGGAGATTTCTAAAGTGTGACTAAGATTTTTTTTTTCTGTGAGTAACTTGTTCTGCATTTTCTGTATTTACAGTTCTTAGACCCTGTTCTTAAGACTTGGAATGAGGCTTCTGGGAGACACTGTTCATGTTTTTCTCGGCAGTTTGCCAATTTATGCAGTACACCACTTGATAGTTTCACTCACCAGATTGACTACATGCACGCCTACTAGTAGTGTAGGCTGAACATTATTTGCTCCTAAGTGTGACCAATTAAGCCCTCACCTGAATACAGATTTTATCTTATTGTTATCTGAACTGGTAACATTACATGCGGTCAACTCAAAAATAAAACCAAATTGCCTCTGTTTCCTGAGCTATTACTGCGATTGAGGAGCTAGGACTTGTGCATAAAGTTTTGCTTTCCTTACTTGGTTCCTTCCTTTCCCCAAGAATCCATATTGGCATGGTCACTTCAACATTCAAAGGTACAGTTGAAGGTCCCTGGTAAGGAGTGAAAACTTGTCACTGGTGCAAACCTTTCTAAAATTGGGCTACAATGGAGAAAATTAACAGGTGAATTTTACTATATGATTCTTGTATCCAATCATGTTTCAATTCTCTATTCCTAATGTAGGATTCATTCTTACTTGAAAATAATATTCCCAATAGCTTTAGTATTACTTCATGGGCCTGTCTATCACAACTGAGATTTATTTTAAAGAGGAAATTTGGAGCAATTCACTCTTGAACATGGGACAAGTTTTGAACATAGATTTTTCTGAAACAAAAAGGAAGGAGCTGGTCAGAGAAAAGATGAGACCAATTGTAGTAGGAAGATGCTTTGTGAAAGTGTATGTACTCCCAGATCCTAGCAAGCCATCCACATCTTTGGCTTGTTCAGAAGTTCCCGCACTAAAGTTAATCTTGCATGTTTTCAAACTAAAAATAATTAACCTCAATTTGCTTTTAGTTTTGTTAATATCGTGCTGTGGATGTAGCTGTGATTGATTAAGGATGTGAGGCAAGACTTGTTAGAAAGAAAAATCTTGCACTTGAGAAACAGGTATAGGTAGAATAAAACAGAGCCCTCTCTACAGTTTTCAAAATATGTCTTAGGGAATGAAATTTCATAGTTTTACATTTCATAATTGTTATTTTCCTATCTAGTGGATACATATCATGTATTCAAGATTGATATTTGTTAGTGCATTAAAACTTTTACTGTATTAACAAATAAATTTAATTTTAATGTGTTTCATAAGCAATGGTTACCTATTTCTGTCATTCTAGTGTTAATACCAGCATACTCTTCCTTTACTTTATCCCTGTTCTCAAGTTCAAATCACCTTTCTTCCCAGCTGTCCAATTATATAAGATAATCAAGCTAAGCTTAGACCAATTTGACTGTAAGGCTGCTGCCTTTTTTTCCAAACCCAAGGGAGAACTTGTCTGCTTTAATGCTGTCTTTTTTCCCAACTATGAAAGGTGTAACTTTTTGTTTGTTTGGGTTTGATTGGGGGTTTCTTTAGTGAAGACAAAATTTTAAAAAAAAATTTGTATTGCTACTGTACTGAAAATTGAAACAAAAATAATTTCTGGTTTATTTCCATCTTTCTTTGCAATAAATGCTTCTTGAACAAAAAAAACCCCAACCAACCAACCAACCAAAAAACCAACAAAAAAAAAAAGAGCTCAGAATGAAATAATCTGTATCCTTTCAAAGTAAATGAATGTGTCCATTTCTCTGCATTCCTAAATTTTAATTTTGTTTTGCTTTTTTTTTTTGAGGATGGGGTATTTTGCAAGAAAAACTCAAAATGATAACTCAATTTAGAGGCAAATCCTTTTTAAAACAGGCCGCAGGCATAGATTAGTATTAACTTTCTTTAGAACTGCACAGTGTGAATAATGATCCTTGAAAATTCTACCATTCTAATTGGTGTTTCTCCTGAGAGAAAGGGGAGGAAATGAGTAAAGCATATTATTTTGATATGGTTTTGCTGAAGAGTTGTTGCAATAACAGAAAACAGAACTTAAAATACAAATATGTTTAAATAATCTATGACAAATTGCTAAGAGATCTGCTTTCAATAATATTTGATACTCCTCTTACTCTACAGCAGTGTTACTTTGACAATTAATAGCAAACATGAAAAATTCCTATTGACAAGACTGCTCTTAGAGCTGTAACAACACCTTTACTCTTTCGCGGGAGGCAACATTTGCCACTTGGTCCATAAGAATTATGACTCCATGATGAAAACCTTTAAATCTTTTCAATTGAACTCTGAAAATAAATTATATAGCCAAGCCATTCTTGCCACAGAATTTATACCTTGAAAAGGTAACTCTGCTGTAGGGTTTTGGATATAGTGGAGAGAGTCTTGAGTTGGATCTATTGCCACTGAAGCCAACGGTATTTTTATTAATGATTTTCAAGATGACATCATTGTTTTCTAACAAGTGAATTACTTGCCCCACTTTCCAGTTAGGAAACTAATACTTGGACTTTTTTAATCCCACTTCTACCCCTCCACTTATGTGAATATGCCGTATGTATTTTCATTTTATTCTTATCTTAAAGCCTGATTCTGGAATGATGGTCTAGCTGTGTATCATTTGGTAAACATTACGTATTAATCATTCCTGAATTTTTTAATATAGTCATCTCAGTGATGCTTCTGGGTATTTAGTGGTTACCATCTGTCTGGAAGAATGATCACATATAAAGCAAGGAGGTTTATTTTTTTCTGTTGCATCCTATGAAATAATTGGATGAAACTGCAGTTTTCATAAGCAAGACAATTAGATACTTACAGCAAAACTTTTGCCAAGAAATGTACCATAATGAAGCAGAAGAAGCAGTGAAGTTTGTTGTATGGAAAACTTATAATTTGCTGCAAGTTTTTAAAAATGCATTCACTGTCATGTAGTTATTTTCAAATAGTTTACATAGATTTTTTTTTTCCCTGCACTTTAAACACTGCGACCCTCTCCAAATTATTTGAGGAGCAGTGAAATAATTACTTTTTTTTTTTTTTACATCCCAAATTTAATTTGTAACTACATGTGTTTTGCAGTTAGAAGGTGAAGATATGCAGTGATACAATCATCTCACTGATGATGCACAATAAAGGTGGCGTTATGGGATTTGTCTTGTTTTAAATCACAGCCACCAAAGTTTCTTAAAGAAAATAACAGTGATTACACTGTGTTAATCTTGTACTTGAGCTAGAGATGATTTTGCTGAGCACACAAAATGTTAAGTAAGGGAATGCAGAAGGATCCCGTAACCTTCTGCAGGAAATAACTCGAACCTGACTTTTAAACTTGAGTTCTTCCTCCATGCCAATATAATATCCCATTAATAACAACAGAGCAGATGGATAAACGGACTGTTTTCAAAGCATATTGCTCAAATATCAGTTTTAATCAAAATACAGTCTGAGCTAGGGAAAAATTTGCAATTTAGAGGAAGTTCACGCATACAGAAAAAGACCTTAAATTATATGTTTTTCACTACTGAGCAAGGAAATACTAATTATGTTTTTGCTAACTAAATAAAACCTACTTATTTTATTGCAGATAACACATATTAAATCTAAAGTGTACTCTAGGATTCATAGGAAGACTTAGTACCTACCTTAAGAAGAAGGGAACAGAGAAAATCTGGAGATAAAGGAATGATACTGTGATGCTTCTTCCTCCATTATTTGTTCCTGAAGATGAATACGGAAGAAAAAATATCCTACAGTTTTCAGATAGGCTTCTGGCTTCCCTCTCCTACCCATTACACTTAAGCAATTTAATTTGTTATAGCAGAGCTCTAGAAGTGATCCTTGAAAATTTAGCGTGGTAGTTTGTTCATGATGAGCCTGTTTCAGCATATTTGAAGAAATATTTTTCTATAAGTGCCAGCAAGGGTCAATTTTAAGTCAGTGGACAACTTTAGGTTAACTGAGGAGTAGTTTGGAGATATGTGCCTTTTTGGTTATGAGAAGCTTACGTGGGCTTGTCAGAGAATGTAAAATTAAGGAGGTAAGCAATAGCATTACCTGTCTTAATTCTTATGACAGGATTAATCATGCTGAATGGTAAGTTATATTTCTGCTCAGCAGGCAGAGAATTTTCTGTCAATCACTAGAGATAAATTTGGCTGCAAAAAGAACAACTGTACAGATAGAAATAAGGAGGAAAGCAACTGAGATACTTTATGAGTAAAGCAACTAATGAGTTACTTGGAAATGATCAGATCTTCTATGGTGGTTTTTAATGACTTCAAACAATACTTTTCAGTGACTTGAGCTAATTATTTTTTAATTATGAGATTTCAATTGCTGCGATTGTTTATCACTATAGAATTAGCTCTATGAAGTTTACGTTTTCCTGTTTTACAGAAATACTATACTTAAGAAGTCTATATCCATTCAACTCATCCTTGTACTTGCATATGATGCATAAATAAAAGCACAAGCATTAAAATTAATTATAAATGAGTATTTATGCTTTTAGAGATGAACATCATAAATTCAACACATCAGAATTTTCAGGATTTCTTTTCAAAATACTGTATTTGACTTTGTAGAGCAATAAAAAGTCATACTGGAAAAATTTAAGCTGAATTCCTTCAAAAAGACTTAAATATTGTTGCACAACACACAAAATCACTGTTTCATGAGAAACGCTTAGGAGCTCAGGTATTACACACATTTTTTCCATTAAATTGTAGATTCCTGCAAACCAGAATATGACATCTCTTTTGTTTCTTTTGAAAATTAATACACATTGTCTTCTACCTTCCATAATATAGTGACTTACAAATTGATTAACCCTGTTTTATCTTAAGCTGTACCATACATACATGTATATGTACACTTTTGTTCACACATGTGTGAACACACTTGTGTTCACTCTTGTACAAACTCTATACTAATCTAGTAATCAAAATCAGTTCTTTCCAATGCTTACTGCAGTTTTATTATCAAAAGTTTATATGAAAATGGGAAGCCTTGGTCACCAAGAACCCAGAGGGACCAGAGCAGGGTCTTTTTCAACATGCAGCCATGCTGTATTTTTCTGACAGTTTTTCAATCATCTCCCATTGCACCGTTAGCTTGTAAACAGTTCATAGTTTCACTATAAAATGGTGTTAGCAGAAGACCAGGAAGAACTGAGGGGTTAAATCCAAATCCCCATTCACATGCTGATCCACATGCATTGCTTTGCAGAAGAGGCTTCTTTGGGCTGCAAAGTGAGTGCTCTAGCTGCCTTCTAGGACACTTTCCCTTTTTGAGTATGCAGGCAACATTTTCCTTTTCATCTGAAGAATGAAGTAAACCCGATTAGATTTGTTCTCCATCTGGGAGCAGGAAATTAACTTTGAAGATGATTTAAATGTCTTGCCTGGGGAGGGACTTTTACCACTCTGGGTTCAATAGTTCAATTTGACAGAGCTTTCTGCAGGATTTCTAATGCATAATAGGTGTAAGGGATGAAAATAAAGTGGAATTTTTAGATTATATTAGCCCAATTCTTATATTGAGGTTACTGTGTGTTTTTGTTCCACTGTTATCAGAAAAAGCTGTCCTGAAGGGGAATTATGGCAAAGAGGGCTGCTTACATTGGTGTGCAGTAGAACAGATTTGATGGATACAATAATGTTTGAAGACCTGATGTTCCATGGGCATTTTGGGAATTTTTATTTTAGGCTAGCTTTAGTCTGGTGTTGTGGACTGATGCTTTTTCCCATGTTTCTGTATTGCCATCATAGGCAAAGGCAGATAGAATCCAGATCTGCTTCATTTACGCTCAAGCACAGAAATTTTGAATTTTTAAGTTTTTTTTTAGATTGATTCACTGTATTCCCATGCAACATGCAAGGTGGGGTCTCACTAGAATAGAGGGGCAGAATCACAACCCTCCACCTGCTGGCCATGCTTCTTTTGATGTAGCCCAGGAGGGTAAGACTTTCATAGGCTGCAAGTGCTCATAGCCAGCCCATGTCCAGTTTTTATCCACCAGCATCCCCATGCCCTCTGCTGGGTTGTTCTCATCCATTCATCACCAGCTCTGTATTGATACGGAGGGTTGTTCCAACACAAGTGCAGGACCATGCACTTCATTTTGTTGACAAATTTTCAGAGACAGCTCTTTACACTCTATCCATTTCTTCAAGTAGAAGGCAATGTCTCTGCTCTGCCTTCCTTCCCTGTCCCTTTTGAACAGCCTTCAGCCATTGATAACCACACTCCAGTTATGGGCTACATCCCACCAGATTGTAGCTTTCTAGAGAATTGATGGCTTCCAATTTCTCCTGTCTACTGTCCATGCTGCATGCATTAGAGGCGCTCAGCAGAGCTGTTGTCCTTGTCATCTTTTTAGAGGAAGACTCCTTAATTCCTTTGAAGCGTTTCACTGCTGTTGGAATGGGGAACACTCCAATGGGGGACACTGCCTCCCAAATTTCTTCTATCTCTAAATGGAAAATAGATAACCAGATATCCAGAGGATAATGTACAAAAATAGGTAGCCTGTTGTAGTGGTTGTGGAATAATTGGTGAAGGCAACTTAGAAATTAAATTTATGTTCACACAGGTACAGATTGAAAAAAAACTTGAAGGGTGAAGTGCAGCAGATACACCGATTGGCATTCCACAAAAGTTCCCTAGCCAGCCTTAGAGGTTGGCAACATCATGGGAACTTGATGTGTTAACCCTGGTAGAACGGTACATGTTGGTTGGAGCACAGTGGAGACACCATGACCAGGCTCTGATATACAGGAGCCTGGCCGTACTATGACACTGAGAAGCTGCATTGTTTCTGCTCTGAGGGAGAACTGAAGCAGAAATGAGTCAGCTGTTCATAATATTCCTGTCAAGATCATGTCCTTTGGGTAAGACTTTCATAATTATAATATCATTATAATACAAAAGCACACCTCCATCCCAAAAGCCACCCACCTCCAAGGTGCAAGC
This sequence comes from Heliornis fulica, assembly GCA_013399135.1. Classification (NCBI taxonomy): domain Eukaryota; kingdom Metazoa; phylum Chordata; class Aves; order Gruiformes; family Heliornithidae; genus Heliornis; species Heliornis fulica. Next base: position 70,158 of record VXBZ01005983.1, read on the forward strand.
ACTCCTCACTGAGAGTGTGCTATGAATTTCTGCTAGTCTAGGCCTTTAAACATGAAATGAGGAAAATTTCCACCAATCATAACAAATACCTCTATGACTACAGTCACTTAAGCTCCTTCTGATAGGTAAAAATAGCATAAAAATGGCCTAAGAATGGAGGTATGTTAAAGAAGGATCATTGCAACAAGTCAGGAAAATACCATCACAAACCATCGCTGATTTCTGGGACCAGTCAACAGGCTGAGCTTCCCTTCCCTACCCCACAGGGACACCTTGAGTGAGATTCAAACACTTTGCTATCCAAGGAAACATAGACATCTCTATACAGAGTTATGTGTACTTTTATGCTGCCTTATGTTGCTGTATTACTTTCACCTGCTTTTCGTAGACAGCGCATCATCACCAGCAACTCAAAAAGAGTCTGCACTCTGCTGCCTCAATAAACTGCACCATTCACTAATCTAGCCTTGTTAGTTCTTATTGAATGCAGCCAAAACCCCTAAGTCTGGCTCTGCTAGTTCATTGAATGCAACTGGACTGGAAGGTGCTTCACACTATTTGTACATCTACAGTCATGGTAGTTTGGAATGTGACTGGACTGACAGTGCTGAATTGGAAGCCACTCAGAATCTAAACCCAGCCACCCCAAGTCCCTCTGGTAACTGAGGATGAGCTGGAATACAAGGGGGATTATTTTCTGCCAAATTCCTTTACACTTTTAACGTGACAGGAGTTGTGAAACTAATTAAAATTAGATTGTGCATGGCAAATATCCTCATAGATTTGGTCAATGAGTGAGATGAGCTTACATCATCTGTACCCACACTTCATGCTATGGTCCTCTGGGTGAAAAAGTGGGAGAGTAAATGTTTAGAATCATAGACTCATATAGTTTGGAAAAAAACTTTAAGGCAATTGAGTCCAGCTATTTGCCCCCATCAGATCTCTGAACTGCAGTTTCAAAGAAAGAATCATTTTACTTGTGGGTTTTGGTTTGTTTTTTGTTGGTTGGGTTGGGTTTTGTTTCTTTGTTTTGGGTTGGGGTTTGGTTTTGGTTGTTGGTTTGTTTGTTTTTTTTTTTTTTTTGAGAACAGAATTATGTATTCCTTCCTAGGATATAAAGATATGAGGATTTAAAGATATAACTGAATGCATCCTGAAATGAGGGAAACATGTCATCCATTTGTAGTGCAGTTTACGTGAAAGCTCAAGCAAGGAATGCGATGTAAGAAATAGAGCTCTTCAATATTCCCTCTCTTGACAGAGACAGTTTCATTTGAGGGTGTCAATCTTGGATGTCTAATTGTCCAGGTATGGTGTAGAGGATAGTTTTCCATTGCAATAGCCATGCTCCATCATGGGTGTAGCTGTGCATTCCAGAATACACTGAAAGCGTCAAATAATTCATTGAATCATCATTGCCTTCTGCATTTGTCTTACATTCATTTAATTCCACAGTTCTTTAGAGAAACACAGTTTCAAAGAGATATCTCAGTTTGATCAACATTTAAAAGAAAATATATAGACCAAATTTACAGTCTAACCACACCAGTTGTTAGCCTGAAGTGCTGATGACTTATTTACAAGATAATATGAGTTTTAGGCACCAAAAATATGAGACTCAGCTGAAGTGTGAAATGTGAGGGGCCAAGTTAGATAGCAGTAACAACAAGCCAAATACTGTTATGGTAAAGCACTGTGAAGTTCAAACAGGACAGCCAACTATATCACTGCCCACTAAGCAGATCAGAGTAAGGCCCTAGAAGGGAGAAATTATCCCTTAGACAAGATCTGAAAAGGTGTCTGTTAAGAATGGAGAGCAGTGTAATGGCAATGAAGAGTCTTTATCTGCTTGTTAGCAAAAAAAAATCAGAGTAAGGCCTATCAAAATATCTGTGTACAAAGCAGTGTCTCAGGACCAGAGGAAACAGATTAATGGGAACCTTAAGAAACTAGATGACCTGTGAAGTTGCTTTGTCATTTAAAAGACTTTATATCTGAAGTTAGATTAGGTGACATGTACATTCTGTTTAATAAATACATCTGTGCAGTTTTACTTGGCTGATTTGCTAGCACCTGATGGATACTAAAAGATAAAATTGGAGTTAAAGTGCAAAAATTCAAGCACTTCTAGAATGGCTAAACTTTGGAAACAAGCTTGTTTTATTACCTAATTACCTGGCTTCAAGTCACAGAGAGAGATCAGTTAGGCTAATGAAACTCTGTGATGATGTGCAGACATGTAGCTTGTACCAAGACAACCAACCAGACCCTGCTTCCAGTGGAATCAGCTTGCTGGTCTGGGATAAGAAGACTTCATCCCTACACTGCCCTTTGGCACTGCTTGTTCTGAAGTGCCACAGGTCTGGCACTTCAGATTTTACCTTTTAAATAAAATCACTTTTTTTACCATCAGTCACATAATCTAGTCATTAATATTTACTCTCTTTTTTCCCTGATTAGAACAATCTGCCTCACTCTCACTCTGCTTTTGTCAGAGGGAGCAATTGCAGAGGTGTTCCTCAAAGGAGGATGAGTCACAAATCAAGCAAGGGCAACCGTGGCAGAAGTAGGGAATGCATCTTTACTGATCAGACCAAAACTGAGCTGGACTGCCATGGTAATGGGAAAAGGCCCATCTGCAGTCCTAGGCAATGTGAAGTTCTGAGTTGTATCCAAGTTCCATCCATGCAAAGCTGTAAACAAAGCTGGAAAAGTGGTTACAGCACAGGTCTGAAGGCTGTCCAGGATGTAGGATATCTCTGTGTGTGGACTGACAGCCCTGGGCTGAGCTGAAAAAGGGTCCTGGGCTGTGGGCAGTAGGAGGGAAGACCCTGGGGGTCTAGACAAGGATGAAAATGAGTAGCCTCAAGGCCTTGATATCTTGATTAAACATCACCTCACTCCATTGACAAATCTTAAATTTCTGTTTTGTTTGTCTTTAAGCTATTCCCAGCATTTATTCTCTGAATGTTTCTAGGTGCAGAAGTGACTATATTTTCTTGCTATTATTGAAGATGTGCCAAACATTTGAACTGAAATTTCTTGACCTTTGAAGAAAGATATGTATGGCTCCAAGTCCATAGTACTCATCTTTTTCATTAAATTGTATGATCATGCTAATGAGATTTCTATAATGATATGGCCAGTCACATAACTCCATTTTGAAATGGGATTCAAGTGTGGATTAGTCACTTGTAAAATCCAGATGTTCAATGTACTGAATTGTTATATACTATGCAGAACTAAAGGATATTTTCTCTATGCTAAAAGAGCATACTCTAGATTTCTCTCCAGGGATGAGACCTTATGTCCTGACCATTAAGGCATTTGACCTTAAAGAAACCTTCATTCTACATTTGAAAAGGCTGAAAGGAAGACAACGTAGCTGGCAGTGGATGTTTAATATAACCAGATAGGTTCATCACCTGCACTCAGCTTATCATGCCTCCACTTGCCAGCTTCTGAAATGGGACTCTGACCAAAGCAAGAAGTATCATTGTGCAGGGAGCTTGCTGAGCTGCAGTGCCAGTGTTTGAAAGGGGCAGGGAATGCTTTATCTGAACTCAATCTCTTTAGACACAGAAATATTACTTTCCTTCAAGTGCTAAACACTAGAAATCACTATTTGATGAGTTAATTTCTTATTCAATTCATTTATCTCTTGCCCCTTCAACTGGTTAGATTTTCTGCCTTCGTATCACTGATTAATTTTTAATGTATTTTTGCTTCATTTTGTAAATATGTAATAAAATATATTTTGTGATAGGCAAACCCTAATGCTGTATTTTCCAGCTTTGTGCAATGCTTCTGATATAAATGGAGGCACTTCACAGAATTTCTGGGTCATAAAGCAGCAAAGCCACTTTTACCATTAATAGGGATGAGACTGTAAGTTACACTCTTTCATGTTTAAAAATTTAATAGCCAAGCAAAATACAGAAGGATACAAGGTTTGGAGGAACAAAACATATAAATTGTGACATTTCGTTTCAGAAGAAACATGGATGATAATAAAACTCTGGTGTTCTCATCAGAAAGGAGGAAATATTTTCTTTTTTCCCCTCCTGTACGTATGGGATAGACTTACAGTGCTATTGCACAGCCAGAAGATTTTCTTTGTACTTGGAGGATAAAACTGCCCAGGCAAGCTTTTGATCTAAAGGAAGATCTTAAACAGAATATACCGACTAGAAGGAGGGGATGTATTAAAGTCAGCATAAGGGAATAAACTAATTATGGCTGACTGGATCTTGAATATTTATAATGCAGCCGGTAGCAGCTCCCTTTGGACCACTTGTTTACTGAGCCTGTTGAATTTATATGCCCTGACAAGACACATAGTTCTGAGAAGAGCTATGTGCATAACATCAGATATGGATGGAATACTGGCACGCTCTAAGGCTGCATACACTAACACTGTGTCTTTCTTGGAAGAGATGACTTTGGGGTTCTTTTCCTGATGAAACTATTTAGGACAGATATCTAAAAGGGAAGGTGCAGAAGGCTGAAAAAATGGACCTAACATTTTGTCGAAAAGGTCAACTTTTGCCCCCTCCCCAGATTATGCCAGAGTTTATCATGGAACCAATTTTACTGAGCAAGACAGTAATCTTGACAGTCTGTCATACCCCATGTCACATTTCTGTCATAGCATTTTGTCTTTAAGGACCAGTACAAAAGCATGGTTTGCATCAGTTGTAATGGCAGAAACAGACTGAATGAAACTCTGCCTTGGCATGGGGTCAAGCATCACATACCCATGACCAGGACT
>VXBZ01005983.1:74951-111369 GCA_013399135.1 Heliornis fulica
ATGAAAGACTGCCCATCCAGTGGGCAAGTGAAATCTTCCCCGTCTCCCACCCTCCCACCCCCCATCTATACAGTAAATTGTCAACAAATCTTCCTGTGTGGCCTTTTAAAAGTAGGAAAGATTAAGCATGGAAAAAATAATTAAAATAACCTTTGAAAAAATAGCTTAGAAAATATAGTTGAGTGTGGTTGCACAACAGATTCAATTCATGTGAACTCAGGCTGTCAGAAAGCCCTTTTACCCATTGCTTGTTCACATGCAGCCAGGTCAGACACTGAGCAGGACAGGAGACACATGGATACAAGGGAGCAGGAGTATTATTTGCAAGCAATTTCATGAACAAATGATCTAAATGTCTGGGGTGGGAGTTGGGCGTTGTATTTTGGACACTTATGGCTCATCACCCATCCCAGGCATCATCATCACATTCATCTGATGGATGAAAATGTCCCATTTGTAAGCCATTTGATTAATCTCTATAAGGCAAAAGGCACACCAATCTGTGTATCACAGGTAGCAATCAGAGAAGCAAGGAAGTAGAACCTCTTCTCACTTCTCAGTGCTGTGACCACTTCTCTGGGGAGCCTGTTCCAGTGCCCTACCACCCTCTCAGTAAAGAACCTCTTCCTAATATCCAACCTAATACGGATAGATACAACAACACCTAATGGCCATGGAGAAGTAGTAAAGCGTGTCTGTGTCAGTGCAAAGGAAGAGTGGTAAGGGACTGTGGGGAGATACCGACTTCCTGCGTGCTTGCTTTTGGGGGTGACAAGGTAGCTTGCCATTGCTTATCACATGCTGCAACCCCAGACCTGCACAGGTGGCAGAACCAGGGACGGACTGCTGTGCAGTGCATGAAACTACTGTAGTTTAACAAGCACATTTGATGATTCTGTGCGGTTTTTGTACATGTGCCCTTGGAAATGTGATGTTTTTACCAAACACACTTCAGAGAAAGTGCTCTGTCATTCAAGATATTTTATATTTTTTCTTGCAATCACAAAAAGCCCTTCAATTGAAACAAACAACACTCTCTTTCATGGGTCTAAAAAGGGGGTGAAGTAATGAGATTTGAAAATGGTTTTACTTTAATGATGTTTAAGAGAGGATAAAGGTGTAAAACTCTGACACAAATCTCTTATGCTACCAGCATTGCAAAAGCGACTTCCTATTCTTGGAAGAAGGTCCATGAAATGTACAAACCGAGAGATAATTCAACACCGCTGTGTGTTAAAAAGTTTGCCTATTCCTTTTCTGGTTCATCGGGACAGCTCAATGAACAGGACTATCTGATGGCCTGAGTCTTGGGCACACTCAGTGCACTAAAAACTTCTCTGAGCACTGGGGGAAATATGAGCCAAGAAAAGACTATGGGCATTGCTCAAGTTGATCCTTAATAGAGAAGAATGGGTGCCCAGCCATGATGTGAAAGACATTTTGCATTAAGATTTTTCCTTTATGCTTTATTAATGTCACATCACATTTAAATTCTGCTAAGCGCTCAATGCAAAATCGTTTACATTCAGTATGAATTCAGAACAACACATTTAGAAAATCATGCTGGATGAGGAAATGACCCCAGGAATCTGCGTTAGCTGTATGGAGTGCTGCGCACTTCTCTAATTATCCTGACATTTCACTGTCACCACTGGCCTGCTACATATGGCTGACAATGCATCTTGAAGGTCATAAAATCTGACTCTTCACAGAAGGAACATCGGAAACAATTATTTAGATAGACTGGTACATTTCCACTTTAAAAACCAAACAAAAAACCCCAAACCCATAAAAAAACCACAAACCCACAAACTTTTTCTTTTTTTAATTTTTATTTTTTAAAAAAGGATCCTGCTAGAAAGGAGGGGTGAAAAATGAAAAATAATGAAAAGCGAAGTCATAATCATTACTTCCATTTGTTTGGGGAGCAATAAAGAGAAAAATGATAAATACCATCTTAATGTGAGAAGCAGAAGTCTCAAAGACATAAACTATTTCAAATTACCTCTGTAGTACAACGTACCAAGAGAAGAAACCTTCTTCTGCATCTCACTGAAAATGGAAAACGGTTAGCACTTCTCCCAAGGGGGTGTGGAACTCCACAGTTGTCCAGGAGCTCAGATTTTTGCTTCCTGCACAGCACTGAAGAATAGCATTCTTTAACCCAGGCAAGGTATGGGGGACTGTAGATGGCAACGAACTGATAGTTTCCAAACCAGAGACAGATGCCTATGTGGGCAGGGCTGTTACTTCCTGAAGCCTCAGCTCTGGCTGGTGGTTGGCAGTACAAAAGCAGGACGCTGGTTTGCAGTGTTATCAGAAAGCCCAGCTATTATATTAGAACAGAATACAGGCCACACTTTGACTCAAGAATGGTCAGGCATTTCCACGTTTGGAAGAGAAAGCTTGTATCGTTTGCTTATTCTGGTTGGCTTGTCAGCCTTGTTCTCTGAAGCTTCCAGTCCACCACTTGTGCGTAAAAGCCACACAAATACTTATTTACTCAACCCACACATTGCAAATACGACCAGAACTTGACTGTCAGTGTTACAGTATTAATATTGTTATTCTGCTCAAGATTTATCCCTTTCCCAAAAGAAGAGTGACATTATATTCTACTGGCTATTCCAGCAGCAGAAATCAGGCAGAACATGTGGAATTTCTACGCTTTCTGAGATACGTTAACTATAGCTGCATTCTGGATTTCATTTCACAGGCTACACAGGCAAGCTCCTGTACGCTCTTCAGAGAAAACAAGGCAGAGAATTGCTTGCTTCTGAACCACAAAGCATGAATGTAGTGCTTATTTTCACTCTCATTTTGAATCCCAGGGGTAAAAGGAAACTCTTCAATTCCTTGTTGAAGTGTGCAAGATGTTTGTTTGCTTCAACTGGATGAAGAGGTGATATTTCAAAAGTGAGTACCCATATATTCCAATTTCATAGAATTTCTGATGCTGGAAGTCAGTATGTTAGCTTTGGGGATAAAGCAAATCATTTCCTTTCTGCTTAGGTATTTATCATGCATGCAGCCTCTCATTGTTAGAATTCCTTGAACCAACTAAGTGTTTATAGCTGCTTGTTTAAAACTGCTTTTCAGAGTCCTCAATATAGGGCATGAATATGTTACAGTTGTGACTAATATGTTAGTTCTCAAATGTTATTTTGAGTTGAATGTTTTAAATGTTTTTTTTCTTTCATCTTTTTCAGCTGTCAGTACCAATTTCCAGATTATTTTCTAGAGTATATTAGATGACCTACTGAGATATGACTTAGTGAAGTTAATTCGCATTCTAAAAGCAATACATTTTAAAATGAATTTCAGTGTTTTCATATGGAGATAAATAGAAGCATAGTAATTTTGGATACTTTAAAAATGTAAAACCTCATGTAAGAATTTCTAAGTGCATCCTTAAATTTAGATGCAAAATATCTGTTTGAAGGGCTGAATTTCGGAGTTGCCACATAACTATTTCACTTAGTAAGGCAGAATACAATGATCACCTATATATATAAGGAAGGTGAAATAATCTGTGTAAGAAGCTATGGCAATATTTCAAGGTCAAGTGTATTGTGTTTTGTAATCTTTTTATATCTCTGAAAAGTTACACCATTCCTTTGCATCTTTTTTTCTCCCTTTGTGCTTTCTACATTGTATGTATATTGAATATTCATGTAACAGGAATTTGGGACAATTGTTAAGAAAGTTATAGAAAGAAGGTGCCTTTTACCTGGTGCAGTGTAGATATGCACTTACCAAATGAGCTTTAATTAAAAAAAAGATCCATACACAACCCACTTTTTATAGGTTAAATCCCAAGCTTCTCTCAAGTGCTTCTAAGACACTTTTTTTCTTCAACCACTTCTTTTCAGTGGGTGAAATATTATCAAATGAACATGTCAGAATACAAGAGGAGAGTTACAACTTGGTATCATATGGGAGCTACAGCCAGTAAATAACTTCATTCTCTCCTGTGTGTTATATTATCTGTCCAGGCACATGATTAGATTGGTTGTCATAGCCCTAAATATCCCTTCTTCATCTCTTTGCAGCGTTGCTGAAATTGCGTGGATTGTTTTTTGTTTTGCTGTTTAAACATCATGTTTAAGCACACCGTATCTTCTTGTCATTCAGTTCCATGCTATCCCATGCTAGGAAGAGTCAAGTCTTAAGGAAAATCATTGGGAAATCACACCAAACCTCATTCCTCATCAATGAGAACTCTGTGATATTTCAATGGAAATTCCTGAATCATGAATGTGCTATTATTCTGACCGAATTCTCCCAAAGTCTTGTCTTTGACAGAAGGCACTGCAACTGATCTGTAAGGGACATTTCTGTCTATAATATTTGAGATAATTTTTTAAAGTTGTCTCTTTTACACCTTTACACCTCCTGTGAAGTGCACACTCAACTAGTAATTAAAAGGATGCTAGGCAACCATCTGTCAAGAATATTTATGGGTTTTGTTTCCAAAAGATCAAGAGTGTCTGCAAAAGGTAGTGTGGAAGGAAGAAGAGCAGCAGATTTACTGATTCAAAGTAGCTGAATCTAAAGGGTGTAAGACTGGCCCATTAGACAGATCACACCAAGTTCAGTCCAAAGGTGTAGCTGTCAGTGGCTGGTATCAGATGAATAAGGAGAGTGTCTAAAAGTTCGCAGATACGTAAGGAGCTTTCTGTTAGTTCATTTGCTTCTGCAAAACCATAAATTAGTTATCTTAACCTCACAAAAAAAAAATCTTGATGATAGCCAGGTAAAGTGTCTTTCTGATAGTCACATGGAAGGTCTAGTCAAGTTCTCCTCAACGCCAGAGCTAAGGGTGATGATCTGTGCAGCTGGAGGTTTGATGTTTACCCAGACATGCAGCCTTCATTAACTGCAGCCTTCATTCCTTTTCATATGTATAAAATTAACAACTTGGATTGCTTCCATCTTATTTGACTGATACCAAAGATGACACAGGCTCTTTAGGTTTGCACTGTAATAGCTGAGGAAATCCTACATGCAGCTCTCATTCTCATTCTTTAGAAACTAAGTGAATAATGGATCTTCTAGGAGACATTTGAAGGGTTATATTCAGTGTGTACTATTGACACTAATGTGGCTTTGATACAGAGAAAAGCTTTAGAGAATTTTCTGATTTTTTTAAGTGAAACAGAATCCAGCAGCAATTTGTGTGGATAATTACATGGAGCAGGTTTGCCTGAACTGTGTTTCAGGGAAATAAAATACCCCTCAGATAACACTTTATTGCCTGCAGTTTTGGGCACTTTTAGCTTCTTTAAATGAGATGCTTTAACCAGAAATAGAACTATATAAACACCATGCTTGACTTTTTTTTTTTTTAATTTTTAGGATCACAAAAAAAAAAAAAGTGAGAAAAAAAAGTGAGCATTACTTGAAAAAATAACCTTACTGACCTTCCTTTTTTTAAGGAAAAATGCTTTTTTAAAGATAATAAAAGTAATTTTGGACAGATTTTACTGAGCATTGTAATAAAATTTTGCTGATCCATGGAAAATAGAACTTTAAAGGAGTAAAGAAACAACTGATGCCACCATTATTTTGCTTGGAATAAAAAATAGGATGAAGGAAAAATACATCTCTCTTTTTAATAATACCGAAGTGGTGCTCAGGACATAACTCAGCTATACTTGCGGAGGCCTGCTGGAGCACATGAATGCATGAGTCTCAAATTGCTCAAAACCAAAACTCAAATGTTGTTTTTCTTCTCAGAAAAACAATTATTTAAGTAATACTATCAAGAAAAGATGAACAGAATTGCTTTTTACATGGTGAAAATATGAATGAATGCTACATACAGAAATTGTAGCCCTGAAGTGTCATAAATTTAAAAAAAAAGTTGTATTCTTTAGGGAAACAGTGCTGTTAACAACTCATTACGGCTGTGTTCTGGTATTATCAGGGCTACTGCAGATCCTACTGTGCATCCTAATGGTTAAGAAATGGAGATTTAATAAAGGTTATGTCTATATGAATACAAAACCCTAAACAACATGCAGTTTTGGAGAGAGATAGATGCAGTTTAATTTAATTTTTCTTCTTCTGACATGTAGTAAAAGCTTTCTAAACCATTGGAATATACTCTGCTTGTTATTCTGGACATCCAAAAGATAAAGAGATACAGTTGTAAGAAGTCTTGTGCTTAAAAGTAATTTACTTGGTAGGATCAAAATGATATACTGCCTGTCTCCACCCTTTTGATGATCATGATGCTAGCTTGCCACAGCTCCTTGATTAATAACCACTACAGTTTTAAATATAATTTCAAAACACTGCTAGGGTCATTATAAATGATGCAAATAATTGGAATGTTGCTGAAGTGATGACTGATAATTCAGACTAGATTGGCCTTTTGTGTGTGTCTTGCTGATTGAAACTGAATTTTTACTTGTAGCTTTTGCAGACAACTCTTGTATTTAGTACAGAATCTTTATATAAAAAATAAATTTCTGTGTGTTGAAGTTAATGACTTCAGACTCCTTAATGAAAGTCGGACTTTGCAGTGGTTGAGATGCGACAGTAAGGGCAAAGTGACCAGAAAGTGTCCTAGTAGTTTGTGAATCATGCTAGCCTTGACTGTACTGATCTCCTTCCTCCTTACATCCCTGTAGATCATTGCTGGGTAATGTAACACCCTTATTTCCAGAATGAGGCACAAAGAAACTTGAAAATTTGTAAACTTGAAAGGGTTCAAGTCGCGTGAAGGGTTTTCAGCCCCCTGTATGTGAGCTGGAGTTAACTGTCCAATAAGCTGCACCATTGGGCTAAATTCCCAGTAGAAACAATAAGGGATTAATTTATTTTCAAGAATGGCATTTTAGAAGACAGCATTTTATCATTTATAGCCAGATATGATACCATTTCATTATCTAGTCATTATATCTTGCAAAGTGGCAGGCTTTATCGCTAAATCAAACTGAATTTAGTATCTTGTTCTCAAACTTCAGGGATAATGTTCCTATTTCAGATCTTGTGATATTTGCAGTTCAGGACAGAGGAGCGGAGAGTCCTGAGTCATGTATTCACTGATTTTGCCAGCACCAAGCAGAGAGTGTACTGCTAGAATGTCAGAATTTAGTGGGCCAGACTTTTTAATTAAGAAGTAGATAAAATGTATATTATAAATGTGAGTTGGGCAGCTTTTTACTGGGGAGCTTTGTACTTCTGAAGAAACAAGCTATAAAAGAGGATAAAGGAAACCAGCGTGTGAAAAGCCATCTGAGACAGACAAACTTTCAAAGTTTTGAATAGAAATCTCATGATATTGTCATTGTTAGCTATAATATTTACAATATATAAATACCCTGGAATAAATTCGGAATAATCTAAAAACGTTGTAAGGAAAGTGAAAGCGTCTGGATCCTAACCACAGCCTCCTCTCAGCCCCTCTTTGTTTGCCATTGCACAAACAAGGCTGAGCAGGGCTTGTTGCATGAGTCTGAGCCACACCAGTCTTTCCAGCAGACTCCTCCCCATGGCAGCACATGGCTGATTTTTCTACCGTCTTCTGCTGTGCTGACAGGATAGTTGATGGAATCATTCCTGTTGTGCATTCCCACTGGGAGGCCAGGCAAATCATCCCATGATTCCTACTGGACAACCAGAAGACAGACCAAGACAGACCTTTCTGTTGTCTGTGCTCAAGTAAGTGGTGAATAAAGAAAATAAGTCTCATTTTACAGGAAAAAACACATCATCCAGTGATGGCTTCATGATAGAACAAGTCAAAAAGTCTTACAGGAGACTCTCAGGAGTCATAGATTAAAAAAATAATTACAGCAAGATCCTGGTAATGTGAGTCTTTCTCAGGAACTTTGGCAACTCTTCAGTTGTTGGGGAAACTGCAATGTGCAAGACCAGCAGACAACAGCAAGTCTTTACAAAATAATTTTTTCTAGCTAAAGCTTCTGACACTTGAAGTGATAAAAAAGCAGCTATGGGTTAGCTCTCAAATGTGCTACATTTTAGTCAGAAGTCAAGGAAATATGGAGAGATTTAAAATAAGTAGCAGGAATGTGACATTTGGGGCCTGGATTAAAACAGGTACATCAAGCCTGCTTTTTATCATTTAGCTCAACATCTGGGTATTACATAAAAATAAGGATGCAAGGAAATTTTTTCTACTTTCTGCATGGGTCTGGCCATTCTGCAGGTCATGATAGTAGTGTGGGATAAAATCCTGGAATCCCATCAGGGGCTGCTGTCCAACACAGTGACAAGGAAGCTCTCACCTTCCTAGTTACCTTTGGCCATATGTCTCTATAACCTACAGAAAATATCCCTTGCAGCTTCATGCAGCCACACAGACCTGTTAAACTCCAGAGTCTGGATATAAGGAGTATCCATTTGACTCTCACATATTATCTCTCTGCTTGTGCATTTGTCCCATTGCAGACTCTATGGACCTTCCCATGGACCATGGGTCATGCAGTCAGCAGCATGATAACTGAGGACTGTGAGCTGGGTATGGGTATATCTTTAATATGTGGTCACAGCATGGCAGAATGTGCCATAAGCTGCTTGTGGAATCATTATCAGAGCCATGAATGGAAAGAAATCTTTCTAGCAAGCCCAATTATATTTCTCCTTTAGCCTAGAAGGCTGAGAGAGAAAAGAGAAAGAGAGAAAGAGAGAAAGAGAGAAAGAGAGAAAGAGAGAAAGAGAGAGAGAAAGAGAGAAAGAGAGAAAGAGAGAAAGAGAGAGAGAAAGAGAGAAAGAGAGAAAGAGAGAAAGAGAGAAAGAGAGAAAGAGAGAGAGAAAGAAAGAGAGAAAGGAGATAAAGGAGAGGTATTGGTCTGTTGTACAAGATAATGTGTGTACATTGAGATGTTGTGTGACTGGATGAAATGTTATTTGCTGTGTTTGGAAATAAAACAGTCTCTGCGGCTTCAGTGATGTACATAAATGCTTCATACCACAGTTTTTAGCTTGAGTTAGGAGCCTCGACTTCTTGCAAAGCACCTGGAATTTGAAACAGTACACTCAACCCTACAGACTTCTGAGTTATGAAAAACTAAACTGGCCTGGCATGTGGCCCCGAGCACTGGCTTACAACCATCTGCAATGTAATATTTTTGGTGTGGTACATGGCATAGATCTAGGTCAGGTGAGCTACCACATTTCCTGACAGTGCCCAGGCCCAGACTGTGGGACAGTGTGAGTTTGGGACCTACCATGAGGTTTGAGATGTAGACACCTTTTCTGGCAGGCTTGATGTTGCCAGCACAGAACTTCATGGGATCAAGTTCTGCTTATTTTAAAAACAATGAGTTGGCACTTGCCAGTGAGCTCAGCAACATCCAGGCTGATGAAGTCTTTCATACACAAGCAGTTATCTCCCTCTAGAGCAGTCTTTAAAGGTGACTGTGGATGGCCAAGGAGGCTCTCAGCAGGTAGACAAGCCTTATTCCTTCATATTTGCATGGATAATTTGTCTTAAGAACAATAATGGCAATAGAGTACTTGTTATCATACTCTTTCTTTCCCAAGCAAGCTATTTTTGGAACTTAATGTGCAGCACAGACTGATGGTCCATGCTGCCGCAGTCTGATTTCAGTCAAAGAATTTATCCTTTGTATTCCTACGGCCTCTTGTCTTTTTCAGTTCTACCTAACGAGAATGCTCTTACAGCTAAAGGCAGGAAGAAATCCATCACGTACACAGCTCTCCCTCTAGCATGCCTTCCCCTTCTCTTTGTCTTGCTCTCTCTCCTTTAATTGGGCTAGAGAGAAAACATTTAGCAATCTCTCTCCCTCTTTCCTCTCATTAGGCTAACGATGACATATTCTTTTTCCGGAGTGTCTTTAGGAGCACACTATAGCAGCCACTGCTCATTATTAACACCGGAGGAAGCAAAAGCTGGTGGCTAGATCCTGAATTTATGTAGATGCATGTAAATGAGAAGACATTTCCTTGAAATAAAATGTAATACAGCAGTGAAAAATCCATTGGGAGAGATCAGAATCTGGCTTGGTGGTGTTTTGAGGCTCTGTAAGTGCTCGTGTTATCTGATATCCAGCGTTTCCAATGATGGTAGGCCTCAGGTACAGTGGTGCAAACAGATAAACCTCAAGCTTCTAACATATGTTTTTCAGTCCTCTGTGATATGCTTTACCTGACTTTGTGTGTCAATTTTCCAGTTTGGTTTTCTCACTTTTACCTGAATACTGGGAAAAATTCAATGTTTTTTTCCAGACACATGAAACTAGAACTGTTCTTTCTTTCCCTTTTCCCATTCTCCCTACTTTTTCCTTTTCTTTACTTCCTTTGCTTTTTTGTCTTTCCTGCCTGCCTTCCTACCTGCCTTTCTGTCTTCACTTTGGAAAAAGGTACTAATGAGCTTTAATAACCTCTCTATAATTCAGTTACTGCTTCTAATTGCAATAAAACTTAGCACTCATTTTTCACTTCTTTTTATTGCCATAAAACCCTCCTCAAATCCCACAGTCGCATTATTGACCTATATTATATTTGTCTATAGAGCTTAAAAAAAAAAAAGGAAAGATAATTAACCTACAAACAGTATAGGTTTTCTGTACTCCAAAGGAAAATTAGTTTTAATCACTGATTTGGACAAGGCAGGCTGAGTGGAAGAAGAAACAGTATTTAATATTCAACAGCATGACTGGAAAGATGGGCAAATGCAAAATGTATACACTCAATAGTCATTGCCTACAACTCATTAAAAGTATTATTAAGAAACCAAAGGTCACAGAAATTTGAGGTCCAAGTGTTAATGTGTCTGTTGACTTCCATCAGAGGTGTTCAAAAGCTTTAAGGCATTGGTTAATTAGAAGAGCCTCATATTGTGTCTGAGAGTAAGACCAATATTATGACCTTTGTATAAAAGAATAAACTGAGGCATGGCAAAGAGGTAAAGTGGCCACTAGAAGTCCACAAAATCACAGTTGCATCTACCATAAAGCAAAATTGAGAAAAGCTTGACTGAGACTGGAGCCCCATGTGGGCCATGTGTGGCTTCTCCTTTGGTTTTGGTTTCACCTCCTTTGGTCTTCTTCCACCCCAAGCCTAAGTCCACAGGCTCCTCTGTTGGCCTGCATCACTGGGCAGGCTTCAGTGTCCCCAAGATGTGTCTCTGTATGGAGACATCATTTCTGGAACTATGTCACAGCAATACGCATGCTCATAGAAATTACAGGCAAATAAAGAGTGTCAGGACCTGACTGCGTTTCTTTGGAATACGTGTTAAACTAAGGATGATTGCAGTGAAGGGAGAGCTGAGCCCAGCGTTTCATGCCAGCAGAGCTTGCAAGGCGGCCTCCCTGCTGATTCAATCACTGCCTCTCTGCTGAGACTGTCAACAAAGGTGCCAATTAGTGCCAGTTGTGATGATGATTTTTGTGATGCCGACACCTGTCCACTATGAACTGGACTGTGACCACCAGCACATTTCCCACTAGATGCTGAGCAGCTGTCAGATGGTAGCAGGGCTGAATGATGTATTAGCTTGTGTGCACATCAGTAAATCAGACAGGCTGTATTGTCTCTAAAATGTCTTTCATGTCAAATTATTTTAATCTCTCTTTAATAATGCAACTGACTTTGTTCCTTTGATTTTAGAGTGTTTTCTAGCTCATGGATTATTTATTCATTTACTATCAAGTAACGTTTTGTGACAAAACAAAACAAATTCAAACACAAGTGTAACCAGATTTTGAGCTGCAGGCACAAAAACCACACTTGCAAAAATGTACTTACATGGCCTTTTAACAGTGTTTGGAGGTACACACTGTGTAATTATAAACCTATCTGGGTGCCTGCACAATTCCAGCTTGATGGGCACAGAGGCCTGTACAAAGGCGTGCTTGTGATAGACATGTATGGAATTTTAATGTGTGCAGATGTGAATGCTCCTCACTATGGAGCACAAAAGGAGCTTTTTATATGCAGATGCAAAATAAGTATATATGTGTACACGTGTGGAAATCCTGACCAGAAGACCACTGTACACGGAGGAGTTAAGTGTCCCACATAGCAATTACCCTGAGGAGGTGCAGGCCTACAATGGGCCGTGCACACAACATGAACTTCAGGTCTGTGATGTGCTGTGCACATCCTCTGGCCACAGGATGAACTTAACCAATTGTAATGAAGAAGCCTTGAGAAGCTGCTGCTTGGTCCCTCTCATTGTACCACCTGCGGGTACTTGCCTTTATCTAAAACACCCTCACATGTATATCTTTTTTTGCTTGACAGTGGAAGTGATAAATGGAGTTATTTTCTTTTAGGAAAACTTCACAATAGTTCAGAAAACCAAAATACTGGGTAACCTTTACATGGACAAAATCTGCACAGGATTCTGTGCCCTGCTTGGAGGTCTGTTCGATGGTGCATAACATAGTGTTCTCAGCATCTGAAGAGACATAAGATTATCTGTACTAACCTTTTTCTTTACAGTGTTAGCTGCAATAAGGTATTTTAAGTGATAGATAATCATAGAATGCATTATGTCGGAAGGGACCTTTAAAGGTCATCTAGTCCAACCCCCCTGCAGTAAGTAGGGACATCTTCACTAGAAGAGGTTGCTCAGAGCCCCATCAATCCTGACCTTGGGGCCTCCAATACCTCTCTGGGGAACCTGTGCCAGTCGTCTACCACCCTTATATTGATTTTTTTTTCCTAACATCCAACCTAAATCTCCCCTTTTCTCATTTAAAACCATCACCCCTCATCCTATCGCTACAGGTACTGGGAGGCCACTATAAGGTCCCCCTGAGTCTTCTCTTCCCCAAGCTGAACAAGCCCAACTCTCTCAGCCTGTCTTCATAGGAGAGGTGCTCCAGCCCTTGGATCATTTTTGTGGCTCTCCTCTGGACACACTCCAGCAGGTCCATGTCCTTCTTGTTCTGAGAGCTCCAGAGCTGGACCCAGACAGAAGAGCATAATCACCTCTCCTGACCTGCTGGACACACTTCTTTTGATGCAGCTCAGGATGCATTCAGCCTTCTGGGATGCAGACGCACAGTAATGGCTCATGTCCAGCATTTTATCCACCACTACTCCCAAGTCCTTTTCCTCAGGGCAGCAGAACATCTAACCTGTACGGATAACAGGGATTGTCCCAACCCAGGTACAGGACCCTGCACCCTGAGACTTCACTGAGTTTCAGTGCCCTTCTTACTGAGATTACAATGAACCATCACCTCCTGGTCCAAAACCATGTGTGTGGGCTGCATGTGGTCTGTTGTGTTTTGATGACTCTCTTTTGTGATCTTGCTTCAGTATGACAACCTTCCCACCAGTCACATTCTTCCATCATTGCTGTTAGCGATTATATTTCACAGAGGATTACATGATGCTTTACTTTGAGACGTGACTCTCATGGGTTCACAGGTACAATATTTTACATTGAAGTTTTACTTTTCACTATCCTTGTCAAGGAAAGACTTCATGGAAATGCCCAACTGCCACATGATTTACTGAAGCTAAGTGATGAAAGTAGGTGTCTCTTAATGTATAACTTCATACTGGTGTATTGGTTCATAAGATATACTTGATTACTTTGGTAATTTTTCAGAAAAGAATTACTGTGATCACATAGTGGAAAAAAATCCATTTGATGAAATAACTAAGTAAGGCTGCATAATGTGTTCAAGGTGTTCCCCATGTTAAATAGTGCATGACACAGCAACAGCATTTTGTATAATCATGAGTGAATTGAAATTTGTGAAACAAACCCCACTGTCTTCATCTGATATATTAGACTCACTTTCTGAGAAATCACAGATTTGTGACTATACATTGTGTGTCTCTCTCAATACCCTGGATTCTTTACTCAGTTACTCCCCAACTATGATGTTTTTGTTTTTTTTTAATGGATAAAACAGCATATAATTTTTTTAATAGCAAAAGTATATATGGTTATAGTCTTTAGTAATTTAAATTGTAAAAAGGTATATTGTGAATAATAATTGGGAACTGAAAATACAATTTTGTTTACTTTTTATAGGCTGCATACCTAATGGCTGATATATGTGCTTGGAGAGCAGAAAAGAATTATTTGTAGTCATTTCAGTTTCAAGGACTATTAGCTGTATCACAAGGAACTTTATAGAAATGCATATCTAGTGGATTTTTCCTGGACACATGGAAAACATTAATTTCCGTAGGCACTTACGAAATGAACACCCATTAGGGATTTTTGTCTGTAGTTTTGCAAAACCTTTGAAGTTTCAAAATAGGTTGCACATTGCCAGTACATCAAAAAAGCAATCCAACCTTACAGTTGCAAAACAAAGGATGAAAAATAGATTTACAATCTTCAGTGGAAAAGAAAATCACCTAAGGAAAAGAAAAAAAAATGTACACACACACACACACACATATATTTACTTGAGACACTGAAAATATGTTTTGGATATGTTCATTTTATCTCTGTTGACCAAAGCAGAATGGCTTTTCTCAGCATGATGCTGCATGTAATGTATCGTGAAGAATTTTTTTTCAAAATGTATTCCCTAGACAGTATGAAAAGAAGAGGTTCAATATGATTTCTACTTCTGAGATTGTGCAAATCTGTAGGTCTACTTCAGCCAGCAATACTCTTAAGACAGATACCTTTTGAAATAGTAAGAAGTGTTTTCATTATATAGATATGAATATCTTTAACATACCATGTGTTAAATTCTTATGTAATAGCAGAATTCTTGTATATCATGTGGAAAGAATAAATTAATAAATGCTTATGCCATGTATTAATTTTTTTCTTTTCTTTTTAAGTCTAGCATTTGTTCAGTTATCATAGTTAAGATTTAACACGAGGACCCTGGTAGTATATTGTAGTGTTAAAATACAACATCAATTTGCAGAAGCTTTTTTTTCTCTCCTTAAATTAAGAATCTTACAATAAAGTAAGAGTCAAATAGCAAACTATGACAGTTTCTTATCTTAATCAAATTGTGAATAACTACAAATTCCTTTGCCTTCAAACAGTTCCATACCTTCAGGGACTCTCTGAAGCAGGACACAAGCAATGTGTTGCGTGTTGGAACACATTATCTCTGTTCTTATGCCTATTCAAACAGAGGCTGAAAAATCTACATTTTTAGCGGTGCTGATGCACTGCACTACTTGTTGCAGTTCAACACATCATTTGCAAAAACTCACTGCACTGTGTACCTTCTGTTAACGTCTGGGGACACCTTTAAGACTAGAAAATGTTAATGGAAACTGTATCATGTAAGAGGGAAAATGTGTTGTGTATGATCTGAAAAAGATAGTATGTGTGTTGGATGTTTGGATAGCTTAGGTTTATTTGAAATCTAGGCAGGATCCACAGCCTGAACATTAAAGCAGAAAGAGATTTATTCTGTGTAGTTTCATCATCTTGTTACAGTCTTTGTCATAAGAAAGGAAGAGGGAACCTTGTGCCATTTTCAGTTCTTGTTTAATATCTTCTTCACAGGAAAGTGCTGCCAGGATATTAAACTCATCTGTTCTTTTGGATAATAAGGATGTAATGTACCATTTTGACCTTTCCAAATGCTGTGTTTCAAATTGCTGTTCATTAGAGTTCTTTTTTTCTTGATTAAAGTCTCTCTAACCTGTAGAAACAGAATGGAATAAGACCTAGTCAAGACATAGCATTTCAAGCATGATCAAAACAGAACCACACATTTGTGTATCTCAAGGGCTGTAACAGACATTAACACTTTTTGTGCTAATATCATTGCTGTGTTCACTTGTAACAAAGAAGCTCAAATGATGTTTATTTAAATTTTCCTCATGTCAATTCAGAGTCTCAAGATGAAAAGCTTCTATTTCGTTCAAAGTTTAATTATTAGAATACGAAAGACTCTATTTCTGGGATCTGTAGAAAAGTTTCAGGGATGAAGTTGTAAGAGAACTGAATTATAACCCTCAAATGGAAATATAATTAAATGATAAAATATATATGACTAAGAGCCAGATTCAGTTAACCTTATTCATCTTTGTTGATTTACAGATTCTTAAATTCAAAAATAGCTATTAAGGGCAGAACAAATTGTACATTATTGCGTAGTCTAACCCCTTTGTGGTCCCCAAATTTTCTTAATCAGCTTCTGTAGTTTCTGTATGAGATCTTTTAGAAGGACGCAGACTGATCCAGTGGGTAAAAGCTCCCATTGTTAATTTGGTGGAGGGGACACAGAATGGTATTATTGGCTCCAGCTGATTATGCTGATTCCTTCCTCCCAAATTACAGAGCTCTTAATTGACAGAAATCCTTTTTGCCTGTAGGTATTTGATGACTGTAGTCAAGCTACTTCTCATTCTTCTCTTGACTGAATTAATAGTTTCTTTTGTGCTTCACGATTGGTACATTTTCCCTAAATTTTTTTCATTTCAGAATTTTTTTTCTGTACACACATGCTTTTGGTTTTCAACATCCATTTAAAAACACTGTAATGGCACGTGGCTTTCCAGAAGAAGTTTCACAAATGCTGGGAACAAGTAACTCTGTGCCAATTTCTGAATATAATTTGCCTATTTATTCTTACAAGTATTATATTTGTCTCCAAATAGTGTCCCACTCATAGCTCATATCTAGCTTATTATTCATAGTGACACCATGTCCTTCCCAACATCATTATTTTTCTGGCCAACTCAGGACTAAAACAGACTAAAGCCAAAATAAACTACTAATTAAAAAAAAAGTAAGACACAAGCTGTCCCTTCATATACAATTACAAAAAAAGTCAATACACTTGTGTTCACAGTTTGGTTTTACTCTCCGTAAACACCTGTATTAATTGAACTTTACAATTAAAGTTTAATGCCTTAGGCTCCTTTATTTTCAATAGTGATGTGGTTTTGCCTATAGTTAATCTCTGACCAGGAGAACTGCCCAGCATTGGGGCTGATATTACAGAATCACATACATGCTTGGTGGTGATAAAATGCTTTTAATGGTGCTCCTGCAACAGAATAACTCAATGTTGGTGTTGGTATTATGAATGCCTCCTGAGAGACTCCGCTATCTATCAGAGCAATTGATTAACTGTTGTTTGCCATTTCTGTCTGTGTAGATCAGTAAGCATTTTAAAAGCATTAGGTAAGAATCTTTGCATTAGCACTTCTGAAACCAAAAGATACAACAGGAACAATGTATTGGTGTAAAAGAGGAAACCTTTTAGTCTGGGCAGTGAATTTCTTTTAAGTGTAATGTACCGCACCCACAGTTATTAAGAGATGAACATGGGGATGCAATGACAGGTAACAATTCATGTGATTCTCTGTAGGAAAACAGATTAGTAATAATATTTTAAGAGCAATAGCTTAAAGATCTGTGTATAACACAATTCTTTAGATACCCTTTTGTTCCCCAAATATGGACATTAGTATGAAAAGCCCATATCCCTAGAAAAGAAGCAGAACTTCAAGAAATAGTATTAGCTTCAGGTTATGACAATTGGTTTGTGTGATAATGCTGGTCCCTGGGAGAAGGCAACTCAGCAGTCAGTAAGAATTTTCCATGAAGGTAGATACAGTATTAACCATTTTCTATTTCAATTCATATAGACAGCCCAGTACCAATAGGAAGGAGCAAAGCCAAAACAAGTCATTTAAGATCCTTTCAGAGATCTTCATATGGATGCACATGTGGGTAGCCAGGCACACAAACAAACACATGGAGCGACTGAAATGGGAACTTACAACCTTTTCTAGTGTCTATGTATTTGAAACAGCAGTATGGCATATCACCATAGACTGTCCTCTTCTGCCTGAGGGTGCCTTCAAAGGCATTCTTATCAGAGGCACTAAAGACTATGGGTATGAACTAATTACCATAGGCTGACCTCAAGTAACCATGCAAACCATGAGAACCACCTCCTGAATCTATATATTCCTTGGAGGAAACATTCCCTCTCTCTCTTGATAAACAGCAATCCTCAGCATGCTTTCCTACCAGGGCAACACATAGAAAAGACTGGAACTCCACAGCACTGTGAACGGCTACTTTACCCATCTATATGAGTAATCTGAATCTGTGTAAGGATCATGAATGTTTTGTTCTGAGCTATTATCAAACCAGCCACCCATAAGATGGAGCCATATGGCTCTTCCTCTCTCTGGGTGAGACTGCTTTAACTTACCTTACTTTAAAGTGCTATATGGAGAATGAGACAATTGCATGCTATTTACAGTAGGACTACACACTTTCAATTTTTTTGCCTAATACGAAGCCCACAAAAATTTAAGCATCATTTATTTTATGGTTTGTTTTCAAGAGACTGTGAAAAAAAACCAGCCTGGAGAGTAACAAATGCACAAACACCATTCAAAAGTAGAAGGAAAATGGAGTGAAGTCTAATTAAACAAGCATGAACAGTTCAGATGTATTTTGACAGCATTAACTAGTGACAGCTTAATCTTTCAGGGCATACTGGTTTTTACTTAGAAAAAAAGCAATTTAGGTAGAAAACTCAGTTTTCTTGCCAGGCCATTGAAGCAAGGACAGGGATTTTACATGACAGGAGATCCGATCGTATTTATGAAGCATTTTTGTGTGCTCCCAAACACCTTAGCAGGAAGCCAAACCCAAGAAAGCTAATGTAATTATATGAAGTGATTCTAAGGTTAAGGCTTTTCTTCTGTGTGATTTATTTTTTTTCTGTCTTTTTGTCTTTTTTCTTTTTGTTTACCTTCTGCTTTTTTTTTTGCTTCCTTTTTTTTTAAAAAAAAAAAAGTCATACCATTTTCTAGAAGAATTAAGTAGCTTAGCCTCTTAAGATATGAGATATATATGTATCCCCTAGGAATCAGCTTCCCTGGTAGCTGGATAGATTTTGTGGTAGCAAGAAGAATTTTCCATAATAAATTTATGTTTGAAGTTAGATGTCAAGCAAGGTTTTTTTCAGATTCATGACTTCAAATACCTCTTTATGCTTGCTTGTCAGCCATTAGATCCTTGTATTTACTTTTATTTCATGCAAATTTCCTTTATTTTTTTTAGGCAATGAAGCAGTCCATAATCACTGACCCATTTCGAAGAAAAAACCAAACCTTTTAATTCCTGCAGGGTATTTCTTAGCCTTGCAGTACTCATCAAAGTGGCAGGCAGACATACCTTATGAATAGAGGTAGTTGAACTGCACAATGATGAAATAAACTTGGCTACTTCAAATACAAATGATTAAATATGCCTTGGTGCATTTGTGATTCCAAGAATATTCTTCACAGGTTTTTCGCAAAAATATATGATTTCGATTTTCACAAGTACAACTGAAACAACAGCAACAAAGGTGGAAAACCCTGAACAGGTCCTCCTAATGGTAGCTGTGAATGTCTATAGTTTGGCTTTTGATCAATTAGGAAGGATTCCCTTGGACCTGGGGGTCCTCATAGATAGCAGGATGAACAAGAGCCAGCGGTGTGCCCTTGTGGCCAAGAAGGCCTATGGCATCCTGGGGTGTATTAGAAGGGGGGTGGCTATTAGGTCAAGAGAGGTCCTCCTCCCCCTCTACTCTGCCCCGGTGAGACCACACCTCGAGTATTGTGTCCAGTTCTGGGCCCCTCAATTCCAGGACACAGAGCTCCTTGAAAGAGTCCAGCGCAGAGCCACCCAGATGGGAGTGGAACATCTTCCTTATGAGGACAGGCTGAGGGAGCTGGGTCTCTTCAACTTGGGGAAGAAGAGACTGAGGGGTGACCTCATTAACTTTTATAAATATGTTAAGGGGGAGTGTCAGGAAGATGGATCCAGGCTTTCTCAGTAATGGCCAGTGACAGGACAAGGGGAAGTGGTTCCAACCTGGAACATAGAAAGTTCCATCTTAATATAAGGAGGAACTTTTTCACTGTGAGGGTGACAAATCACTGGAACAGGCTGCCCAGAGAGGTTGTGGAGTCTCCTTCTCTGGAGACATTCAAGACCAATCTGGATACATTTCTGTGTGATTTAATCTAGGTGATCCTGCTCAGGCAGGGGGTTGGACTGAGTGATCTTTCAAGGTCTCTTCCAGCTCCTAATATTCTGTGATTTTGTGATTCTGTGCAAGAAATACAAACATCATTCTACAACAGAGCATAACCTGAAGTGTGGGATGCTCTTTGCTAGTATTGTGGCAGGCACAGAGAATCTCTCAGATCAGAAATCAGCTTATTTTTTTAACCCATGTTTGTATACTGTTTTCCTATCAGAATCCAGGGGATGGCATACGGATATGTGCATAGGGATATATGCACACACAGACACCCACAGCTGCAGGAGCATTCTCAACCCCTTGGTTCATTTTGTGGCTACAATTAGAGATTCAGGTCTTATCTTTCTGGCCTTGCTCCAGCTGAACGAGTAACTCAGTGTGACAAAATCTGGAAAATTTTGAATTATAGGACCATAGAATAATAAAATCAAGGATCAAATGTACTACTGTGCAAACTATAAATAGAAATGCACTGCACTATGTCAATTCTAGTATTACGGTTGTGTCCATAATGTAATATACTTTTATGTGGTTTTCTAAGACCTTTTTGATGAGTGCCAAAAATCTTGATTTCCCCTGAACAATATCAGTATATGGGTTATTTCAAATTATGAGCATTAAGAGTCATAGCCAGTGGAAATAGCTTTTTCTCCTGTTGGAGGCAAAGAATAGATCCCTAATAGCTGAAATTTACACAGTTCATTATTTAACATGGCAAGAGCTACTTTCCCTTACCCCAGGGTTAAAGTGATGTCTGGTAAAATTACACTGTATTTTGAAAAAGGAAATAGGTGAATATTGACACTAAGATTTAGGTTGTAGGTTTTTTTATACTGCCTAGAACTTGTGATTTCTTATGACAGAGTAGGAAGGAAAACAAAACCCACATATTGCACAGACAAATTGAAATAATCTTGATATTTTTTGATGCCATATAGAAATTCCAATGCTAGGACCCAAAATTTAATACCTAACTTAACAAGAAATTTTAAAAACTTTTACAGAATTTAATGAAATCTAATGGGTCTAGAAATTATTAGAACATGAAAAAAGAGCTTGAAAAAGACTTATTAAAACAATTAAAATTCCACTTAGGGATATTTGACTGATCTAAATTTTATTGCCTGCAGTTCAAGACATCAATCTTTTGTATGTGGATAATCCCAGTCTTCCTTGAAACTTATTTAAAGTTACTTCCCAGCCAGATAAATTTGCGGAATAAAAAAAAAAAAAGAGCACATTTGATGAACGTGTATAAAGCTAGGCAGAATCCAGTGGAAATGTGACTGTCATCTTGCCAAATACACCACTGGTGACCAACTTTGGTTCAAAGAGATCATTGCCGGCTCCAATTTGCAATTACCAAGCCATTACTTACAGGAACCCAAGGTTGACCTGGTGGGCTTAGTTCCTTATCCTCCTGCTATGGAGGTGGAAGAGCTCTAACAACAGCTAGATTTCCTCCTGCTATGGAGCTGGAGGAGTTCCAGCAACTTCTTGAGCCCCTGGAATGAGGCTAGGAGCAATGATAAGAGTGACTTCTGATGAGGAAGACTGGAAGCCCTGAAACCCCAGCAAGGCTTGATTACAGCATGTCCCACCAGGAACCATATGGCCTAAAAGCCACAGCAAGAAACAGAACATGCAGGATTTCCTCAATCCCTGCATGTGCCCCAGGTCCTGAGCACCAACACCTGCAACTGAGAGTGTATTTCCTTCACCCTTCTCCAAATTTCAGCGCTCTCTACTAGCTCTGTATTTAATCTCTTCAAGAAAAAAACACCTTGTTCAAAAATAAACTACTCTGGAAGATGATTTAAAACTTAATTCCCTCAGCATTTGAGTTTAAGCAGTTTTCTCATTATTATAGCTTTAGTTGGTACAATTCTGTATATCTGCATGCTGTATACCATATATATGCATTGCAAATACGAAGGACAGCAGTTCCAGGTCTGAGCTAAAATACTTAACACTTATTAAACACCCAGCAGTGGAATGCTGGAAGTTTATGTATATAAAAATTAAATAGATTTCAATGACACATATGCTTAAATTTTACATTTTCTCAACTGTTTCCTGTATCAGATCCCTCTACTCCTTTAGATGGGTAAAATAATAATCCTTTCATTTTTTTCTGTTTCTTAAGGATATTAAATTTCAACGGTTTCATACTGCATCCGTCATATGTGTAGCACTGAACTGAAGGCTTGATTTCAAATCTCCTGAAGTTGGTGAGTTTCAATGAGGGTTTGGACTGGCTTGAATCTGATCAGTGCCGTCCTTTGTGGTCACCATGGCAAATAGCCACTGCATTTCCAGTCCTGGATAAAGAATGCTAGTCATGAGCTTAACACTAAAAAAATACGTATTGGGAGGTCAACAACAAAGAACGAGACTTTCAATTTTTTTGTTAATCCAAACATTTGTGTTTCTGATTTAGGGATTATGGCTCAGCAGATGCCAATTGTTTACATTTCAGGAAATGGTACCTCTGGTATGTATGAAGGGCTCATCCTGAAGTGAGTCTGCTTGATCTCTATAAATATTTGGAGGTGGTATGCTACTTAAATGGAATTAATAAAAATAATGGAGACTTTTATTGGTACACAGACTACACTCCACAGAACATCATCGAACTGACTTGAGGTAGCCCATTTATCAAACTGTCTTCTGTACTCTTAGCACAGTATAATTTTAGAGACAGATCTTACAACCTATACACCTATGATTAGACCGACTGAGGTGAATAGGATTTCGCAATACTGTAGTAAGATATGATTTTTTTTTTAATGTTTTTTGTCAGTCTGACACTGGAACTTTCCTACAGGCATCAATTCTTGGAGTTGTACATAGTTGCTCAGAGTACTTAGAGAGAAAAGAGCATCTCAGAAACCACAACCAGCAATTATTCATAAAGGCTGATGATTTAATGACATCTTTTATTGCTTATGGTAAGTCAACACTTTGTGGTTTTATTAAAAAGCCTAAATAAGTTCTCATATTTATTTTTCAGGCTTATTACATTTATCACTCTTAACTGTCCTTTGCTTGGATCAGTATCATTCAAATCTTTTAAAATATATGTCTAATAGTATTTTTTTTCCATTGTGTTGCCCTTCACTCTCCTTTTACCCTTGACAAAATCAGTTCTGTTGTCCTTTTTGCATATTCTCAGAGAACTAGTTGTGCCAAACAATTTCATGTGATGGACACACCTGCCCTTCTGTTGTTAAGACAGGCATAGGCAGTATTCTACTGTTTTATGTGTACCCCTGAAGCAGACACATTACATTCTTTAAGTGAATTATTTGCCACAGTATTACCCTTAGCTCCACAGGATTCCGATGAACTGAATGATTTTCTACAGTTCACAAAAAACAACAAAATATCTGGGTTTTATTTAAAAATATATTTATGAGAATGCTGAAAAGTATTACAGTATTACAGAAAATATTTCTGAGGTACAGAGTAGAAATTCTGAGAAAGACCTGGAGCACAAGAAACAGTAGACACAGATAACAGTTTTCTACCTAATTCAGGATACTTCTTCAAATGCTGTCATTATATGATGCATTAAAATATGCTCCAAACGTCTCACAGTCTGTAGTCTTGGACCCTGCTCTGTGGTTCTGTGCAGAGACAGATTTATTTCTGATTTCATAGACATCCTTTCTGTAAGTAATGCTTTCCACTCTATTACCAATTAAACAACTACTTGTTACAAAAAACCTTGCTCTCTGTATTATGTCACTATTGTCACACCCTAAAAATCTCTCTGGACAAAGATCAATTGTGAACAGATAAGAAGCTGGATGAGATTCTGATAACAGCTAATAGGAATGACTGGAAACCCATATTACAAAGCTAATATTGTCCTGCCTTGGTATTCCTATGAAGATTAATGCTGAATATGCTTTAATTAAAATATATGAATATAGCTTAAAGTGAATATCAAAATAGGAAGTACAACACCTATAAGGATAGATCTGAAAAGACAGTTAATTTCATAGATGACATTAAATTAGGCTGCTGAAAAATACACTGGTATGCCACATATATTTTGACACAATGAAGAAGGATCTACTTCAGAAACCTGATTACTAATATATATTCCTTCATATAAAATTCACTTCAGTCATGGAGAATATACAGAAGTCATTATGTCCATCCCAGTAGAAACAGCTGCTCAATGCATAACAGATGCCCAAGTAACAGCAAAGTTCAATTAGATCATTTTATAGCCCAAATGTGTGTCTGAATTGGTATCTAGGATACTTGAGAAATTCTACTAGCTAAAATGTCAGTGCTCCCTATTGAGGAAAGTCTTAATATTATTGTAATTTAGAAACAAGGAAAACCAGAAGGGTTCGGGGACAATAAATTTCTTTTAAAATGTAAAATGAACTTGAATGTGTCACTAAGCCAAATAATTACTAAGAACCGAACTAAAACTATTTTTATATAAATCATAAATATGTGTTTATGAGCAATGAGAACAACCATGATTCTTGTGAAAGCACATCGATCTCACTAGTCCCCCAGAAATAAGGAAAACACCAAATCCACTTTCATCTTCTAGAGGAACTCTGGTGTTGAACCCTCTTCTGTACTTTTAAGAGAGAGACTAATTCTAAAGAAATATGGCATTTTATTAAAAACAAAAAGCAACACCAACAAAAAAGGGAATGTAAATCCTTATCCTTTAAAGGGAAAACAAGCCATCAAATTACTGAGACTGGGGAAGAACTTCCTCTGTAGGCACAGGTATTCCTCCTGGGGAACCCATCACTACTTACAAACCTTGCTTTTTTAATTCTTAAAGCCCTAAGTATAGCAGCACGTTAGGGGAGACATTCCCAGCACACAAATACATCTGTGGAGATGTATACTGAATATTTCATTATAATTGGATGAAGGCATGATGAACAGACCTCTGACTGGATGGGTCTGTAGCCACTCTCTCTTCATACCACAACATGCAACCTGTTCCCCATGAAGACTGCCTCCTTCTGTGCATTGCAAAAGCCTCTCCTCACCAACACAGCCTTAATGCATCTACGTGCAAATCTTGTGTCAACTCCACGGGAGGACCGAATTGTATAGGCAAGGTGTAAGGAAGGACAGGAAACTGCTGAGGTTTGGGAGGCTCGGAATTTAAGAAGAGTATCTGAAAGACAAAACTGGGTTTACTGTTCTAGCACTGGGAAAGTTAGCTCTTAGATGAGACCCTCAAGAAAGACTCCGTTTCTTTACTGGCTGCTCCACTGTGCAACACTGAAGACTTTGTAACTGCATGAGTTAAGCTACTGCCCCATTTCAGAGGTTTCTGCATAGCGGAGTTCAAAATAAGACATTTTAATTCTGAAGTCAGCAGACATCTCATGCATTATCCATGCATTATCAGAAAGACAGAAGGGAAGCAAGAAAGGTGACAACGCTAATTGGATTAAGATATGTTAGGGAACTAATGAAGGCCATGATGGGAGAGAAAAGTCTTTTGTGGTAGACTCAAAATTAGAAGGAAAAAGCATGTAAAAACACACACCTTATTCTGTGAGGCTGTACTTCTCATATGGGACATTGGGAAAATAAGTCCTTTCTCAGACAGGAAAAGAAGAACAACTAGAAGGTATCACTTGCTGGGATGAATGAAGGGGTATCATGCTATACTGAAGCTTGGAGAACTCTATGTAACTAGCATCCCATCCTATTTTCTAAATTCAAAGAAGATTTACAGAGAATACATGGAAACACTTGCCCTTGCTCTTCTCCGGGGGTGGGTCTAGAAAGAAATCAAATAAATTCTGTGGGGAATATATTGAATTTTAGCCCTGCCAACTAAGCACAGCTATCATAGACCTCAGAGGATAATTTGGATACACTTGGTGACCTTATTGCTATGCATTTGTTTTGCTTAAATACTGTAGGCTAGGTCTGTCTGGACACTGTCCATACCATGTTGTCCCAAGAGCTCCCAAGGAAAGAACTGCCATTCTGTCCTGTTCCTAGCAGCAATAATATACTCCTGCAACATCTTGCCCTGCTTCAGCTTTGTTGGCCATTCCTAGAGCCTGTGCTCAGCAGAGGGCTTATGATTTTAGCAGTTTCTGTACAACTGCTTTCAAGTTCAGAAAAAAATGCAAAATGTCCCTGTTCACATATCAGTTTTAAGGTTTTATTTATTCTTCTGGGAAATCTGTAGCGAAGTACAAATGCACAAAGAGATTACGAACAGACTTGCCAACATATTCCAGTGGTGCATTTAAACAGTACCTGTACAATTCAGAAGAAACTTAACTGTAATCATGATAAGAAAAAGGGGCAACTGAGGAAAACTATGAAGATTAGAAGGTTGTAAATGTACAAGGGAAAGAAATTTCTGGTCTGAAGAAGCATCAATGCTAATGATGAGGAATAAACCAAAAGTTAGCCACTTTACATTCAGGCTGAGGTTACTGGACTGGCAATAGAAAATTATCTTATTACCTCAAAGTGGATTGCCTTTGATTGGAAGTCACCATGGGACAAAAGACGTTTTGTTTTGTTCTGTTTTGTTTTTAAAATTAAGTGATATTTCAAGGAAAGCTGTAATTTGAAATGCTACATTTATTGCTACTTTTCAAGGCAGCACTAGAAGAAAATGACTCCATATCTTCCTCAATAGCTTTCATATTAGCAAAACCTCAAATACTCAAGTGCTAAATTACCTTGATAGCAAAAGAGAAGGGGTTCTTTTAATTTGCTGTTCTGTTTTGAACACCCAGTGACCTGCAAAATGTGGATAAAAGCCATTGGTTTATCCATTCACTAGATGGCTTTAGAAAAATCTCATTGCTTTAACAGGAGTAGTGAAATTCAGTGATTACTTCAGATGTTAAGAACAAACAGCGGAACCTCTGATGTGACTTTTACACACTAACAAGAGATACAAACTTATTGGACTGCATGATATTCATGAATAACCTGGAGCAGACTTAGAATCCTATTCCATGGGAATAACAGTGTCTGGAAAGCTGTTAATGGGATTAATCTCACTGTACAGAGTTGTGAAGCATAAAGCTGCAGTTAATGAGTTGTGATCTCTCTCCCTCTGTCGTCATCAACACAGCTTCTTTATTCCCCTTTGGTTTATGTGATCCAGGTATATTCTTCTCATCCAGCAGTATATGGCCTTGTTTATGGACTTAGTCTTTTCCTTAAAAACAGATGACAGTAACATTTTTTGTTTAAAAATAATAAAAAAAGCAATCACAGCATCACACAAAATGACTAGGTTGGAAAAGACCTTTAAGATCATCGAGTCGAACTATACCTGTCCTCTCCTAAACCATATCCCTGAGCACCTCATCTGACTGTCTTTTAAATACATCCAGGGATGGTGACTCAACCACCTCCCTGGGCAGTCTGATCCACATCCCAACAACTATTTCAGTGAAGAACTGAAAATTATAGGCAGTGATAAGGTCTCTCCTCAGCCTCCTCTTCTCCACACTAAACAACCCCAGCTCTCTCAGCTGCTCCTCATAAGATTTGCCCTCTAGCCCCTTCACCAGCCTGGTTGCTCTTCTCAGAACACAGTGCAGGACCTCAATGTCCTTGTAGTGTGGGACCCAGAACTGGACACAGTACTTGAGGCGCAGCCTCACCAATGTGGAGTACAGGGGCACAATCACCTCGTTAGACCTGATGACCGTGCTGTTCCTGATACAAGCCAGGATCCCGTTGGCCTTCTTTGCCACCTGGGCACACTGCTGGCTCATATTCAGTCTGCAGACCACCAACACCCCCAGGTCCTTCTCCCCAACAGCTGTCTTGCCACTGTTCCCTAAGCCTACAGCACTGCATGGACTTGTTATGTCCCAGGTGCAGGACTCTGCACTTGGCCTTACTGAACTTCATGCCATTGGTTTCAGCTCATCGGTCCAACCTGTTAAGTCCCTTGTCTTTTATATGTGTGAATCAATTGAAAAATATTATTCTGAAATGTTATCTCTATCCACTAAAAATGTCCATGTAAATACAATTTACTTTCCATATCTTTGCCTCAGGCACCTCAAAAGAATATGTGATGCTGAAATGAGGGTATTATTTTGGCATTTGGGTTTGTGTGTCAAGGTTTTGGTAGTGGTGGTAGAACCACAGAGGTGGATTCTGTGAAAAGCTTCTAGAAGCTTCCCCCATGACCAATAGAACCAATGCCAGACAGCTCCAAGATGGATCCACTGCTGGCTAAAAGTGAGTCCATCAGAGATGGTGGTAGCGCTTCTGGGGTAACAGATTTAAGAAGGGGAAAGGTACCCAACAACTAGTGTCACATTTTGCAGTTAGAGAGAGAGTAGTGAGAAGATGCGAGAAACTTTGCAGACACCAAAGTCTGTGAGCAAGGAGCGGGAGGAGGTGCTCCAGGCATTGGACCAGAGAATTCCCTGCAGCCCATGATGAAGACCATGGTGAGGCAGGTTGTCCTCCTGCAGCCATGGAGGATGATGAGGAGCAAAGATTCCTATGCATGTAGCCTATGGTGGACCCCACGGAGAAGCAGGTGGAGACACCTGAACAAGGCTGTGACACCATGAGAAGTCTGTGCTGGAGCAAGCTCCCTGCAGGACCTGTAGCCCATGAAGAGTGGGGTCCACATTGTAGTAGGTTTGCTGGCAGGACTCGTGACCGTGTGGGGGACCCATTCTGGAGAAGTCTGCTCTTGAAGGTCTGCACCCTGCGGAAGGGACCCACACTGGAGAAGTTTGTGAAGAACTGGAGGACTCTCTCTTGTGGGAGGGAGCCCAGGATGGAGCAGGGTAGGCGTGTGAGGAGTTCTCCCTCTGAGAGGAAGGAATGACAGACAAAACATGGGATAAACTAACCACAACCACCATTCCCCATCTGCCTCTGTGCTGCTGGAGGTAGGAGGGAGAGAAATTGGGAGGCAAGTCGAGCCCAGGAAAAAGGGAGGGATGTGAGGAAAAGTTTCAAAATGTTGTTTTATTTCTCATTATCCTACTCTGTTTTAATAAATGAGGTTTGTTTTTTTTTTTTTTTTATCCTGAGTTTTGCCCATGACAGTAATCTCTGAGTGATGTCTCCTTGATCATATTTTGACCCATTATATCTTCTCTCCCCTGTCCCACTGAGGAGGAGAGTGATAGAGTGGCTTTGGTGCGTACCTGGAAGCCAGCCACAGTCAACCCACTACACATGCTTAGTCCAAATGATATTCTCTGATCTCTAACATCTGCATCATGGTCCAGCATCACAGAGCAAAAAAGTACTGTTCTTTCCTCTGCAAAGTCACTTCCAGGATATTTCAAGAGTGTAATAGATTGAGACATTATTTCATTATACAAATATAAATCTCTGGAACCTATCTCCTATTTCAAGTGACAACAGAAACCGTTAAAATATTTCTTATTCAAAATATATTTCAAATCTAATATTTTGATTAGGACAAGATTGATACCAAGCTCTTGCTGAATAAAGAACATATCCACTGTTACTGAAGAGAGTTGTATATCAAAAAGAAGGACCTGAACTTCATACTTATATTAATGAGTATTGTTTTAAAGATAGGTCCCCTTTACTAAATCACAGTATAGGTTATTAAAAATATTGCAATATATTACAAAAACTGAGATTAAAATCAGCTTTCCTTTAGTTAATGAATCTCCAGAAAATGCACTAATACATAATTTGAAGATAACTTTTTATGTCTTCCAGATCCTGAGTTTTCTAAAATAACCTGTAACTAGAGGAAAGCAAAACACGGAGGCCATTGAACCTGTGCAACACGAAACCAGTCTCTTAAGTCTCCATGGAAAGATGGTAGAGCTGACATATATGTCGAGTTAATCTGGTAACAGTGTGCTAAATTTTGCTACTTTTCTAACTCAGGCAAATTCTCGGATTATTCCAACTGCTATTACTTTCTTGGCACTGGGGCAATAAATTCCTGATTTTAAACCCATGAAGATTTACCCCAGTAGTATTGCTGTTTTGCTACCCTCTTCTGTGCATAATATTTCTTGGTGTAAGGAATGATCATAATTTAAGTATTAGTAATTACATCATGGCCTTGATGGTATCTTTAAAAAGCAGAGTGTTAGCCCCCTTTTTTTTGGGTTTTTTTGTTTTTCTCGGAATACTCTTGTTTTCTTTGCTACTGTCCAGAATACACAAGTTCCCTTCTTTCCCAAACCTGTGAATCGGCAATGCATGTACTTCAATCAAAGGTCCTCAACTTTGTTTACAGGCATGGAAATGACAATGACAGTACTGAATCTCGATGCTTTTCTGAGAGAAGCTGAGGTTTGCACTTCAGGGAAAAGTTTCAACTCAACAGGAACTTCAGATGTGGAGGTCTGTAGCAAAAGTCTTGCATGCAGTGAAAATCTTTCATTAACTCATAGCCCACTCACCATGTGGAGACAAATTCAGAAGGGATTATGTGCAGAGCTGTAAGTTTGGGAACAGTCACAGGGGGAGGAGGGACGAGCAAGGCCAGATTAATTATCAGCAGTCTGTTTGTGTACTGGTCGATTGGAAACTACGCAAGGTCTTCTAAATTCATAGAACCTCAGACTAGTTTCGGTTGGAAAGGATCTCAAAGCCCATCTAGTTCCAACTTCCTGCCATGAATGAGCAGGGATACCCTCCACAAGCCCAGGTTGCCCAAAGCCCCATCCAACCTGGCCTTGAACACTGCCAGGGAGGGGGCAACGACAGCTTCTCTGGGCAGCCTGGGACAGGGCCTCACCACCCCCATAATGACTTTTTTTTTTTCCTAATATCTAATCTAAATGTACCCTCCTTCAGTTTAAGGGCATTACCCTTAAAAGCAGGAAGCAGATTTGAGAGCAATGGCTAAGGGCAGGCAGAGGCTCTTAACTTGGGGCTTATGTAAGTGCACGTTTTGTGTGTGTGTATATATATATATGTACATGTACGTGTACATGTACGTGTGTGTGTGTGTGTGTGTGTGTGTGTGTGTGTGTGTGTGTGTGAGGGACAAAGGCCTCTAGTTAAAACCAACGAGTCACCAACACTCCTACTGAACTATGCTGTGTCTCCAGAGATCCTTATTCAATTATTAATGCATCTGCTGCTAATTTTATCATGCAGAGTGTGAATTTGTCTTTTCACATTGAGCTCTGAGGGAAGTTTGTAAGAAATATAGAACTTGTCAGCACATGAGAGTGAACACATTACTGCTCTGCTGCAGCCATTTATAACAAAACTAAAATGAGCACTCACTTGTTTGGCATTAATTTAGTGTCCCACTTAGCTCCTATCAGACGTAAATAGCTGCTTCATCCATTTAAGCATTTCTGTTTGTGCACATAATGAAGTACTCTGTACCTGTCAAGTAAGCAGAATTCATAACTGAAATAAGAAATGGATGAGGAAATTCAATGTTCTTAACATTGAGGCTCTACAGAGGCAGCTTCAGACTTTTTTTTCTGTCCACAGGTATCCCACAGTGAGGTTCACCTTTATTCCACTCTGCAGAGACCATACAAAGATGTGACATATATACACATGTTAGTATGCCAAAAACATTTCTAAAAGGAGTATCTTTTCAACTCATGGCACAATTAACAACAACTATAGTTGTCAAACACATTCAAACCAAAATAAATTAGCTAGCCAATCTCTTGGTATTTTTTTTTTTTATGTTCTCTATTTTAGGAAAAACAGTTTAATTTTAAACAGCATTCAAGTTACGATCATCCTCTCTTGAGGATTTTTTTTTATGAGAATGAATGGAGATAATGACTACTATTAGTCACTGTCATTAGCATAAAACATTAGAAACGACAATATTTATAACAGGCTATGACATGACAATTAAAATATGACTTTCTATCACTTATGTATGCTTTGGCTACAGCTGGTTGCTATTTTCTGAAGTTAAACTGATACAAGTCTGGAAATGGTATATTTAATAGCATGTTCATCATCAGATCTAATTGTTTTCCACCACAGGGTATGAAGCTTTATGTCCTCTATCAACCCAAAACAAACAGCCATACTGCTTAATAGCTGTTCAATTAATGTTTATAGCACTACTTTTATAACCTAAGTTAGAAGACAAATAAACTCCAAGAAGCAATTTAAGAACCTTCAGAAGCTTAATAGGTCATCAACCAATACCAAAAATTACTGAATACCTATAAGGTCCCACACTTGAAGAAGTGAAAAAAGACATTAGCCAGCATTAGAAAGATCTTCCAAGACAGTGATATAATTGGCAGAAGAAGGGGAAATCAGACCTTCACACAGGTGAAGATGGTTGAGTGACTTCAGGTCATCTGCCTTGCACTTGGTGGTCATGCTGGGTTAAAACAGAGAAGACCTGTTCATCTCAAGTCATCTAAAGGTCAGGCTCCGCTGCTCAAATTGCAAAGCTATTCCCCCAAGAGTGATTTGTCCTCAGTAACCTAGATGGTCTCCATCTACTCGTAATTCTCTCCCCTATTTAGCAGAGCTCATGCTGATTAAAAGGAAAGAACAGTTCAAAGGCAGGTTTCTCCGTTGCTGCCTTGGTGCATATTAATTTGTGTCTCTCCCTTTTGTACTAAGCCTGTAGAGAGCAATGTAAAACTGCTGTAAATATGTTTTCACTGGAGAGCTGCTATTGTTCTAAATTATGAAAGCAAATTATTTTTGGCTTGTGCTGTTAATTGTATATAGCAGTGGTATATTCGTTCAGAGCTTCCCATTGTAATTCAGACACCCTGATCTCTGGCTTTTAATGATGCATTACAAGCCTGTACTTCTCTGACACCTAGGCAATTAATCATTGGCACTCCTCAGTCTTCCAAAGTAGCTGGACACAATTAGACAAGAAAGAACCAGACTTGAGGGGTGGTGAAAAGTTCTTTTCAGGAGCTACACATTTTTTTCACACCATAAACTCTGCTTGACATTCATTGCTGCAAATGTATTTTAATAGAACTGCTGTTACTCTGTCTCTCCTCCCAGCCTCCCAGGAGTTTTTGTAGATCAACATGATGTTCAGAAACAGGCAAAAAATTGCTCTGCGAAGTTTAAAGGCTGTCAAGCCTTCTTGGCAACTTCCCTTCAAGAGCGCAGCTGAGAAATGACAAACTTATCACCTGACTGGCTGGTGTTTAGAGCTGACTGCTTTTGATTAGGAAGCAATGAACCTTCCATTCTGGAGTTCATTTTGTGTTTCATAAGCACCTCTTCACTGAAAATTATGCAGTTGAATTGATTTGAATTTGATTAGTGTTATGCTACAGTTTTATTATTTGTAGTAAATACAGACATCTTTTATTGTGTTACTGCACATTTAGGAGAATTTCATGATGGTTATAGACTCACTTTTATTTCTCATTTATTATTGCTTGTAATTTAAAAAAAAATCCCAAAATAGTATATGCCTGTGTTACAGTCACTCACTTGTTGTGCATTGCTCCATATATACTCACACGCTTCTTCCTCTCTATTCCAGTGGGAAGAATAAGATGAGAGCAATCATGTCTACTCAAGGACAAGAAGTACTGTGTCCTCAGCAGGAAAGTTGAGCTAGGAAGAAAGTTGCTGTGAACTGCAAGAGCTCACTTCTTTAATGGAAAACTTCGTTATAAAATTCTATTCTACAGACTTTGTGATTGATACTTGAACAGCTAGTGCTGTGGAAGAGCACAGCCACCAGAGGTGCATGCATTAAGCACTGAATTGCTCTTTCAATGTCATCCGACATCAGGAGCTGAAACACGAATGGTCTGGGAAGCTTGATACAGTTCTATCTTCTGACAGCCTTTCAATTATATGTCCTTTCACATTATTATGTAACTTCTGATGATCTGCACTGTGGACCTCAGTAATAAAAATCCATTTCATGCCAGAAGAACACGACTTTTTTGGTTGGTCAGTTTAGACATGGAGGGGAGAAGTGCATCTGACCAGAAACTAATGTGGAGTGGAATCAGCTGGTCGGGTCAATAAAAGCTAAAAATAATATTTGACTTGGAGAGAAATGAGAGTTCAGGACACAGCCTGAAGGCTGGATTCAGCCCTGACCAAACATTTATCTTTGCATCAGCATTACAAGGAGTGCTTAGTCACCCAAACCTACCTGATGCAGAGCAGTTCCAGATGTAGCTACAGAACTCACCAGTCAGACATATGAACAGCTAACAGCTTAAAGTATTTATTACTAGTGTGGTCTGCAGTGCCTCAAATCTATTTGCTTCAGGCTAAATATTCTCCAATAGTCACATACTATGGCATTTGGGACATGTAGTTCAATGGATAGGAGACGAGGCTCTAAGTAAAGGTGTTTTGGTTCTGATGAATAGCATTCTGTACAATATGGAACAAAACAGCTTTCCCCTCCTTCCATTTGCTAAGTGCAAAGCACAAATAATAACAAAGGCATCAGCCTTCTTATTCCACGTTGCTATAATGTGAAAAGCATTTCTAAGAGCCCTAGATTACCATTTCAAAAGTGTTAAGACACTTAACTGTAATCTAAGTAAACCCTTAGGAAACCTGCATATTGCATATTTTCACCCTTATCTTTGTCTCACTCACAGCCTACTTTAAACTGGAGTGTGAGCACTGTGACCTACGGTTTATTTCCAGTTCTAGCTAGAAGGAAGGATCTTGAAGAATGCACTGATTTTTTATTTTTTTTTTCTCAAGTCTAGAGATGTGTCAGGTTTAAACAGCTGTTGGCCACATTCTTTTAGCTCTTTCTCTGTAGAGAAAAAAATCATAAGGCACAGTTCAAATTTTTATTGCCATTTTCAGAGAGCAAATCCAAAAATAGCATGGGCAAAAAAGCATTGTTGCTTTTAGAAAACGTAATGACAAGGAACGGAGTCCTGTGAGAGAACTTCATGCTTGTTCTGCAATGCAGGAGACTAAGCTTTGGGTCTGTTTTCTGGTGGGCAGTGAGAAGTGGCAAGGCAAGGACTGTGGCTGCACCAGAGGTGTGGGAAGCACTGCTGTGTACACGACTAAGGAAGGCATTTCTGCTGCCACTCTATGTGTAATCCACCAGAGAAGCTGCGGAGTAACTCCACATCAGCTGTTGATACTACTTTTGCTAGTTACCTGAAGCCTTCTGGATGTTGCTAGTTACCATCAATGAAGCCTGAAAATGGTTTGGTTATTTTTGGTTTCAAATGCTTTTTGATGAAGAAACAGGCTTATTTCCAATAGCTAAATGCAATAAGTAGACTTTTATATGATATATGACCATAAATAAACTTATTAAAGAAAAATACAACTTCCATATGAATATTTAGTTTGGAAGATTTAGGAAATGTCAGATTTATACTTTCCAATGTAATCGGATCATGTTCTTTAGTATATGCAAGAAGCCACAGCCTTTAATTACAGGACTCCTTGTTATCATTCACTCCACAAGACCTACTTCATTCTGGATGTGAGTTTGAAAAAAATATTTGTACCTGTCTTAACCTCTGAAGGTAGAAATCTTTTTTTCCTTACTGTTTTTCATCCAATCGTCCACTGGTAAATATTTATTTACTTTCTTACAGGTTTTCATTATCCATTGTTTGTAGCAACAGTGCTACAGTAACTGAACCTTATGAATATTAAGAAGTCTATGTTTATAAAAGCTCATGAAGATACCGAGATTTTTCTAGATGAACCAGTGGGTAAGAGAACAAACACATCCCCTCCCCTAAATCCACAAAATTTGTTTGTAGCACAACAATCTCAATGAGTTAACTCATCCTAAGGGGACATGAATTCTCCAAATATCTAGCATGTAAAAAACCCTATTTATGTATTCAACAGACTGCACAAATAGGTGTCTATTTTATTATAGGTGATTAAGTATTGCATTTCAGACAGAGTTTAAGAACTTAGGTACATTATCTTTATCATTACCATTATTAACTTAGGTACATAATTATTACCCTGTCTCAAAGTAATATGCATCATGGGTTTGAGCTCCAATGGCAAACACAAGGTGAGTAATCTTTTTTGGAGACTGACATAAACTCTACCATCTCATACAAAAATAGCACATAGACAAGTACCATATAGCTCACCTGATGGACTGGAAGATCACTGTAAGTCTGAGTTCCAACATGTCCTAGAAAGGGTGGTAATGGCAGGTCCAGAGCTCAGGGCTTTGGCAAGCTCCAGCCTGAGTCGGCTCAGTCCTTCAGATCCCTCTGATTTATTGAAAATTATGTTGAACACTCTCAATTCCCTGAACACTGTTCAAAAAGTACAGTACTTCCCTAAGGGCTCCAAAAATCTGAAAATCAAGACAAAGTTGGGCAGACATATTCAATGCAGAACACAACATTAGCTGTCACATTAATATTTTAGCTTATATGACTTATGTAGATTCACACAGCATCTCCATGACACAGGGTTAGTCTGGAGGACAGGAAAATCCTGGAAGACACTACTTTAAAAATTCTGCAAGCTATGAGGTAAAGCAGTTACAAAAAAAAAAA
>VXBZ01005983.1:111377-158853 GCA_013399135.1 Heliornis fulica
AAAAAAAAACCACCAAGAGAATTTGTCCTGTACCCTGCAAGAACCACAGGCAGAACAGCAGAGCATGTGATCATGTAAGTGGTCTAAAATAATGAAAATGCAAAACAAAGAAAAATGAAGAAAAGGCGCAAACTGAATAATGCCATTACTATTTTTTTTAACTTTGAAAACTTTCTGTAAAGTTACTGTATGGAACTACAATGATATAATTTTAGTGTGGCTTTCTCATTTAGCTTCTTACTTTTTATAATGTTACAAATTTATGAAGTGCTGCCTTCAATACCTTTTCTTGACCTGCAGTCTTCTACTTGAGATGAAGGCTCATGGTCCATGCACAGTGGTTGATCATGCTTTTACCAGTGTAATGAAACAGGAGGTTTGTGGTAGTGAATTTTATGAACACCAACACTCTTTATGCAGATGATACAGCAGAGTAATTAGATTCATCCTGAGCAAATTACTCCTGAGTGCTGATATAGATGAGAATGGGAACTTGGGAGAACAGATTAGGTTGGAGTTGTGTTTCATTGCTTGGTAATACTAACACAATCAGGTCTATGAGAGACTAATTAAAATCAGTTCATATTAAAATCAGTAGATTGAGAGATGATCTCAAGATGTAGGCTGAAAAGGCAGGTATTTTTGACTGCATTAGTCTTTTCAACAAGCCAGTGCAGACAAGGTACATCCAGACAGTATTTTACCGTACCTGTCTTAGGAACTCTGAATTATTTTCTAAGGTATATTCACATTAAAAAAAAAAAAAAAGAAAAATACACCAGTGGAGTAGGGAAATACAGACATTTCTGTAGAGCTTCCAGCAAGTTTACTGAGTTGGAAAAGGGTAACTTCTTGGATGTCTTATGATATTCTCTAAACCAAACAGTTTTTTCATGAAACCATCAATAAATCATGTCTGGGACCCTCAGGAGAATTCCTCCTACCAAAGCAAGTTCATGTTACAAATTGTAAGAACCCTTAAATTGCAAACTGTGTAAATCCTTCCATAAATGGAGATAGTTTTCTATGATGGAAATTATTAGGTAGGTATA
Source organism: Heliornis fulica (assembly GCA_013399135.1). NCBI lineage: Eukaryota > Metazoa > Chordata > Aves > Gruiformes > Heliornithidae > Heliornis > Heliornis fulica. Next base: position 112,430 of record VXBZ01005983.1, read on the forward strand.
AAGGTTGCACTTACAAAAGAAACGGTTAAAGTAAGGCAAGCACTCAGAAGTTAGATAAATATGAGTTAAGGGCCAGGTAAACCCTCATCCAGATGCTTTCATGTATACATTTGATGTAGTTTTACAATGGCTAAGCTATTTTTTGTATCTCCTTGATTTCATGCATAAGAAAGGGCCCTGAAAGAACTGCTATTCAGTATTTCTTTTACACTCATTATTCAGTGTGTTATTCCTTTATTAATTTGCTCAACTCTATTGAAAATTATGAATTCTGTGGTTGGCTTTCTGTGCCACTTGTACCTGTATTATGTGAATACTTTATCAGCATGACTGATTTTTTTTATTATATTTCTAAGTTAAAATAAAGCATTCATTGCTGTTACAAAACCTGGGAAATCCAGGGCTTGAGTTTTTCCATACCTAACCTTAAACAGCACTTTGCATTGTAAGGCACAACGTCCTGATGATGTCACTGGCAATTCTGTTGAAAATCAGATCCCAGGTTTTTCTGCAAGACTTCAAGACAAGAAGAAATACAGCTTTTAACTCAAGCAATTTGGCTACCTTCACACAAAACTCTGCAGTGGATGACGAAGGAGAATATAATCCATTCCTATGTTTTAGTCAAGCTCAACCATTTGGTCTTGAAATTCTTTTTTTGTAACCCAATTGACTGCACAGCCCCCAGCAATGTCTGCCAGGGCTTCTGATCCTGGGCAAACAACCCTTACACGTTACCACCGCTCTCTATTTGTACATGGAGTGGAGTTAAAAATTGAGGCACTGGCAGGATAAGTCTGAGATAGGATTGTTCTGGTCTTGTTTAATTTGTTAATAGAGATTCAGCGTATTTCTCTTGACCCTGCATATTTCTCTCCACCATGCTGCCTCAGCACCATTTCTGGATCTGATAGAAAATTATTCTGGTCGGGATGGATTCATGGTCTGACAAAGGAGAACAGTGCTCACAACCTCACGCATGAGAAACCGCACTAGAGTGTAATGCAACATGCATTTTGAAATGTAATTTCACAGATATTTCCCAATAAATGAGGAACTTTTTTTTTTAAATTACACAAATCTTGCTTTTTTTTTTTAACTGTTTGCCATTTTAGCCAAAATCCTTGGATTGAGCAGATAGCCATCATGGAAAATTTAATTTCAAATGTACACAGCTGCATTTATAGAAAGTACTGGTGATCTTAATGGTAGAGTATTACCAGCCCTGCCAACAGCCCGCTTTCAAAGTGAGTGAGACAAATAGACGCAGGACAAATTAAAGTATTTTGGAGTTCTGTATTTTATCTGTGAGAACTCTGAATGGGAATGAGTCATCCAAATAAGCCTAGAATTACATGGAATAAAAATTATTTTATATTAAAAGGAACCCCAAACTATTTTCTAGATCCTTAAATACATTCCCAGGGTTATTTTGGTTGACTACGTATTACAAAACCAGGTGTCTTATCTCCATTAACCTGGCTAGACTCCAAAGTAGAAAAAAAGTCAAACAACTCAAATCTAAAATTATCCTTAAAATAGTCCAAAATAGATTTTCTGTTATTTCTAGAATTTTCAGCACTATGAAATGCAACAACACATAGGTTTTTAGGGTCCAATTTTGCTTAGGCACTGGCTTATATCAGGAGTCTCAAACCCTTATCACTATTTCAAGATGTATTTCTTATTCATAAAAGACAAAGCGCATGAGAAACTTACCATGGCAACAGGTAATGCATATATAGAAAAAACCCAGCTATAATGCAAATGGAAAAATATAATAACAGGCTTCTTCAGTGTAAATTTTGCACATGTGTGTATCCTTACAACATGCACGCACTCAGCTAGTAGCTTTGTCCATTTGCCTAGTAAAGCCCAGCAAGCTTTAAATGTTGATAGAACATCTGCACTGTGGATGAGAGTGTTCAGCTCTCAAATCACAGCTCCGAATACATCCCGTGTTTCATTTCCTGATGCAACTTTTTATTCTCACCTGCTGCTTTGCTGATTGCACTTTATTACATCCCTTTGACCTGCTGAGTGACCTTAGCCAATTCATTGCACTTCAATGTTTTTCTAATTCTCCAAGGCAGAGATTAAAATACCTGCTTCCTTCAGTAAGCATTTTGAGTTCTACACAGCAATTTTTTATTTTAAGTTCTGTTCGTGCTCTCCAGGCTTTATAAGATCTATGCAGTATTCTTGGTGTTGAAGTAACACATAGCTGTTTTCCTTTCTTTTGGGAGAGCACTAAATTCTGTGAAACAAATACCCCACAGGCACTCACAGTACATCAGGCAGCCCATTTCTGCCTTAGATCTGCAAACAAGTTCAGCTATACTGTCATTAAAGCCTATGTAAAGTACTGTGACTCTTTGAGAACTTTGTTTACTAGTTGTCACTCCCAGGAACTGAAGTGGTGACTACCACAAATGGATGAAGTTGGTTGCCAAGTTGAGATTTGGAGTCAGTGATAGTTCCAAGCCAGTATCTTCAACCAAGTATTTTTTTTTGCACATGGGAGAAATAGTTTTGATGATATAAAAAGTACAATTCTGATGTTGGTACTGTAATGGAAAAACTCTTTCTGGATCAAGGTTATTTAACATTGCCCACTAAGCAGGACATTGGCTGGAATGACACAATCCAGTCCTCAGTAGGCAAGTGTTCTCGTTTAATTTAATTTAATTAAATTATAAAAATGACTGCAGGTCAAATTCTGAATTTCTTATTCCTTTTTGATTCCTTTATGATGGTATGGATTTTTATTGAATTAATAAATTCAATAAAATTTGAATTGTATGATTGAATTCTCCATCAAAATCTACTTTGCTTAGCTAGAATTGAACATAAATAGAGCAATTCAGTTGTTTCATCTTTACATGATGGATTCTAATAGAGATATTGAAAAATTATATAATGCTCATAATACCATACTGAATAAGAGAAGGAATGCTATCATCACTCCTAAATATCCTGAGACTACTAAGGCTAAATCCTATATCATTAGAGAATAGCACCATTTAATTTGAATAAGAGTGTCCTTGGTTATCTTTTCAGCTAAAGTAGGTATATGACCAATTATGTTCTTCTGGGAATAAGAGGGGAAAAAAAGGAAAAAAAAACAAACCAGACAGCAGAAATAAAAAAAAAAAAGAAGTTGTATGGGCAAGACCTTTCCACTGAATTTTGCCAGTGGTTGTACCAGATTGTTATAAAGTTCAGGAAGAAATTAATGAGCTGCCAGCTGAGCAATGAATGTGGAGTGGTAAGTGAATGTAATAAATCATGATACAAAATATCCACACATTTTGTTCTGTTTACTGTGCAGAAGTAAAGAAAAAACCCAAAACCCACCCAGAATGCTAAGAAGTCATAAATGAGCAGCTCAGCAGTTTGCACCTCTGACTTGATAGTGGAAACACAGCGTGACAACAGGGCAATCATGCAAGGATATATAACAAAGGTATTGACGGTTTTCCTCTTAGTAACCATCCATCATCAGCTAATGCATCCAACATGGGAAGAACAGTGCCAGACATGATATAAACAGGTGCTCTCACACTTTATAATAACACTGTATAATAAGAAAGTATACCTCAATTTAATCAATAGGGTACAGCAGCAACAAGAAGAAACAAGAAACCTTGTCTTCAGAATTAATTCTACTCTTATCAGGGCACTCAAGCATTTTCAGTCTCCTATTTGTACACCCAAATGTTGCTGAAAGACATCAGAAGGTTCTGATTGTTTCTGTACAGCGTCTTGAAACAATCTTTGGGCATACACAGGATTAATTAAATCAACTACACATCCTTTTCTTCATTTCTTCCTTTTAATATGAGAAGGATGATCTACACTATACCATTACAGCATGGGTATGATTTTCCTCCAGAAATCTCCCTTCTGATTTATAGATTTAAAATATGAAAGCCTGAAATTGCTTTCTCAATAAATCTTGCTATTCTCTGGTAAAGGATCCTACATTTCAAAATTAATTCCATTATTTTAGTAAAGGAGGTATTTCTGTCTTTCAATAAGAACTAAACACAGCCCTTTAAAAGAATTTATGTAAGGGAATCATACCTTTAAAACAGTGACTTGCTTTTACTAGAAGTTTAGAAATCTGCATTTCTTACATTTAAGTTGACAGATTGCTTCTGTTTGAGAATGAAAACTTTGTTCCAGCTATGCATGAGTTAGAGATGCATTTAAACAATTTTAATATTTTTCTGCTGCATTATATAATTATTTATATAATAATTATATAATTATTTAGTCAACCAGATATGATGGAAAGACTGAGAACCTTTCTTGAACTCATAATTCCTGAAGCTACCGTTCATATTTCGATTCCACTGGTTCAGAAAATAAATACAGCATGCCTTCACTAAAAGACATCGCCATGATATCCATGAGCAAAGCTAATAACTATGTAGATCCACACATCTTTCAGTGGGAATCATTATCCTTAATGTCTCCAAATGAATATTAGCATCTAACCTACAGGAAAAGAAAAAGAAACAGATGAAGAAAAAGGAAAAGCTTAATGATTTCAAAGGTTTCAGTCAAGTCCCAATGAGCAATAATAATGACTAGAAAAACGTAATTAGCTAACAAAAGGGTGGAAGACGATGATCATCTCTGAAGCTGTAATTGGTCTGAGAATGTTACCTATGTACCTTTCCTGTCTTTACAGACTAATACAGTAACATGGATAACATGTTACGATTTTTTTTGGTAACTCTTCACTCCTAAAAACTGATGGAGGTCACAGAGTGCATCTGTTTTTAATGGAAGACAAAAAACTTCAGAAGACAGTATTTTTTTTTTTTCTGTTTAGAATTTAAGTACTTTCTCATTTTTTTCCTCTAATTTTACTTATTAATTAGGGTTCTGTTGCTCCCTCCTCCCAAACTAGATTTCCAGCAAGTGAAGCTGTACCACTATGACATGTGAAGCTACAGATTCTATCCCTGTGCCAATCCACTCCACTATCTGATCAGCATTTCAACAGTGTGGACTGTTAAATGTTGCAGAACCCACCTCCAGAAATCATCAGTTTGAAACTGTCTCATTGATTTAATTCATAACAAACACTTTTGGGGACATGTGTTGTTTGCATTTATAATGCAATGCCCTACCTATTTAGAGCAATAAGGGTTTTCACCCAGGAGTGCATATGTTATCTACTACAGACAGCTCCATTTAAAAAAGAAAACAATGAAAAGAATATTTAAGTTGATGTTAATGGGTTACATTTAGGAATTATTTAGTGCTATTCTGTAAAATAACATATTTTGCTAGTTTAAATACTGAAAATTATAATGTGCTGCTTTTAAAGATCAAGCAGTTGTATAGGTGAAGTCAACCTGGACAGATTAAAAAATCTTAGAAATATTTTAACAGAAATTTTACTTTTTCATCTCTGGTACCCTTTTCCAGTGTTTGTTTATACTCGTTGTTTTGATATTTTATACTAGTTTTTCTTCCTACAACATACAAAACTACTTTATCTGTGAAAACATCAAAAGAAAATGTTAGGTTTGTGAGTAGTGTCCTGGAATTATGTATAGCATAAGTGAAATTCTGTGTTTTCTTGTGATGCACATAACTTCTCAGGATCTCACAGGCTGACCTGACCGGTAGATGTGTGGAATATATCACAGCTTTTGGCAGAAGATCTAAAGATGACTGTTAATTAGAATAACCAGACTCTCTTGTTACTCTTTCACAAATTAAGAAGGTAGATGTTTTTATTAAGACTTAGCTGATTAACTGTAAGGCTTCTTCAGAAACAGATGTGAAATACACTTTGTAGCCATGGGTAATTTTTCACACTAATTTCCAGAAAACCAACAGAACAAATGTTTGTATAAACAGTTGCTTGCACTGACTTATTAACCTACATTTTCTAAATATTTATTACATATGATTATTTCACAAAGGCATCATTTTACTGACATATTCTGCATTTTTTTTAGTCTACACAAATAACAGCTGTGAACTTGACTCTGATACGGTAATATTAAAGGACAGTGCTCTACTATATAGCTCTATTTGTTGGTGTCCATTTTCAAGTAGTTCTCACTAGTTAGCCTTACACAGAGATCTGATTCACAGGTCAAAAATTCATTTTATGTTTTTATATCTGTACCTCACTCACATCTGGTATGACCTACTCCCAGTTTTGTGCATTTAGTCATTTCAGTAAGGCATATGAGCACTTCCTGCAATAGTTATATATTAAAATCTATAACATATAGTAATCTATAGCCGCAGTTATACCACTACAAAACTATATTTATTGCAGTAGTCCTTTTCTTGTCAATACAGATATAACATACCTGACTGAAGCACATTTGTATAACTATATGCAAGGTGGGTAGATGGAAACCTTTTACTATAGTGGTACGTTCACACCAATGTGACTATAACACACAGACAAATCTTAACGTTGTGTTGTATCACTTTGGTCTGTGGAATGGTTGGTGTGCATAAACCAAACCAATTTATACAGGTCGTGGAGCAACCCTTTGGAGAGGAAAATTAAGTCCTTTCTTGTTATACAATGCAACTTATGGCTTGTAAGTAGCCACTGAATACACTGGTATCTGGAAAACCTTAAATCAGCCATACCACAACCACAGAGAAAGATGCCAGAGTAATAAATGTGTCTGGGATTGCGTATTTGGCGTGTAACATTATCAGTTTTGTTTATTGACTCTTACCTAGTTTAACAATTATGAAAAGAATTTGCTTTTTGTACTGTGTTAGGTTGGCACTTCTGGGTGAGATAACAAAGTCATACCTGAGCTGACTTTTTTTTTTTTTTAATGTTTCCAGCAATGACATTTATCTTCCATCAAAAATCTCTTATATAATCTGAAGTTTATATATGAAGGTTACCCAAGATACACCTTTATCTGTTAAATACAGAGAAATACAGCAACTTCCTTGCATCTGACATTGCATGGTAACAACATTAATATCTCTGCCATTCTAAAGCATAAAAAAGAAAACTTACCAAGCAAAAGAATAACAAACTTCCTGTCTCTATACAGATCTTTTGTCATACAAAGAAATGATAAATATTTTTAAAAGCAGAGGTCAGATGGTACTGTATTTTCCTGTTGTGTGACCAGTTTGTTTCCAAAATATAGGAATACTTTTCATAAGCACTAGCTCTTGCTTTTAGTGAGAACAGTTATAAAGTATACAGACTTAATATTTACCAACAAAAGGCTAGACTATGAGGCTTCTTTCTTTTAAATGAAGGATATCATGCCATAAAAGCATATGCTTCGATTGCCATTACACCTCAGTCACTATGCCTCTGTGCAGGGAAACACTGTTGGAAAGAATTATTTATTTTAAAGCACTAGCTGAATGTATTTCTGTATGCTAGTGAAAAGAAATGCACAGATAAAATAGGAAATGGGAAAAACCCCTGACATGTTGCGGAGCATCTTACCTGACCATTTCTCAGCAGATCTGCTTATAGCTGTCCAGAGCTTGTGAGTCCCTGAAACAGTGAGACAGAATAAACTCAGTGTAACCATCATGTAGTCGACTCTATTCACTTTAACACTTCAAACAACAAAACATACGCTTCATAAACTATTCAGAAAAAGTTAGCATGCAACTCCAGCTGCAAAAGGTTTTGTTCACAAACTGAACAGCAATAGTCCTGTACTTTTATTCTCATCAAAAAAGTAAACCAATCACATTGACAAAAAGCCACTGTAAACAAAAAGACTGTATTTAAAGGATTAACAGTTTTGGTGTCCCTACCATTTGGTTTTGTTTTTTTCTCATCAAAATTTAGGTTATATATTTGTTGTTAGCAAGAGTTGCATTACTATTATTGTTAATTTTAGTTCTGTTTATTACCTTGAGGGTTATATATTGTAGAATAATTTTGTTGTCACTAGTTAATGTTAATTAGTTGTTTTAATAGCCTATATACCTATTTGTTATCTTTTGGTAGGTTTACTTTTTTAACTATCAGTAACTTAATAACTGAGAATATTTAACATTACTGTTGCATACTCAAAATTACAGAGTTACTATTAGTGTTACCTGTTTAACGTTTAGTCATCCTTTGAGTCCTGCGACATATTTCCTTAATAATCATCAGCCATCAAGTCTGATAGTCTCAAAAGAAATATCAGCCCTCTAAACTGCCTTCAAGGGCGGTGATATTTAGCACTGAAAATTACAAATAAAGTTTTTGAAGTTGAGTACCAACAACTGGGCAGTGACACTGATGATTTGTTTATCAAGACAAATTGTTGTATACTACGAAAAATGCAGTCAACGCACTCTTCTGAGTGAAAACAAATAGGTGAATCTATGCAATGCTTACATGTTGAATGGGATATTTAATGTGCGGGGAAACTCAAAGGTTGAAGAACTAGCATTTAGACAGTCTAACAGTGGTAAGTGGTAATCTTACCTCTTTAAACTCCATTACATTCTCACGAGAGACATGCTAATACAAACAAGTCAATCAGAGTTTGTGTTTAGCAAGATCAAGCTTAGAGGATAGTTTAAAATCCATTTATTGTTCTAAAGCATTTTTTTTCCATTAACATGTTATACATTAGTGGATACTAACCATGATTCATGTAACAGTTTAATTTGTTAACTTTTAAATTATTTAACAACCAGAAGTTATTAATACAACTTTTAAAGTCTAACACAAAAAATCTTAAAACAGGCTTGGGTTCATTTTTGTAATTTTTATATAAAAAACATTTTAGCCATCTCTTGAAAAAGAAATAAAGCAGGCATTTAAAGCTAGAAAACAAGTAATTCCAAATTTAGTTTGTTACAAAAGGTTTCAGCTTTATTGACAAATTATGGCAAACATATTTGACAAAATTATGGTTTCCTATTTAGAGAAGCTTACACATGGAACTTTATGTGATTTTTTTAACAAATACAGGTTAAAACACTGAACAAATTCAGTTAGCTACATACATACAGTAGCTGCTTGTTTTCAACCCCATTAAAACAGCATTTAAAATTAAATTTACAAACTTAATATCGAACATCTTAATCTAAACTAACATATATTAAAAAAGACAGGTTAAAACATCTACAGCTTGATTATTGTCTGGTTCGGAAAAAAAAATAAAAGGAAAAAAAAGGAAAAAAGAAAGAATCATATTACAGTCTTTCAGCAACCCTAAACAAAAACTCGGCCTTAGCTAGTATGTAGAGAGACTCAAGATCTGTAACATTGTCATGCTTTTTAAGTTACACACAGCAATGAATACAACCAACAGAACATCATCTTTGAATGGTTTATAGACAATGCTTGCCAAAGTTTTTCTGTGTCTGTTTTTTGTTAAGTCCGTGTTATAAAATAACACTAATGTCAATGTCACTCCAATAGGAAATACAAGTAGTACATAGGATAATAATGAGCAGTAATCCCTAGGATAGAAAAGAAATGGACTATTACTTGTCTTGTTGCTGTTTAAGTGGAGACCACAGGCTATTAATTGTCTTTGAGATGAGGTCACAGATGAGGAGGACCTTCAATATCTACCATAGGGGTGTTCCCTGTAACCCCCTCTGGCTGACCTTGGAGGTGGTGCCTTTAGGCTGGAACGGGTTGTGGCCCACTCTTCTTGTGCTAAAAACAGAAGAGAAAAGACACGTTTTGTAAATAATCTAAACTTGAAAGAGCAAAGTGACGCCACTGCTAATGGCTGTCAAAATTCTCGAGGGTTTTGCCTGAAAGCTCTACAAAAATATGATGAGGATGATGTTATGATCCATTTCTTTATCCTCCCACAAAAAAAAACTTACGGAGAACTAACCTCTACGCAGGCACCTGTTTACCTCAGGATGAAAACCCTTACTCCCTCACTTTCAGGAGAGAATGAGTACCTAGTGTGGTGACAGTACAGTCAGCTCTGGAAAAAGCCTGCCAGCTAAGAATTTATTTGATGTTTTGAGCTTACAGCAGTTAAGCTAAATCACCAATGTGAATAGCATTTAATGTAGTTGGTATGTTGAATCATGAAAATACATTTGATTTTTACTTCCATTTGAGACCAAAATAAAGAAAATAATAGACGAAAAATAATGTTTAGAAATGCAACTTCTACATTAAGCAAAAGAGCTTTGCCAAATAGTTTTTACTTTTTATTATCTTTAGAATATACTTTCAAATTGTATGAATGAAATATGCCCGGGAAAAATAAATTAAAAACTGTAAAGCCAGTTCTGTTTTTATAAAGCTTCTGCAAAGATAAGGTTTTTTCTTCTTTGTGCACAGACAAGGTATTTCTGGAAGTTAAGCCTTCCAAAGGAGCAAACAAGTTAGCTAACTAGAGTTGTGGTCCAGCAGTTGAAATCAAAACATTATCTCTATTCTAACTCAGCTAGTGGATCATCAAATGATTTCTTTTTTTATCTCCCACTGTACTTCAACTGATCACAGACACAGCAATTAAATGGAAATGCAGAAATAACAGTATATCATCTGTCTTAGATTACTCATAGAACAATGATACTCATGTTACACTAGCTGTAGAATACAGTGGGAAAGGGAAAATGATTCAAATTGATGATGAAGCAGTATGCTTGCTGTTGCTATCAAAACAAAACGTAATTGCTTGGTATATTAAAATAGATCCTTTTACCTAATTCTTTTTTTAAAACATAATTTCATTTATAAATAGGTTGCACAGCAATAACTTGCTACTGCTGAAGATTTGAAATGTTTGAGGCCTTTGCCACATATATTAAAAAAGCCCAGTTGCATCTATTTCTTTAAGCGGTACATAACTTGTATGCCTTGATCAGTAAAAAATATTTCAAGTATCTGTTGAAGAAACTAACATTTCAGAACCCTTTTTTTTTCTTGCTCAGGTCTTGAATTAAGACTTTTGCTACCCTACCCAGCCACCAAGTATTGAAATGAGGAATCCTGAATCAGTATGATCAGTAAGATTCATACATATGGAACATAAAAGTGAAACCTGCTGCACTCCCAGGAATGAGAAGATAAACTGTGAGCCAGTGTGGGACATATAAGGAATGGTGGCCAGGGAGAAAAATATGCTTTGCTGACAGCCAAGAAGAATGTACTTTTTGCTACATTTTCTGTGTTATATGAAACTTTAAAATTTATTTTCTAATAAGCTAATCAGAGATGTCACTGAATTCTATCTGATGTATGTATATAGTCAATCCAGCCTCAGTTAATTGTTCCTTTTTTTCTTGTAACCCATTCCCGCTACTGGACAGAAAGACTGGGTTTTTCAAGTGTTAGGTCACTGCCAGAAAGCAGTGATGCATTCCTAAATTTTTGAGAGCAATGTGTGTATTGCAATTCACTCAAAGCACTGAAGAATTTTGTTCAATATTCTAATGCCATGTCCTAAACAAGAGAATAGAAGTTCATGTGCAAAACAGATTACATAGACTGGTACATGAGAATATTAAAAATCAAAATTGTATTACTAATACATTTAAATGAAGGATAACTACATTGCCTTAAATTTAGGCGGCTGTATGATTAACTGAATGATGGCCTTAAATATAAAAAGGAACTGAAAAAAGATCTTCATTTCCATTAAGATATGTGAAGTATTTTCTTTTACGAATATTTTAGAGTGATAGCATAATTCTCCTCTTGAGCAAAGGTTTCATAAATATACCTCCTAGAGCAGTACTTCAGTATAAGGTCTGTATTTTGATTACTCTGGGCTCAGTTGCTAAGACAACTTTAGTAAAGTTCAGTCTTCACTAGTTTCCTCAAATAGTTTATTCATATTGTTTAGTTATGATGAGTTATGATAAGACTCTCCACTGAAACTAATATGCAGAGAGGCCTTTGCTTCTTTTCTGCATCTTGATAAATGTGTCAATTGATAATAATACGGAATTCCAAACCCATAGTAGCGATATTGTTGCGTAGCACAAGTACAGAAAAATTGTTTGGATTTTTCTTTTCATATGTATGTGCTACAGTCCAAGTTCCAAATTAATTTTTGACCAATATGGCAACCTATTACCTGGATGCAAGGAATGGTGTGCTGATGTATATTTTTGGTTTACTATTTCTGAAGGCAAATTAATGTTTCACCTTGCACTGAAACTGAGAGAGTGCTCACATCCTTGGTGACAGAAGTGGATTCATAAAACACCTTTTCGGTTGAGATGCAGTGGCTGCATTAGTGCAAATACTGGGGATTTTTTAATGCAAAGTAAACCACATCAACCTGAAACCATGCTCACAGGGTCAAACACCATTTTTTAGTTGAGAGGCAGTAACTGACACCAGAATTATGAAGTAATACAAACTCCAGCAAACACTTCATGTTGGCATTCACCAAAGGAGACACTGGTGACTGGAGGTATCACCAATGACAAGTATCAATTCTTGCCCCACAAATTATCACAGGTGTGATATATTATGGAAGGATTGCTTGAGGTCTGATGGCTTATTAAGGTGGAGACAAAGTGAATTTTGAGATCATAGACATGATCCAGGCCCAACTAGCAGTTTAGGTGGACTTAACATTATCTCATCTTGACATTGCATTGTATTGTGAAAGGACTTAAATGTAGGTTGGAAAGGAAATATATTTCCTTCATCTTATCTACTGATGAGCTGCTTCTGATCCTCTGGGTACAGGTGTGTCCTGGCTTCAGGTGTGATAGAGTTAATTTTTCTCCTAGCAGCTGGTGTAGCACTGTATTTGGGATTCAGGATGAGAGCAGTGCTTGTAACATGCTGAGGTTTTCGGTTGTTGCCAAGCAGTCAAGGACTTTTCAGCTTCTCAAATTGCTCTGCTAATGAAAAGGTGGGAGATCTCCAAGAAGCTGGGAGGGGACACAGCCATGACAAGTGACTCAAACTTCCCAAGGTCATGTTCCATACCATATGACATTGTGCTTGGTATATAATGGGGGGCTGACCTGGAAGCAGTATAGCTCAGGAACCAGCTGAGCATTGTTTTTGAGTAGGAACAGTTGTACCCTGCATATTTGTTTTGTGTATTATTATTATTATTATTACTGTTACTACTGTTACTACTATTGCTATTATTACTACTACTATGTTATCTTCCTTTTCTATCCTATAAAACTGTCTTTATCTCAACCCATGAGTTTTACCATTTTAATCCTAATTCTTTCCCCCATCCCACTGTGGAGTTTGTGGAGTGAGCAAGTGGCTGTGTGGGTTTTTTTTAGCTGCCTGCAGGCTAAAACCACAACCGCCAACTTCCTCATCCCATATACACTTTCACTGAAATCAGTTATATTTCCCAAAATCAAGGGGTAAATTTTCCTCTCCAAATCCATCAGAGCCATCAAAAAGTGTTTAAAGTTTTGTGATCCAGATTAGTTTCCAGTTTTGGTTTAAGATAGTCAGCCACCAGTAATGTTCAGGCTATTCTTCTAGTGTAAACAATATACTACATATCTACTGACCTCCTTATTGTTCAAAGTTCATTTTTAAAAGGAATAAAAAAATAGTTGAAGAAAGCATGAAATCCTCCTTGCTATTTAGCTTTGAAGTTTAAAAGTTGCCCCTGCTGATTTTTAAGTTTTTCCAACATTAAAAAACTTACAAGACTTAAAAATTCTCCTTGAATAATAAATGAAATTCATCATATATCCAATTTTGTTTAGTAGGAAATAACCACAACAGCCCCTTAAAAAAAATCAGAGTATCTTTCTTTTTCTTACCTAATTGAAGCATCTAATGTTGCTACAGATCTACAAACATAAAAACTGACCTATATCCTGAAGACTCCAGGAGTGAGCAGAGGTAAAAGAAAAAAAAAAATTGACTGAACAGAAGCATTTTAGTTAATGAGCCTGTTGTTTCTTAATGGGTATGGTTTTATTGCTGATATCTTGGTTTTGCTAATCACTGCTGACTTTTGTGGCCTTGAAGAAAATAATTAGCTGACTCTAGACTAAAACATCGAAGGGTTAAAACAGGCATCAAAGATTGTTTTGTAAGAAAAAAAAGCTGCTCTATCAAAACAGAAAAATTAAAATATAAAGCATAAGAAGCCTGCTAAAATTCTGAAAGCTATTGCTTCACTTCAAGATTCTCTCTGTAACTACATTTCATTATCTTGTTGCCTTGGGCTGTGAGGGGAAAACCTGGGGAGGGAGAATATTCACTGCAGAGAAGGCATGCTCAGGCTAGCACATCTTCAGAATGGGCATCTCTGGAGAAAATTGGTGGCAGCTGCTCTTGCTGTGGAACAGAAACATTCCCATTGTGATTTTTTTTGTTTGTTTGTTCATTCTATTTATTTTCTTTTTCTTTGAGCTGCTCGGGATGTTGCCTTGCTGAATATCAGGGCTATATGGTCACACAAACCCAAAGTTTATTGTGGAAAGCTACTGCCTAGAGGGTTGAAGAAGTGGCAACCAGTATGATATAGTTCTAAATCCTTAGGTCTCTTATTCCTACAGGGAATCAGTTTCCATATAGTGAATTTAAAAAATCCTGCCTCTGCAGCATGTTTCATTACACACTTTAAAACGGCATTTTTCTGTAAATGGGCTGAAGCTTCAATTACCCTTTGCTGAAGTGTCACTGCATTTGCAGAGCAGCCTTGGGGGGAAGTAAGATTTAGATATGAAAGGAGAAGCTTTATATATATAAATGAAAATGACTAAAGAAGTAAAAATACTCACTAAATGTACAACACAAAGACAAACCAATTTCTTGTTCTCTTTGAGTCCCCTCCCCCACCACTGGATGGAAACACCTTCATATAAAGGTGAAACATGCAGTCATTCTGACAGTACTCATATAGTAAAATATTACTTTACATTACCCACTGGAAAAAGCTGTTTTTCCTTTACTAACAGTGTTAAATAAAATGCTCCTGTGGTGCTACCAGTGTCTGATGCAAAACAAGAACAGAAACCTAATTTGTGGTACAAGATGCTGTTTTTTTACTGTAATATAGTTGGTCTATTTGCTTGATTTTATTCTTTAACAAGATCATAACTGATTTATAGCTATTTCATAATGCCATCATGAAAACACAAGAGGATGGTTGACAGCTAACAGCTGTTGTTATTGCATGACAGACTCTGCCGCATTAACAGGTGAATATGTAGCCAAAACATAGTTTTGGGATTAAAGTTTTCAACTAGAAAAACACTGGCCTCTACCACTCAGAGCAGCAAAGGATTATGCATTTATTGTGGAGAAAGCAAGATGATATGAAGTAATACTATAAAGAATCTCTGAACCACATGATGCCAATGAATTACAAGATATAGCCACTTTGGAAAAAAAACCCAACAGATTATTAGTGAGTTTTTCCTACGGGGAATTTTAATGAAGAGCAATATATCTGCATGCTAGTAATTAAAGGTTCCTTGATATGCAAAGTTGCTCTTTTGTACCTCAGTTCCAGCACTCCAAGGTAACCTTTTTACTTTTGGCATCAAGGGGGACTCCCAAGAATGGAAATCTCTATCTTCAGGAACAGTCTTAAAAGGCAGAAGCCATAATAGACTACTTCAGTAGTCACACGGAGATTTGGGTCACTCATTGGGTAACAGAAGGGTCAGAAGACCCTTCAGCCATCTGGGTTTCACTGTGTGTGAACATGAGCTTCTGCTCATTACATTTTATTGCATGTAAGAAAGAGGCAAACCATTACTCAATTCTCCTCTAACTAGTGCCTACCTGCTGTATTAAATATGGACTGCATTTTCATTTCTAAGACGTTTTGTATCACCAAAACATATTGCAGCTAGCAATCTTAAGCTTGTTTAATAGAGACGATTATGGCAAGCACTGATACAAAGGGAGTGGTCTCCTCCTAAATGACACCGCCAATCACCTTATTTAAATGTCTGCCATAGATTAGGCAGTCAAACAGAAGTTGAGACACCAATAAGTTATCAAGTGAGAATGCAGTATGTAAGTCACTGGTAAGATCAAAGATACTCTGGCAGATCTTCCATGGGAAATGCAGCAGACTGTGCAGGTGCTGTGAAAAAGTAAGCACAGACAAGTCCAAACCACTAGCTCGTGTTCATCTCTAGTTTCCTACGTCATTTAAGGAGGCTACGACCATGCTAGCATATCACTTGAGAATCCATTCTTCCAGTTAAAATTGTAACTTAAATTTCAGGTCTGGCCTCCTTTCTGACTCACTCTTCTCAGTTTGTGTGAGGTTATGTCCTTGTTTCTGCAGTAATAATTTATTAATGTTAATGGTTTTTACAGTTTAGGTTTTCCAGATAATTTTCTTAGAGTTTGCTTGTTTTCTAAATAGTTGAGTAGTTCTGAAACCTCTTGGACCACTGAGCCATTTCAGAATTGCTTGCTGACTACCCTGCACCTTTACCAAACTTCCAGTGAAAAGACAACAAAAGCATTTCATTGTACTATGTGATCTGTTTTGTGGACCATGGTAAGATCACACATTTTCACCTGCTCAGAAGAGGATGGATATCCATTTTCTTCTATCTGTAAAAATGAAACAATTTTTGTTTCCTACTTTTTGAAATGATTTCAAAGTAATTATGAGCTTTAAGGAAAATGAATTGATCGCATATCATATTTCCAGAGATTTCAGTGAAAAAATCCTAGATGTAAGTAGTGGATTTCTTCATAAATTTCTAGATTTATGCAAGGTTGGTATCATAAAAATTTGAAGACTCTAAAAATGGTTTAAAATATTTCTGCAGCATGTCTGTACTGTTCTGCTTGGATTACTGATACTTCCAGAACTAAAAGGAATAAAGAGTCCATTTCTAGAAGATCCCCACCAACCATAAATGTCATGTCAGATTTTTCCAAATCAGAAACCTGCTGATTTGAAAACAAAAGGATTTTCAGAGCACAACCTAGTTTTTACATGCACCTGAAAGCCCAGAGTCTGGGGAACAGGACCACTGTTCCACCGAATAGTGAACCCAAGTCTCCTGGTTTCCTTGGGAGTGTATTTGCTTCTAATTCTAACTAACATGTGAGAACAGACCATTGCCAGTACATGGGGAATGCAACTGAGGGAAGCAGCTGTCTCACTAACCCCAGGGAATGATGGTTTCCTCTGAACCGTGGTTTCCAAGTTCCTACATGCCAGCGGAAGGAATGATCAATGAAATAAGTTAGAAAGACTATTTTAGCTGTTATGGTTTGTCCTGGGTTTGGCTAGGATGGAGTTAATTTTCAAGCCGGTCTAGTGTTGTACTTTGGAGTTAGGATAGGAGCAGTGCTGAGCACACACTCGTGGTTTTAGTTGTGGCCAAACAGTCAAGGACTTCTCAGCTTTGCAGGCTGCCTTGCTAATCAGATGTGGGATACCCAGGAAGCTGGGAGGGGACACAGCCAGGACAGGTGACCCACACTAACCAGAGTCCATATCAAGGACGTCATGCTCAGCATAAAGGGAGGCTGGTGGGAGAAGCACATGGCTCTGGATGAGCGGTTTGGAGACAGTCTGGCTTCAGGACACCTCTGAGCTTTATGACCCGAGCTGTGTGGTTCAGTGAGAAAATGCATTGTGTATCACCAGTTCTGTATGTTTTGCTCTGAAGTCCTGTTATTGATATTTCTCCTGCCCTTTGCTGTCCCAGTGAGTGGTCCTTATCCCAACTCACCAGGTTTGCCTTTGTCTAATTTTTTTTTTTTTTTTCCCCCTGGTGTGGGAAGCAAGTGAGCAGCGCATCGTGCTCAGCTGCTGGCTGGGGCTAAACCACAGCACAACTGTGTAGTTCATAATTTAGCTGAGGACCATGTTTTGCAATTTCCTTATTCATAAAAAATCATACCTTTGAGGATGAATTATCTAGTTAATACAATGACTACATCTGTTTAAAATTAAGGTAGGCAAAAATAATTAATGAAATAATTAGCTGTACAGTAGAATACAGACTATGACTTTTCACCCATGTTTGAGCATGTTTTATCTGCCTACAACTCTTGCTAATCTTTCTAACTCTTTATTTTGTATGGGAGCTCATACCTGCTGCTATGAAAGGAACAAACTACAGTTACTACTCAATGACACACACCAGATGTGATTCTAGCCTAGTCTTCTGACATAGGACATTGATTCTAGAAAGTGGCACAGATGATGTGATGTCCTCTGGGTCCATTACTGGTCAGGAAGGAGAAAGGAGAGAGAAATTTGGCACATTGACCTCTATGACTTAGCAGAGAAAGTAACCCAGTGCTAACTCCCCCTACCCCTCCAAGTATTGAAAGTTAGGCATAATGTTTAAAAAATGGAATAAATTGGGTTCAGATCTTGGAGAACACATACAATCAGGAAAAAATGCTCAAAACATGCTGTGAAGGAAACAAGAAGCTGATGAGAACAGTAGAGCTGTCTCTTTCAGAGATGGCACCAAAATGGAAAGGAAAGAGAGCCTGGACATACCTGATCTTAATAAAGTGACATGCTACTGAAGTGGAAACTGGGAGGGATCACAGGTGAAGAGCAGGTAAGAACTGTAGCGTCAGATAGGAATGGTCATCGGTAGAATTACTACCAAGTCTGTGAATCACACACTCAAGGGTGACAGAGCACTAGAACAGGCTGCCCAGAGAGGTTGTGGAGTCTCCTTTTCTGGAGACATTCGGGACCTGTCTGGATGCCTACCTATGTGATTTAATCTAGATTATCCTACTCAGGCAGGGGGGTTGCTCTTTCAAGGTCTAAATGATGTTTTGAGGTCCCTTTCAACTCCTAATATCCCGGGATTCTGTGACAGGTTGAAGTGCAGAACTGTGATGTCCTCCTAACGAGACTCATGGAATTGTTTAGGTTGGAAAAGACCTTTAAGATCAAGTCCAAACTTTAATCTAGCTCTGCCAAGTCCACCACTAAACCTTTCCTTTTGCACTCCTGTGCAAAGAAACCCTGTGAGGTCCAATCTCCCTAGCCCTTTAGCCTACCATCCTTTTGCAGGAGTTCTGCTCCAGCAGGCTACTCTCTGTCTCTGTCATTTTCTACTTCTGACTGTCACCAATGCTGTCAGGTGTCCACAACTGAAAGCTAAATCCAAAAATTATTACAGAAAAGAACATACAGAATAAACAGAGGATGGTGAGTAAAGGGCCATAGCAGCATTTTCTGCCTACACTCACAGGAACTGTGGGTGAAAGTGTAAGGGAAGATACTAGAAGCAGCAGCACGTAAGAGCTGGAAGACAGATGCACAGATAAGGACGTAAGAATTGATACTAGGGACAGAAATGAACTAGAGAGCATATCTAGAAATCACATCAGACAATTGAGAAAATACATTTAATTTTACTAATAACTGAAAAGAAATCCTGCAGGCAGTTTAGTAACTGAGTTTTTCGGGAATTTGATGTTACTGCCAATAGTCATCTCTCAGGTGTAGCTAAAAACGAATGTTGTATGCATTGCTTTCAGAAATCAAAAGTGTAAGATATGGTGGCATGATGGAAACATAAGAGTTTATAGCTGAGGAATCTGAGTGTGCTTGTGGGGTGTCAACAAATGTTCTACCAAATTTAATAGGAAATTTGATACCTTCTTTGGTAGGAAATGTGGAGTCATAGGCACGGTTCTTTTAATTACACTGGATACCTCTTTCAGTTTGCTGCATGCTCCCTGTGTATCGATCTACGAGGCTTACTGTTACAATATATAAATTGTTATTATCAAAGACTATCAGCACCCTTGGTTTCTAATTGATTGAAATAATATGTCAGTATTTTTGTGCTACTTTTTACAATTCAGATCGACTCTTAGTTGCTGTGTTCACCGAGTTATGTAAATACATCTAGTGTCTATTACAGACATTATTGATACATAAATTGATATATATCTAAAGATTATTGTTTAATCATTTGCTAACAGACTCATTAGTTTGAATCTACTGTTTAACTACAAAATTTAAGTAATATTTTTTTCTAACCAAAAAATCAGAATGAGAAAAAAAGGTCACAGTGGTTTTAATCTGTATAATTCCTTTGAATGTGGGGGTCACTAAGTGGTGTGACGTTTTATAAGAGAGAGTGAGGTACATATGAAGTTGTTTCTGTCTCGCTATTTCACCTATGTAGGACTGAAAGCACAGAAAAATTCATAGCAATCCATCCAACCCAAAATTCTACCCCAAGCACTGGTTACCATCACATGCTTAACTGACTTCTAGTACAAGATACATGTAAAGCACATAGAGTAGGGGTTGTTTTGTTTCACCTAACCTTGTGAGGAATTACTCAGCATGGAATAAAACTCTCTCACAAATGCAAAGAGGGCAACAATGCAAGTAATTAAATGCCAGATCATATTAACAGATGTTTTGAAAATTAAAAATACATATTAACAGCATGATTTGCATATGAATAAGTTATTTCCTAATAACTGTACATTTTGATTCATTGCTTCTTCCCTGTAATAATATTGACCTGATCACTTCTTCTTCTTGGTATTTAACATCTGAATATTGCCCACAATTTTTGGGCACAGTTTTATTAATCTCTGGACATTTAAATTGGGACAGGTAACGAGGAAGGGCTATTCTGTTTAGATAGTCAAGATGTACAGAACAGTAATTAAAAGAATGCTTTAATTTGATTTGCCATTCAGTTTTTCGACACTATTTGAAATTGAGAAGCTGCTTTTAATTCAAAATAAAATAGTTTTCTTTGCTATGAGGAAAAAAACGCAAACCCTCTTCCTTCTCTGCAAGGTCATTATATTGCATACATTTGGAGAGAGCACACTGTGAAAGTGATAAAATGTAAGTGGGATTCAGGAATCGTGATTACTAGCTCTACTCCTTGTTTGCTCAGTGACCTTGGATAATTGTTTAATATTTTGCAGTATGGCTTCCTCACTGGCAGAATAAGACAGGAATACCTACCTCCCTAGGGTGTTCTGAGATGTAATTAATTGCCTGAGCAGTGAGAGAAAAGTGCTCTAGATGTGCTAAGCAGAAGACCCAATAGAAACCAGGCATTTAATTTTAAAATGAGAACACTGAAAATTAGAATTATTTTTGTCGGATAATTCAATTTGTGCTGTTTTTCTAGTAAGCCTCCAAATTTATCCCTCCACGAAAAGACGGGTGGAAAATACTAAGTAATGGCTGGCAACTTCGCCCTACACAAGCTAATGACTTAAGTTCAGCTAACATTGACAAAGCCAGGACTTCACTCCATAAATCCACACTAAAAAGATGGCTGCACTTTTCTTCTGTCCTAATTGGACAAGTATATATTATTTTAGACAAAAATTCAAGAATGGGTTTTGTCAGGGTTTTTTTTAAGGAGATCAGTTGCTTTTCCCCTCTTCTGCTCTCTTATTGGTTATCTGCAAAACCTGCACCGTGCATGGGATTTTCTGAATTAGACGTCTATGCACTTTATAACTGTGTCAGAAGAACAGTTGAAGTGGCTATCTCTAAATCACAAGGAATACCTTTCTTATTTGAAATGTGGAATCTTGTAAGAAGACAAAGCATGTTTTGAAACAACACCATCATGCTTACAGGACACCATATGTCCTGGTTTCAGCTAAAATAGATTTTTTTTTTTCCATTAGCTGATATAGTGCTGTGCTTTGGATTTAGGATGAGAACAATGTTGATAACCTACTGATAATTTAGTTGTTGTTGTGTAGTTGTTGTGCCTACACCAATTCAAGGACTTTTCAGCTTCCCACACCCTGCCAGATGCACAAGAAGCCGTGAGAGCATGGCCAGGACAGCTGACCCGACTGGCCAAAGGGATATTCTCTAACATGGAATGTCATGCTCCATATAGAACTAGGAAAACGAACTGGGAAGCTGCTTGGAAAAAGATTGTTTTATTTTCCTTTAACACGTGGTGAGCAATTGAAGTTGTGTCACTGATTATTATTACTATCATAATTATCACCTTACTTCATTATCCTATTACATTGAGTGTATCTCAAGCCACTAGTTTGGGTTTTTTTTCCATTCTCTTCCCCAACCCCTATGCATGGGTAGTGGGGAGAAGCAGGGTGACCAAGCAGCTGCCTGGTGCTCAGTTACTGGCTGGGATAAAGCAATGATACCACACTAAATACCACTTATAGTACTAAACCTACTCCATATTCAATATATGTGGCTTAAAAAATTGAAATGCTAATGAAATCTTGTCGTTTAATAGTCTGTTTTCTCAACGTAGTTGTAGCTGTTTTAAAAAAATACTGCCCCTATGCTTGACCATAGCTTCAGGGAGGCTAACAAATGAGACTGCAGAGATATTCTGATCTACTTTACTTTTGAGCTGCAGGTTAACCAGTAATGGAGAATCAAAGAAATCTGCACTGGAGAAGATGAGGAGCTGTTGTGCACTCAGGAGTGTTCAGCCATCTCTGCAGTGAACATCTGCCTCAGACAGGAGAGGGTCAGCATCTGGGCACTCAGGTAAAGAGTTTGGGAAAGTGCAACAGAGGGAGAAGACGGGCTGTTGCCAGTGTTATTCTGAGGTCACTGCATAAAACAGCGTGGAGGGAGGTTTATTTTCCTATTTTCAGTTAAAAAAAAATATTTCTATTACTGTACAGTGATACAACATGAAATGTGCACTGATATACTGTGCCATGCCTGCAGTTATATAGATGGCCAACACTACATGTATATCAGTATGACAGGACTTTTTTCTTAGATTCTCCAGCTCTATGGCTTCCACAGTGAAAGGCAGTGAAATTACCATGTGAAACACGATGCAAGAAGGTTTTGCATGATTTACTTCTTCTTATTCTGTCATATAGAATGATTTATAATTCAGGAGTAATAGAGAAAGCACAACAAGTTGCTATAAATTAAAAGCCCTCTCTTTTCTTGTGCTAGATGTGGAATTTTTTTTTCAGTGCTGTAGCATAATAACTGAAGTACCAATGTTTTAGGATATACAGTCGGTTAAGAGAATGTGACAGGTTTAAATATGAAACTTTCTAAAGAATTATAACCTAATTAAAACACTGATTTGACAAAACAGCAATAACTTTAGTTTCATCCCCACAGTAGCTGTCACAGCTGAATTCAAAATGTGCTCCTTTTTCTGCAGATTTTCAATATTGGGCTCTTATGAAAATCATAAATCTCTTCTGCGGGGATGAATACTATTTGGGAGACAGCTAAGGTGATTCCTTCAGTAAAAGAATTGATAAAAATTTGAAGAAAATCAAGGAAATGATTTTGAAAGTTTATTCTGTCCCACAGAGTAAGAACTGGATCTCTGATACCCTAGTAAATGTAGGAATGATTGAAAAGAAGATTAAAGGAGGATAATTTATTTGGCATATCTTCTGTCCATATGCAGCAGAAGTATACACTGACTCCTCTTTCTGGTGGAAGAAGCATAGAGAGCTGTACGGGAAGACTTAGGAGTACTTACGTTGCCAGGACTGGGTGTCCACCTGCCTCGTGCTCAGGGACAGACCAGATACCTCTACTCCCCCAAAATGAAGGTGGACATGCAGGCCCATGGCACGTGTGACAAAGACATGAGCCTGGAGTGCAATATCAATATTTGTATACCACGCATACCAACAGGAATGGTCTGCAGAGTGAAAGAGCTGATGCTGAGGACCTGACATTCATACTATATGGCCTTTCGAGATTTTTTTCCATTTCAGACAGACCCTAGTTTGAGCTTCTGAAACAGCTGGAGTGCACCTTCTGGTTAGTTTCAAACTAAAAATCCCGTACTTTGAGTCTGCTCAGTGGTGTGAAAAGAAGTGGTAAATGGCAACAACTGGGAAATCTGCTTCAAAAGGGTACTCTTGGTCCTGTGCTAGTGCAGAAGCACTTCACATGCACTAACCTGCTCTGCTGAGGCACAGTGGAAAAACCACACCGCACTGGAGCAATCTGTGTCCTGCTGCCTCTGAAGTGCCTTATCCATGCCAAGATGCTCTAAGACCTAGAAACCAAAGCAGCTTTGCTTTGCTATGTTTCCACTGATATTTCCTATCAGATACCAAATGCTCAGATGATATAACTGAACAATCAGTGCACATTAATAAGGCTTTATTAACTAGTGTTAGTATGGGTCCTGCCCATAATCACAAGATATATAAAATAAAGCATTATAATAAGGAGAATCAGGCCTATGTCTCTAACATCTGAATTTCAGTCATTAACTTATTTGTGCACTTGATTTCCTGCATTTGAAGACTTAAATGGGGTTAGGCTAGAAGACAATAGGCTAGGAAACTCCTAAGCACCATATGAATATGGGGACCAATGACCTACAATACACAAGTTACTAAAAACGAGGAAGAAAGTAGGACTTCAGAGCTGAACAAACTTCTTATCTTCAGAGAGATTGCTAATAAGTACTTTTTCAAAATTTACAAATATTTTTCTGTGTACATAATAGCATAGCTTTATCTGGCTTTGTCACTGCCATAGATTAATCAATACAGGGTTTATTTCACACTAGGTTGGTAGTTACTCGAGTTTCTGCACTGAGCACTTTTATGTCTTGTTATGAAGTATGAGAATTAAATTAAACAATGAAATAGCTAATTAAAAAAGTTGTTGGCCCTGTAAAGCCCTGTAAGGAATTTGATTTTAAAGTGCTATCAATGTAAAGCATTACTTAGTAAACTAACTGTCATCGCAACTGTAAGGCTCTCATATTGAGTGACTGGTGGGGAATAATTTGTGAAATAGTTAAATCATTGTGGCAGCATTTTACAACTTAAACGTTGTCTTACATTAAAAGGAATTATACCAAACAGTTACACTCTCCAATTTTAATTAAAGATGGAATTATCCTAAATCCAAACACTTGGCTGTTTACAAGTGACCACTTGATGCTAAAGTGGAGTACAATACCCTACAAAATGTGACGATTAGACCAAATGTGCACATTTGAAAATTTTTGGTGAAGACAGAGCACATTTAAATGATGTCCCCACTCTGCAATGGCATCACGTGCAGTAAACAGCCAAGCAAGCATTTCCTGAATAGCAACAATAATGTGAGTGGAGTTCACTTATGTCTTTCTTTTTCCTGTAGGACACAAGGTACAGATTAACCTTCCTAACTCTTGCCTAAGGCCTTTGGCACGTGGTGTTATTCTAATTTAATTGTGGTGATTTTAAGAGGTTATATACTTTAACCCTCTTCTTTCACGCTCTTCCTAAGGTTTCTGACTTTTGGGTAGTAGCCACAGAAGTCCATATTTACTGGCCTCTCAGATACTGCAGTTCATGACCTGGCATAAAAACATAAATTGCCATCACTTTCAGGTAATACACAAGGCAGTAAATGCGTCAGGCTGTGAACTATAGCATCTAACAACAGGCACAGTCCTACTTTCCTCCATCCTTGCTGTGGGATTTTCAACCTTAGGAACCAGAGGCAGGAGCCACTTCAACCTTCTGCAGCAGGAACTGGCACAGCTCAAGGTCCAGAGTCCCCAGGTTTTGTGAGAACTAAGACAGAAACAGTAAATGATAAATAAAACCTTGAGTGCTCTGATCAGCTGGACGCAGAAAAAAGATTCATGTGAAACAACTGTGTGGCAGGTCAGATTCAATTAATACAGGCTGTAAGGTATTGGATGTGCATTGCTAGCAGGTTGTACTATTCCTGTTACCTTTCTAGAGCAGACTAACAGGACAACACTTGTGTCCAGAATGCTGGTTCCTCTGAAAAACAGGGGAAAGGAGCAAGAAATGAGAATGTGAAGAGCTTATAAATGTTTTTTCATTTACAGTGGTTCTGTTCCTTCTAGGTGGACATGGCACTACATACAAACCAGAAAGGTTCTTAGTTACCCAACTTTTAGTTACACATTTATTCTAATTAATCTATAATGGAAATTATTAAATTCATATTTTAACTAGTTAAAATGTTAACATTTTAATATTTTAATGTTTAAAATATTAATGTTTTTAACCTCAAATGCCAACAGTGCCAGAAGGGAAAACACAAAATTTGAGAGCAATGAATAGAAGAGTTTTTTTTGATAAACTAATGCAATTTCATGACTTCTATTTAAAAACATAAGCATCACCATCAAGTTAAAATGATACTGTCACCTTGGTTTAGACTTCTAGATTTATATTAATATCTGCAGATATCAAGACCTTCAGTGATGTATCATAAATGCTTTACATTTCTGAAAATTTTACAGTGCTTTAAGTGACTAGCCTTTTAAAATGCCTGGTAAAGCTATTTTTTGCCACTCAAGTCCCCCAAGTGGATTTTCAGACATGTGCCCCAAATTTATGTCCCTCAGCCCAAAAATGTGATTTTCAAAATTCTCTGGCAGGAGTTGCATGATCCTAATTATATTGAAATTTTTTAGGAATCTCATAATTCTTTATTAGACTTTTTCCAGACATCCAGAGGACACTGCAGGGAATGCTTTGAAGTGTCTCTACTTTGATCCTTCAGACTGGCTGGGAGGCCAACATATCAAATTGCAATAGAGTTTAAGTGGCTAACTGCATAAAGAGGGTCCTGTGCCATGTACCTTCATTCACAGAACACCTTTAAGTCATGAGAAATAGTAGGATTTTACATATCTCTCTCACAGCCAACTCTGATATTGTCTTGAGAGGTTCCTTGGCTGGAATTACAAGGCATTGAATTCCCAGGAACCTTCATATCAGAAACTGAACAATGAGTCAAGACAGCTAACTGCAGTTGTGGATTATACAGTGGAAAACAGTGCGTATGAATTCATCTTGCCCCGTCTCAGAGAATTGACTTAGGCTCTTTCTTGCTTAGTAGTTCCAGCTAATCAAAAGAGATGGAATTGCTGCAAAGGGCACCTTGTTTAGGTGGGCTCTGCTCTAAAGCACCGCTATGATTTTTGCAACCCTACTGTGAATGTTCCAGAAATGCCTGAATCTGAGGAACTTGTGAGAAAACAGTGCTCCCAATCAGCCTTCCGCAGAGGCTCTTTTAAAGGGAGCATAGAAGAAGCCATGAGAAAACACCTGCTACTTCTCAGGAGCCCAGAGAGAAAGAAATCATAGCAGGCAGCTCATCTGGGAGTACTGTGGTACTGTATCATACATAAAGCTCTATACTATACCTAAAAGAAAAATGGTAAGCGTAAATTAGCATTGTTATTTGGGTGAATCTACTTCGTGAAAAAGAAAAAAGAGAAAACCTTCTTGGGATTGAATACTGTCCTCCCTATGTTGGAAGAAATGTAAAAATAAAGTAATGCCAACCTATTAATTTTTTGACAATTCAGATACTGTTACTGGAAGGGATAAAGGTGAAAAAGACAAGTCATTATACAAAACATTTAAGAGACAACAAGAAAATGTGAGTT
Organism: Heliornis fulica; assembly: GCA_013399135.1. Classification (NCBI taxonomy): domain Eukaryota; kingdom Metazoa; phylum Chordata; class Aves; order Gruiformes; family Heliornithidae; genus Heliornis; species Heliornis fulica. The sequence continues at coordinate 139,709 of VXBZ01005983.1, forward strand.
CTCTTTTCACACACCCCATTTGTGTGTGTGTGGTCTCATTCAGAGTTTGGGGAAATTTTGAGTTACAGAGGGTGTGACAGGAAGGATTGCAAAGGAGTAATATAGTCGACTTGTGGAAGGTAAAACCATGTGTGAAACTGAACTGGGGTGAAAGAAAGTCTGTTAATTTCTGCAGGACAATGATATACGAAGGGACAGCTGATTTTATAAAGTAGGATTGATTTGGAATACTCTTAAAGAAATGCAAAATATCCTGAAAAAAAAAGGTAGAGAACTTGATACAGGGAGCAGAGAATCAGGGTAAATTGTTTCTGGTCTGGGTGGGAGGCACTGAAAAAAATCAGATACAGAGACAGAACATCGGTGTATGTACCAAGAATTCAGAAAACAAGAAAGTTATGAGTATATTCTATAGCTTTGTATGCTCAGATTACCTCCTCAGGTGGTGATTTTGGGATGAACGAAGTTCATACACAGATTTCTACTAATCTTCTTATCTACTAATTTTCTAATCTACTAATCTCCTAAAGAAAATGAACCAACAGGAGCACTCACCTAGAAATAGGTCTGATCTCAAAAAGTAGAAAAAAAAATTGGGTATTGTTCCCTTTTAAAGTTTATTCCAGTTTACTGGTAAAACTATTCCAGGACTTTGTACTCAAATGCTAGCTCAGAAGATAGTTTAAGCAAAAAAGCGAGTCTGCAGTTGCCAACCATGTATTTTAAGAGAAGTCTAGCAAAGCGAACCCAGCTGCTGAACAGAAGAAAACAATGTAGCTTCATGCAGAGCATAAATTTAGTCATGATCCTACTCTTCCAACACTTTGTAAGCCTTAGCTAATTAGTTCATTCAAAACCCCTGCTGGGAAAACAAGTAATATTATTCTAGTTTTACAAATGAGGGATTGGAGGAAGAGTGATATTACTTTAAATAACTTGCTCAAACACCCGGAGATTCAGCGTGGGGGCGTCTGGTTAAAAGTTAAGCAGTGGGTAATTCTTACTGCTGAGCTCAGACTGTGTTTCTGCATTGCCCAAAACCTTAGCAACGCATCTGAGAGGAGAGGTGGACAGGGTATCTGTAGATGGGAGGAAAGGTCTTTTGCTGCAGCTATTAAAAAAGCACATACAAAAAAAAGGAGCAAAATGGAGGGTAATTGAACCTCACACATTCATATAGATAAGCTGTTGTTATTATTTCTTGTTTAGAACTGAAAATGTGCTTGACTGAACATTGTGTTATCTGAATGTACTGTGAGAACTGATTATACCAAAAATTAAGTTATTTCTGATTATGCAACACAATCATTGTGACAACGTCTCAGTAATGTCTCATGATTTCTGTACAAATACAAAGGGAACTGCAAGTTTGCATTACAGTGACATTTGCTTTGAAGCTGTATGAATAAAATTATTTCTTTCAAGCAGCAATCTTTATATAACCCCTTACAGTATCTTCTATTCACAGTGTCAATTCCAGCAGCTCTCCTTTTCACAATGCTTTGGAAGTCACCATGCAAACTTATGATACTTTACTAGTTGTAGTAAGTCAAGCATGACATCTCTGCTGAAAATACTAGGGTCAGTCTTTTAAATCCATTTTAAATCCATTTTACTTGGACTTTGTATAAGCAGAGAAAGAAATAAAAGTATGCGGAGGTAATTTCTGAGTTGTCAGTGACAGATGTTTTTCTTTTGATTTCACACTTTTGCTCAAGATAGAATAGACCTTACCGTAGCTGTCATAAGCCTCTTCGCTTGTTCCGTGACCATAGTCATAATATTCAGGCACACTGTAATAGATTCAGATAGCCATGTCACTATTATTACAGGTAACCAACTCAAAATAAAAACAGAGCACAAATGAAATGTATTTTTACACTTTTACATGATAGCATAGTCCATCTAGTTTCAAGGGTAGTGAGAATAAAAAAAAATGAAGAAGATGTATCAGTGACAATAACAGCTGATATACAGTGCATCAAATTTCTTATCTACTAAGCATAAAAAAAACCCCAGGAGATGTGACAAACACTGACAGAAATTCCATTTGCAAAACTAAGGTCTGAAAAAAGACCATCCACTTTATTATTCGTGATTGTTAAACTGCCAAAAGAGGTATTAATCTCATTTACCTGTAATTCCAAATATTCATGTGGCATCAAACTCAGCATAGATTGTTTTCTCCAAAGCTGATGGTATTGCATTGTATTGTATTGCATTGTATCATTTGTATTGTATTGTATTGTATTGTATTGTATTGTATTGTATTGTATTGTATTGTATTGTATTGTGTGGGACCTGTGAACTACTTATCTCTACCAAAAATACAAGGGGGAGGTTCAGCTTTGCATCTGAGTAAGCAAGTACGTTTCCATTGCGTATAGAGACATACTGACTCTCCACAGCCTTCATCCTTATGGAGTTATTTGACATCCATGGACAATTTTACACAGTACCAAAAAAATGCATGTGGAAAGTAGCAAGGTTTAAGGAGGGGGCATCTGGCTTAGAGTAACCATTTATTCCCTGTTTTTTGTTAATTAATAAAAATTATGTATGACCGTATTAACATGCTGTCAAAATATTTCAGATCACAGTTACACTATGTTAATCCCCAACTGCTACCTGGAGTGGACACCCAGAAAATCTGGCCTCTAAAAGACAGTGAAATTTAAATGAAATTATTGACACTTTTGCTTGATTGCTGTTATTACTGACAGTTGGCATATTTGGTACCAAAATCAGCATCAGATTACTACTGTTATCACAGAGACATAACAAGAACCATTCCCTGCACAGGAAAACTTAGAAACTCCATGAATTTTACTATACTTTAGATCTTCCATCTGCAGTGAACCAAACAAAAACTATAACAGTTTCCCCATTGTTAAGTTTTTGTTGTTACTTTTGCTTCTTTTCCTTGGACACTGCATGAGATAGACTCTTGCAAAATGAATGGAAGCAGGCAATCGGCTCAATATTGCATTATTTATAACATTATTTCTCAGGCAATTCTCCATATTGGATTGTAATTTTAAAAATATTAGTTTACACTTGAAAGAGAAGCTTAGTTGAAACTGGAGTGTCAGTAAAAATGTTTCACAAATGCAACAGAGATAAACAAGCAATCTGTAACAATTATTTTCTTAAACTAATTTTGGCTTCATTGTTCACCAACTGCCTGTAATCAGATCTTTAATTTCTTGAACTTAATAGCTATTCATACTATTCTTGGAATAATTTCTGAGAATAATTCACTTGAGAGCACTGATTGCGTCTATCTGATAACTGACAGTCAAACTGTTTTGATTTGGGACACATCATCCCCTGACTGGCTGGGAGCAGCTCTCACAGACATTTTTCAGCTACAAATATCTGCAGGGGTTTTTTGAAGTGAAAATGCAACTATAATTGTTGTGCATTAATTTAGGAGTTTAGCCAGAAGTCATTCATGTGAGTGGATAGCACTCTGACGTCAGTATCTCAGACAGATGGAATTCATTTGTTAAAGCAGCAGCAAAACGTGGACGTACGAGTGACATGAATGAAAACGAAGTTAATACTTTGAAATACTTTTCCCAATGCTATCCAAGCTCTATTATCACAATAGAGCACTACCTCCCAGGATAATGGGAGCCATCCAGTTGCTTGAAAATTAATTACCTGAATATATAAGCTCTCCTATTGAAGTGGTGCAAGAAACATACATGAAGAATACATCTTTTATTTGTTGAACATACTAAGCATTCTGTATTATTTTGGAATCGTTCTAGTAGCCAGTTAAAAACTGCAGGATTATGCAAGGGGGTACTGCAGCACTGGCAGTGTCAGGGTTAAACCAGGCATCTAGTCACATGGATGAAATGACTTGAAATGTTCAGAACAGACAGTTGACATATGATCCAGATCTGGCAGACAGCAGTATGAAAAATCTTGTGCAATACAATTTAAGCAGGAGCATTTTGGCATACTGCCGGCTTTCCTGGGTGTTGAACTAGTGAGTGAAGCTACAGGAGGAGAAACCCCACAACCCTTGTCTTCTGTTAGCAAATAAGATGTTAATATTTCTTCCTGATACAATTTACAAAACAAAGTCGCTGCATCCAAAAGTCAGCATTTAAAGGACCCAATCCAAAGGCCAATGGGTTATCAACAGCAGTCCTGCTTTTGATGGTCACTGAGCAGGGCCCTGAGCTATTTCCATCAATATAACATCCAGCAAAATACAAGACTTGCAAGATCTGGTAAAAATTCATTGCTATGTTATTGCTGTTGTATGTTTTTATTAGAGAAAAAGCACACAATCCTACAGACAATAAGGATGTGAGATAAAAATCCTGCACAGTGAACATTCCGAACTGAAATAGATTATAAAAAGAATATAAAGTTAATCCACAAACGATTAAAATAAGAAACAAGCCGCACTGAAACTGTAGAAAGTGATTTGTTATATACTGCATGTTTGATATCTGTGAGCACAATATTCTACACATTTCTGAAAACACATAATTCATAGCACAGTGCATGATTGTGATCTTAGTTCTTCAAATTTATTCCTCTGAATAATACACATTTTTCATAAAATTGAACAAAAATGGTATTTTTAATTTCTTGCCAACTCATATTAGAAAGAGTTTTGCACAATACCTAGGTGAAGAAAATTTATTTCTTAGTTTGAAATACTTGATTTAAAATCACATTTTTTGATCCAGACTGTTCATCCATTAGCCTGCTCTATTTTAAACCTTTCTGAATACTCATTAAAAACTATTACATGCACTTATTTATAAACGTTTTCCCTTTTTTTAGCAAAGTGAACAGTGAATGACGTTTATAAAATATTGGGTGATAGAATATGGCCTTACATATATAAATTGGTTTTGGTTTTACTTTTTTAAAAATTATTTAGTTCTGGAGAGATGTGGTTCATTTTCATTATGCTCAACTTTGTAAAGAAACAATCAGCAAACACATTCAGTATAAATAAAACTTGTTTATATAATTTTAAGGTTCTCTGACTGTTCCTGGAAAATACAGTGATCATGAGCTCTAGAAACCTCAGGCTCTCTTGGCAATACTAATTGGAAACAAGACACCATTATCTGTCATTAGCATTCATTACTTTCAAGCAACATGAAGTGTAATTTACTCAAGTACATACAGCCACCTGAAAGCAGGAGGCAATATATTTTTTGAGGCAGATGAGATTAACTCATTAACAACTCCTCAGCTTTTACTCCTAAGTTTTCAAAGCATTGTACTATAACACCAGACTTCTGAAGCACAGAGGTCTTCATGTGCTGTGACTTAGACTTCGGTAACCTTTGACAAGTACCACTCATGGAAGAACTGATATAAATGGGACTATGAATATTAGGAGTATTTTAACTATTTTTATATCGCAAATGGCTTGAAATCTGAGAAACTCTAATTTCTCTCTAGATGATACTGTCACAACCTAGATGTATGATCCTGTCCTCATACCTGTTCTGTGAGCAAGAATATTAATAATACATATAGTATTAATCTTCATAACCATAACCTTATTTTTAACATAACCTTTGATTTTGGTTAGTGCTTTTGAGCCTGTTACTTGTGAAGATTTAGCATCAAAGCTGCCATGAACTTGTGATGTCTTCTTTTTGTGCAGATAAATTCAGATATTAAAATAAAACCCAACCACAAAGAAAACCAAACCATAAAAGATGTTCTTTATTTGAGAGATAAGGGTTCCCTAAGGTGCTTTCCAACCAGAATTATCTGGTGCTCTATGAAATGAGGAAGACACACATACAGAGATTGTCTCTAAATCACAACCTTAAAAGTCAATGGAAGCTTTTAACCTCTCGTTAACTGGGACTTTTTCAAATTGACATTGACTAAGTAAAAACGAATTCCAGTTTGACTGTGTCAACACCCATGGGAAACCACAGAGCTTGTTATCCAAAAGGTTGTGAAGAATGATGCTTTATGGTAGTTTAAGCAGAGAACTGTAAACAAAAGAGTTAAGCTTCAAGCCACAAAACCCTGACTCCTGGGTCAACAAGCCACCTGGGGAATGGGTGATGTTCACCACTGAGAGATCAATAGCATTAGGTATAGAAGTCACAAGACTCATAAACAGACTGCATTAGCCTTTGACCAATCTCTTCCTGCACCTGCAGGAAGCTGCTGGCAAGAGACTACTGGTTAGCAACGTTACCACCTGGTTCCCTAGCTGCTCTTACAGCTTCTCTAAGATTGCAAGAACTGAAGAACTTGAGTACTTCTTGTTTCAGGTTTTGGGTTTTTTTTTTTTTTGTTTTTTTTTTTAATATTGTTCTTCTTCCTTTCTCTCTTTTAGTTCTTTGCCTTTACTTGCTGAGGCATGCATCTAACTTTTTATTGTCTAACTGTGGAACACAAAATGTGTTTGCTGGCATACAATGGGCTACATAAATCCAAAGCTAAAAGGTAGAAGAAAGGGTTCATGTGCTTTAAACACTAACATGAGGTTCCATGTGAAGCGTGTTCTGTAGTATGCCCTGGAAGATCTTAGGAAACTGAAAGCCTTTCATTAAAAGCTAATTAATAAACACAAAGGTGTCTTTTTTCTGTAAAGACATATTTTTTTTTCCTTGATGTTTTTATCTTTTAACTTGTACAGTATTTTCTAGAATCTTATAGGAATCTCTTTCTGAGAAATGTTTAGGAAAGAACTGGCAAATTTATGGAAGAGGCATTTGATCAACCTTTATATTAGAACTGAGCATTGGATAATAATCAGCCTCTTTTTGTGATATTCTTGAATAAGTTTAAAGCAGAGATTAAGCTGATGCCAGTGAAGTTCCATAACTCAGAGTCATATTCAAACAGGTGAAAAACTTACACACTAGCCTTTGAAGACGTAAAGCTAACTCTTGAGGGACTTCCCTCTTTGTGTTGTGGTAGTTGACAATGTCAGAATGAACCAATATTGTGCTTTAGGATTGTCACTCTTTGAGGAGCCTTTGTCATCTAGCAGTGAGCATCTATATTTCAGACACTTACAGATAAATGAAACTCTAGCACTCCATCTAGATATATCCCAGTCTCGGTTAACTTTGGACAACAGATTCTCAAGTCAACACCCAGGATAATTCACAAGGATCCCTAGAGGTCGGATTCAATATTTTAGACAACTTCCATTCTTCTTCACTTCCTCAAACGGATTCTTTGAGGTCTTGAGTCCCCTATCACCCATTATCTCCCTCTTTCTCAACATCATTTCTGTTGAGTAATCCTCAGTTTACAACTTTCAACATCAATAATTGATACAATCAAACACTCAGCTCCTATGCTGACAGGATCCTGTCTATTGCTACTGCAGTCATTTCATCTAAGACTACATTTGTAATCCTTCTTCCTCATACATGAGGAAAGGAGCCAGCAGGACTTAAGACATAACTGGCCACGAAAGAAAAGCCATTCACACCATGCAGTATAATTCTGCTTGGAATATAGGTGAGCAAGATTTCCATTCACATGAAACACAATATATGCATTTTTAACACATAATATTTCATAATATTTCACAATAGGAATGTGTGAATAAAGAAATAATCTTCCCAGGAATCTGAAACTTACTGGAAGATCTCTACTTATCAGATAATTACATCTGTAGGAAAGACGAGAAGAACTTCTTGTAGGATTCAGCCTTAAATCACAAATATAGTCCTTTACTGAATAGATTTTTAGAAGTAATAGAATAATATAGTGAACATTTTAGTGGATAGAATCTTCCTTTTCCTGAAAGATCAAGTCTGATTGTATCCAGAATTTTTAGCAGATAAGAATGTCTCCAATACTATACTTCCTGGATTTATTTAGTAGTTTACAACAGGCTTGAAATTAAAACTAGATTTCATCTGTCTCTGTCATTTTCATGGGTTTGATTTAAAAATATAATTAAAAAAGTAAATAATGAAGCCATTATGAAGCCAGAGTTATAGAAAGCATAGGACTGGATAGCCATCATAATTGCAAGACAGCTTTGGGTTCTGAACTTGTTGCAAAAGCTGGAATAGAAACCAATCTGCCCTTTATTTGCTGCAACCACAGATACATGGGGAATTTACAATACTGTCCATTCCCTGTATTTTTCTCATATAGACAGAATTATCACTGGGTATTTCAGAATATAATACAAAATGTCTGCAGATACAGTATCTGCAAAGGGACTGATGCAGAATTTTAGAAATTCCATGCAGTTTTAGAGGAAAAAAACTTTTCTCTGCTTCAGAGCAATGAAATTAGTTTCCATTTTGATCATTGAATCAAATAAATGAGAAGTGGCATTTGAAAACAGTTTCTGATGATGAATGCCATAAGTGGATTGCTGTGAAGATACATAAAAAGTCATATTCTAGGCTTCATGGTTTGATTGATTTCAACAGGTTGGAAATAAAATACAGAGAAACCTTTATTTATGAACAGGTGGATATAAGCACAAAGTCAGAATGAAATATGACAAAGTATAAATAAAATGCAGACTGGTTAAAAAGTGAGAGAGGGCATGGTAGAGAAAATAATAATGAATATAACTTTTAAAAAGGAACCAGTGTAACCAGTCTACATACTGCAGCTTGGATTATACTTGTGTCCCTGTTTTCTAATATATAGTAATATTTTGACAATGAGAGGGAAGTGAGTGAACCTCTGACTACATTACCAAAAGATTTAAGTATGTGATAATCTAATGAGTAGTTTAATTATTATTCACAGTTCTGTCTAGCCACAACTTTTAAAATAAGGACAGAACATTTTCATTTTACTATGAATAGCTCTCGACACAATTACTGTACAGGAACTTTTTACTAAAGCAAGTGGGACAGAATGATTCAATAAAGGTATCTGATCATTGCTTTAAACATTTATTAAACTTGTTCTAAAGTTAAGGAAGATCATCGACATGTCTCTGTGTTTTCCTTTTGAGTGCAATCAGAAAATAGGATTCTGACAAATGTTTACTGCAGTGAATATGAATGTGAGCTTTTCAACTGTTCAGAAATATTTGTTCCCTAGTTATGGTATTGGGTCAAACGTCCAAAGATCTACCTGGAACATATCTGCCATCTTTTGCTTGGAAATCCCTCCAGAGCATTATAGATGGGGATTCAATTGGAGGGAGGGTAGATATATGGAAACCTCAGGGAATGCTGAACTACATCACACCCAAAATGGATAGGTACAAAGACACTAGAGACATAGGAAAGATGTAGAAAGCTACTAGAAGCATGGCAGGCTTCTCCTTCCACCGAAACTGACAGGTGTCTTTTGAATATCTTGAGGGAAATATGTGGGCTTCCCTGTTATCTAAACAAGAAAGCTTTACAGTGCTGAAGACTGAATCCAGAAATACGGATCAGAAATTACCTGCTGCACAACAGCCATTTGTTACTGGTCATGGCTTTCTCTAGTAACTGTTCTAATTAGATTTTCCAAAATTTTCTAATGAAGTTTTCTTTCCAAAGATATATCAAAAAAGGTGGTGCTTTGGATATTAAGACAAAGCACAAACTGGAACGCCAGAGTCATTTGTCACGCAGATAGAAGTTTTGAGGAATTTAGACTCAAAGATCTTTGTAGAATGCATATGCTTTTCATTTGTACAACTCCAGTGCAGTTACTGATGAGCAGCCACTTGGATTTCTAGATTTTACAGTGATACTAATGATTTTATGCTCTTACATCACTTACAAGGACAAAGGTGGGCTCTAACTGGGTGGGTCCCAGACAGCTATCATGTCATTAAAACCTATGAGCACTGTGAATCATGCTGCTCTCTCTCCCTCAGATCCACAGCTAAGATATTTAGCAGTTTATTTTTGCAGAATCTTGGCAGACTTGCTTCTCTCATGACTACAGTTGCCAGAGAGATGACTTGACAAACCAGGTTTTATATCATAATTTGCACCAGTTACTGTTGTAGGTACCCTGGCACTGTTACAAGAAGTCTAGGTCAATATTTGAAACTAAGAGGACCATCCAAAATAGTTCATGCTTCATCCGAGTTGGCCATGATATTAGTTTCCAATGCAGGGGAAAATAAATTTAATCTAACATTAATATGACATCACCTATAACATGCAGAAACAGAAGTTTGGTTGGTTGCTTAGCAGATGCAGGATAGGTTTGCACTGAGGGTTTGACAGACCAAAAAGTAGTCATTGTCCCCAAACAATCTGCATACCAGCATGAAATGTGCATCCAGGGGACTCTTGCCCATAGCATTACACAGAACATTTGCAAGATTAACAGTAACTATTTTGCCAAGAATTACTTCAAGACCCTAACATTGAGTTACTGTCAGTGAGTCTGTGTCTGGAAACATGCACTTTACTGATGTCATCTTGCAGTCACAGCATAGATGAAGATGTCTTGAGAAGGCCTGTGCCACTGTGGGATGACATCTGTAACGGTAATGTTTTGCACTACTTTAATCTATTTTTTTATCACTAAATTATTTATTATTCTTGCCAGCATATTACAGATTTTCTGGTATTTGCAGCCTAGAATGGGAGTCACAGATTCTACTTTCTTTAGTAAGCACCCACTCAGCAAGTCATTTTGCAGCTGAACTATGTTTTTAACAAAAGACAGACAGAACAAAAGACAGAAGAACAAGCCAACAAGATGGACCTGAAAGCCAATGCCTATATACCAACTACCTGTTCACAAAACCCAGACCCGATTGATGTGTGAGGATTTGTTTCAGGCACTGTGGAAGGGGAAATTATATCAAACCTGAATTTTAAGGTTCAGTGGACAATCACCGATTTCCTTGGCTTTTTCCTTGTCAGGCACCATTGTTTACACTGCTTGTGGTTGGATAGGTTATGCACAAGTGGATTAAATAGACCATACCCTTTCCAGTCAGGCACAGATTTCCTCAGCTCTTTTTTGGCTGTGAGACATGAAATGAAACTGATGTTGCTGGCAGAGACACAAAGGTCAGTGGAGAGGACTATAAATGTAGTAGAGCTGAAGATGGCTCTGCTGGCCATTGAGGTTCTCAGCTCGTTCATCAGCAACTGATCCAGAAAGTTATTTTGTTAGTCTTGGCTGAGGAGTTTGGGAACACTTTGCATGTGGTACGGTCTGATTCCCTAAATTCTATTTTCTTGGTGATCTAGAGTTCTCAGTCCATGAATCCTGGACAGTGATGGTGGTTCAACAGAATTAAAAGTTCCTGCTAAGAAACCCAAAAAGCATATTATATTTTGAAAACTAATAGGATTATCCCACATCTTCTGTGTTACATATGATTTGGAAATTGATATTTTTACTACCTTGGAGTTTTGTTACCCTGTAAAAATGTTATATATTTCTTTAACTCAATACCTGAGTGGGAATGAAAAGGAAGAATGGTTGCCACTACATATTCCATAATGATTTGAAGCCACTGAGAATATCAGTAGTGTGTAACCTTAACAACCACTGAATTTCTCTTGGTGTGTCTGGGCACTTAGCACTGAAAGCCATCTTTACATTGCATAGAAGGGAGAGGAGGAAAGAGGGAAAAGAGAAGAAAGGAATTGAAATGCAGTGCAACATTCCCCATGGGAAATATGTCTTCCCCCACCCACTGAAATGGTTGTCTCCTTGCTCTTTTTAGCATTGGACAAAGCTTTCATTCTAATTGCCTTAAAAACTGTAATTTGATGTCAGTATGAACAAATTTCTAGAATGAGCAGGGGTTCTAAATGCCCTTGCTAAACCCGCAGTCTTTTATGTAATCTTGCAAATAATGATTACAGATACATTTGGGAAGGGCACTCAGCTGATCATTTAAATCTTTGTCCTAAGGTTCCACCTTGTGCTCTGGGTAGACATTATGGGTCGGAAAGAGGAGAAAAAAAAAGTAGCTTTAGAAATACAGGTTATGTTAGTTAAAAGGAAACATACCTCATGTAATACAGCCTGTAGTGATAACTGTAGTTGGCATAACCCATCACTCTATCCTTCCTAAAATAAAGTGTCCCCAAACTTAATAAGGTACAGGTGACAACTTACCATAGCGAGAGTGCTGTTGTTCTTTCTTAAAGTTGATTATTATGTACAAAGTGCTCAAAGTGCTCTTGAGGTGCTTCTTAGCTCTTTGAGCTCATTCAGCCACAGAGACTTATTGTGGGTTTCAGTCCAGTCTGATCTCTCATAGTCTCTTCTGCAAGTCACCTCATTCACCTATTTTCAGTCTAAAACTTTAGACTGTTGTCATGAAGGACAGATCTCTTTGTCTTGAAGGGCGGCAGAGGTAGAGTTCATCAGAGAAGACCTATGCAAAATATGTTGCTAGGCCTGCAACACTTTCCCTGACCTTTAGTAGAAATCTTCAGATAATTGTGCACAGCAGGAGAGCGTTTATCTCAGTTTGCATCTGGATGTTCCTGGGACTGGCTATTTTTGGTGCTCCTTTTACTAAATCATAATCCTATGCTATAGCACAGTCGTGTATGTTGGCAGCCTGCTCTTTATCTCTACTGTTGCAGAGCCTAATTTGTAAGAAAGTCTATTAGTCCTCTTGGGCAATGAGGACTATGGGGCCCCTGGAGGAATATATATGGCCAGAAAGGATCTGTTGAGAAAATGTGAGGTAGTTATAAAGTCTGAAAGACAAAGGTATAAGTAGTGGATGGGGATGGAGGGAGAGGGNAGGCTATTCAAACACTGTCTTCACTCTGTGCATTTAGTGAGTAGAACAGAGAGTATGTGCTCTGCTCTAAAGCACATTGAATGCAGTATGCATTCAGTCCGCTGATCCCAACCTGTCCATTCCCATCCCTGTCTCATCTTCTGAATCAGCTCACTCTTCAGTGTGAAGCAATGATGAGAGTGAGGCTTGCTCAACCTGCGTGGTGAGATGGCCAGACAAGAGTTTGTACATTCTCCAGGAATTTCCATACTGATTCCTTAATAAGCCATAAAAAACAAGTGGAAATACTGCCCTTAGCATGAACAGAAATCTTGGGGCTCCCTATTAAGCCACTCACGGCAATTTTTCCTCATCTCATGCTTTAGATTTGCAGTCATTCCCTGCAGAGGGCAGTAAGGATATTTTTCTCTCTGAGCACAGACATCATCCACAAGCTTGTGTTAGGGTTTTTTCTTTTTTCTGTAGATCACACACTGGATGAGAGAAATAAGTACTCTGAAACAGTACTTGTTTTCTTTGTTAAATGTGCACATGATACATCTTGCTCATATGACTGGAGTACAGTAAGTAATAACAAGATCTGAGATTGGGAGAGAACTTTTTGGTATATACACCTAGTCATGTACTTTGGTCACATTATTTAATTATATTGTATTATTTTGTATTATTTTGCCCCAGTAGGGAGGCATTTCTATGAAGCTAAGTGACCAATAAGGTACAGAAATCCAAATAGCTTATTTAATGGTCTGTTTGTTCTGTAAATCTTTGAAGGAAAGAGTGTACTTTTCAGAATGTGCTCTCTGAAATTAATAGGCTACTTGTGTCATTTGGTGCCCGTCAACATGGATAAGTGTGACTGTGTGTCCTGACATATATTACAAAGGAAATGTTTTAGTTGCAGATTTTAAGAAGACTAAGTAACCTGGAAGTAGCTTATATTTATGGAAAACATACATGAAAACTAGACTTAATATCTGATTAATTGACAAAACTACATAACTCTGTGAATTTTCTTCCTTGAGTCAAATTATCACTGACAGTTCTAGCTTAATTATAATGCACTCCTCATAAACTTGATATATTTGTCATTTAGTTTCCTGGGACATCAACTCGAAAAGAAATTACAGGTTAATTCAGATGATACAAAGCAATGTCATAGCAGAGAGATTCCCAGCTAATTATTATTTTTACACCAGAGGCAATATCTCCTGTGACAATTCACTACTGTAGTAAAAGATGGGCTGAATTCTTTTCAAAAAAGTTGGAGAACATTTGACAACAAGAATATCTACCTACACACTGTCATGATGGGTGCTGCTAGTAATGTATAATTACTTAAAAGTGTTGTTAAAGTGCACTTGATGGGGTTCACATTTATGTGTGACAAATCCTTTTAAATATTCTTCACTGGTTATAAGAATACTTATGGAGGATTTTTTTTATCAGTTCAACGCTACTCACTACATCAGTTCTGGAGCTAAACATAATTCTGACAGGCATGTCCATCAACAAAGCTTTCATCAAAATACCAGTTAAACAAGAAGCATATTTAAGGTCCTCTAATCTTTAGAGTGCAGACCTCTGTACATATATATACATCACTTTCCTGCCCAATGAGAACTGCACTAACTCAGTTCTTTCTTGTTAAAATTTCATTTGCCTTTTCACAGTCTTACATGTACTCTTAGCAACCCAAGACCATTTTCTGAATAATTGGCTGAAATACCCTTTTATCCTTCAGCTTAACTGTGAAAAAGGTGTCATTCCATATTTAATAGACATGGACCAAGTGTCAAATTAATATGAGAGTGTGTAGTGTATGGGTACAGAAAAAGCGATCACTTCTGTTACCTCATTTTAGTGACAAAAATCATAAAAGATGTGAATGTAATTTTCCCTATTATCACACACAATAAGGACATAAAATATATTTCCAAACTTGGTTTCTCTATTCAGTTCTGAGAGTTGCTGAGAAAGTAACTGTCTGAAAAAGCTTCAGCCTTACTTCAGGTGTGCCATTCCCTCCTGTAGTTTACCTTGATGGCAGATGCCATTCAATGGCAGGTTAACTTAATTTATTTTTTTTTATTATTTCCTTCTTGTTGTGCCCAAAACATTGCAGAAGTAAAAAATATTAGATAACCTTGACAACTTTGCACTAGTAAAGGAAATAAAAATTGCGCAAACAAGTTTGGAGTGGCATCAGATACTAGAATGGTGTAATCACTGATAAAAAAGTACACTTACTTTGAATTAATTTTAAAAGTATAGCTGCTTTTATTCATGTGTCACCTGAATAATTCTGTATATAAACTCTATCATTTCTAATATTTGACAGCTTTTTAAAGTACTCTGAGATTTTTAATGTGGAAAACAAAACAGGAAATATTCATGGAAAAGCTAGGAGGGGGAAAAAGTGTTCTTTGAAAAATTAATGTAAAAGTACAAATTCTTACCTTTGTGTTTGGGTGGCATAACTGTTATCATATGCCTCATAGCTTGGATCATCATATTCACCCCCATATCCATCATCATACCCCTAAGGGAAAAACAGAGCACCACAGCTTAGAAGAGCAATAAATCAAAGCATATTATCAAGCTGTAAAAGTAACTTGCCCCAACATCTACGTGCTATGTTTTCCAGTATTATGTAAAACATGCAGCCTCCTGATGTACAACATGTACATTAAACTCAGCTTATTCATTGATAAAGTGTGGTGTATTGTACAAACCACAATGCTTCAGTCAGATCTATGTAAAATACTGATGAATGAGAATGTAAACATTAATTTCCCAGCAATTTACTACATAAACAGTTCCCTAAATACCTGTAGGTTAAATGAACAAATGGCAGGAAAAATATACTGACTGTACATTATTAAGAATGTTATTGTGATAAAATCATAATATTCAGTCTGTTTAAAAACCACGAAAAGACATGCACTGAGAACAAATGTTTGCACATGTTTGTGAAGGAACTAATGGGTTATATGACATTTATAAATAACTTGCATTAAGCACCTTTTCTTTCTTTGAGCAGCCTACTCTTTTCAAAGGCATGCTTTTCTGTGACAACTTAATGAACACTTTAATACAGGTTTCTCCCATCTAACTTAAGTGTCCTAACTGGAGGGCTCAGCCAAACGTTAAATCTGACTAAGCTACAGAGACACGCAAGTCACTTCAGAAGGTAATCCAGCTCATCTAATGCCTGAATCTTCTACTGAGGGAGCCATGGGCAATTAAGGTCTGTTGTAGCTACCTCTGAACCAAAGAGTTCTCAAGAATCAGACAACAAACAAACAAATAAATAATCCAGGGGATGACTTTTTATATGCTTTTTTCATACATCAGGACAACAGACAAGGCATGAAATGCCATACAGAAACAGGTTGTTTTGTTTTGGTTTTGTTTTTTTTTTTTTTTTTTCCTCTGTATTCTGTGAGACAATATTTTTAGTTAAATAAAAATCATACATTTTGTAGTCACAAGGAAATTTTCTTGTTATGGGAAGGGTTAAGGAAACAGAGGGCTTAAAAATCTTTGTCTTAATATATAATATATTTAACATTACATAGCTAAATGTGCCACCTTGCTTCTGGGGACAGGAAACAATGAACCCCAGGAGACAGATATTAGTCACATCAGTTAGCATGCTACCGGGCAGGATCCTGCTACCCTGAAGATGAGGGTGTTCAAGGTCCTACATAAAGCCTAATACCTAGAGGAAAGACATTTCAGCATGCTTATCCAGCATATGAGGAAACAGAAAAGGCAACAATTACAAATTAGATGTCTCAGTTTCTTGATGCCTGAGGTGGATCAACGTTCAGCATCAGTAAGGTGGAGAACACTTGTTAATATCTGACACTTCTGTGTTTTCTTGTTACAGGTTTTAACAGCTTCCCTAAAGGCTCAGAGCAGGCCAACACAGTGCAAATGGTTCAAGTAGAACGGTCAGAAAACAGAATAAAAAAGTACAATATCTCAAATGAAGAAAAATTTCTGTTCTCTTATTTGTGTCAATCTGTATGAGAATCATGTTCTAATCCTACATGTGAACTATTTATGTAAGGTACATACTAGCACTGTTTTAAAGTTTAATACGGTGTATCATACCTAGGCACCTTCATCCCAAAGAAACCTGTAGGCATATAGAACTGAGATCCAAAACGCTCCTCTCACATCCTTCAAACCTCAAACTCACTGAGCATTTTTCTTCTCTTTAACATTCAGCAACCCAGGACCTACAACATTTATGTTTGAAAGTATTTCTTGCATGTACATTTTGAGAAACCCAGCTCCCACACACCCTGTTAAGATCCAAAAGTTATGAGCTTGAAGACATTCAAATTCACATATTCTGCACTCTCTGTGTGATGAAGACAATGGTCCCAAGAGCAGCTCTGAATAAATCCAGAGATCAGACCTAAGATGCCTCTGCTAAATACAGTGCTATCTTTTACTGGGCAATAGTCAGACTCCTTCATGCACTGACCAGATCTATTAGTCCTTTTATTGAAAACAAATAAGCAAGCAAACCAGATTAAATGTCTAAACTTTCTGTGTATGGATGCTCACAGGAACAGAGCTGTCCTCTGAGAGAATCTCAGTTAGTGCTTCAGCCTCACCTCATTGAAGCCAAAAGGATTGATTATCCATGCTGTCAGTGGGTTTTCTTCTGTGAATTCTACAATTTCTTTTATTTCACCAGAAATCTTCACATTTATGTGTATAACACTTAGACTTCCCATCCTGTATGCAAGTTCTAACACCTTTTAATTAAGTACTGCGTTTTTAAGCAGAAATATCTCAGATAAAGCAACTAGGCCTGATCTGATCAATATCAGCCACCAGAGAATCCATGTCAATGCTCATCACAATATTAGAAAACTAACACGAAAAGTTGATAAGGTCAAGCCACCTGGTTTCAGTGGAGGAGAAAAAAGTGCTTCCCTAAACATTCAGAGTTCTTTGAGGAGGTTAATGAAGGTGCAGATAAGCAGAACCTGAGGGAAACAGGTTCCTTTGAACTCCAAAAATTTACTGATGAGATTTGATCGTCAAGGCTATGCAAGGGACTGCGGTTGGTTGCCTGAGAAGACTCTTTTCCTGCCTAATTTTTAAATTATATTTCAGACAATAAAAGCCCGCACTTAAATATACCAAGCTTAAATCTCATCATCTCTGAATATCCATAGCATATAGGATTTTCACAGTGTGCTGTGAAAAATGGTAGGTTTCAGCTCTTGGAAACCAAGAAGTCAAACAGTTCTGATAGTTCTAATGCTACTCACAATACTTTATGAGTATGTCCTGGTAATGCACAAAAAATACAGTATAAGGAAGTCAAAACTAATTAGCTTTTTAAAATAAGATAGAACTCTTTCTAAAGTAGCAAACTGTAATATATATCAATATTTTTTTTCTAAAAAATAAAGCACAAACAGTAAATCAAATTAAAGTGAGTTATGCAGCTCTGTACTTGGCAAACATGTGAACAAGAGAATGTCTGCAGCCAGAGAACCAGGATAGCTCTTCTCATTAGCAGTACACAAAAGCTAGTATTGTACCTCAGATATTGTGAGGGTATAAAAATCAACCTCTAATTGTAACTTTTAAGTAAAACCAATTCAATGAATCACAGATTTCAGAGGATTGTAGGTGTTGGAAGGGACCTCCAGAGATCATTGAGTCCAACCCCACTGCCAAAGCAGGTTCTCTAGAGCAGGTTGGTGTCCAGACGGGTCTTGAGTATCTCCAGAGAAGGAGACTCCACAACCCACCTGGGCAGCCTGTTCCAAGGCTCCATCATCCTCACCGTGAAGAAGTTCTTCCTCACATTGTTGCAGAACCTCCTGTGGTCCAACTAGTGACCATTGCCACTTGTCCTGTCCCCACAGGCCACTGAGAAGAGGTTGGCCATCTCCCTTTGTCTTCCGCACTTCAAATATTTACAAAAATAGATGAGATCCCCTCTCAGTCTTCTCTTCTCAAGGCTGAACAGCCGCAGCTCACTCAGCCTTTCCTCATAGGAGAGATGCTCCAGGCCCTTCATCATCTTTGTGGCCTCTGCTGGACTCTCTCCAGGAGATCCCTCTCTGTTTTGTACTGAGGAGCCCAGAACTGGACGCAGGACGCAGGTGAGGCCTGACCAGGGCAGAATAGAGGGGGAGGATCACCTCCTTCAAGCTGCTGGCTGTGCTCCTCTGAATGCACCCCAGGATCCCATTGGCCTTCTTGGCCACCAGGGCACACTGTTGTCTCATGGCCAACCTGTCATCCACCAGGACCCCCAGGTCCTTCTCTGCAGATCTCTTCTCCAGCAGGTCATCCCACAGCCTGTACTGACACCTGTGGTTGTTCCTTCCCAGGTGCCAGATGCTACAGTTGCTTTTATTGAACCTTCTCTGGTTCTTCACTGCCCAGCTCTCCAGCCTGTCCAGGTCTTGCTGAATGGCAGCACAGC
>VXBZ01005983.1:159190-171987 GCA_013399135.1 Heliornis fulica
CCCAGTAAAAGGACCTTCCTATAGTTTCCACTATTGACTTGTTGCTTCTACATATCTACAAATTCTGTTTAGCTCTTTTTTTTTCTGTAGTGACTCAGCTACATCCTCGTTTTCTCACACATCTGTAACACCTCAGGTTGGAAGGCTAGAAACTTGACATCTACTACTAATCTAGATTCCCTGAAGAATCACAGGGTAAAAATAAAAGATTTTGAGACAGTAATACATCCCACATACTTTTGACACCTATTTGAGGAGAAGTCGAATTCCTCTGGAAATGAGAACTTTCTGTTTAATAGAAAGGGAGTCCAGAAGGGATGTGTTAGGTTGAGATAACTAACCCTTAGGTAAGTAAGTTTGTCGTTTGAAGGAATTTATTGCTCAGAGAAAGATGAGCTTGTAAAAATCAGTTCTGCTAAGGTTAATTTTGAAGTGACCTGAGACCCAGAATGTGAGCAGAATGCTGCGAATGCTGCATGGGAGTGGGTGGTCATGCCAGAATAGCATCTCAAATAGACAGCACTCTTCAGAGAAGATCTCAGAGTAGACAGTCTGACTACAACTGACTACACTCCTACAACTCTGGAAATGCTAACAACTGTGGGAAACCTTAAATCTGGTACCTTTTTACTGTATATGAAACACTGGAGAGAAAACAGAAATACATCTGGGAAGGCTTCTCCTTCCAGATGTATGGCTCATGCCCTTGGCGAGTCATACTGCCTGAATGAATCTTAAACTTTTTCCTGCAAAGAACACTTAAGGTGATTCAATCGCATCACAGTGAAATGGCAATTTTAAACAAAGGTAAAAGAGATCACCAGCTATTATACTTGGACTTGTACTACTGCCACTTCCTTCTCTACCAGTTCTTTTTTAAAAAACCCACATCAGATAGTGTTGTCTCTATGTTCACAGTGATCTGTGAGGAGGTTGAGCCTCCTCTGGGTCTTGTATGGGGTAAAATTTGTCTTCCTTCACAGTCACAATCATGAGTTTGGTGCTCAGTTCTCAACTTGTTCTAAGGTATGGGCAGCTCTAATTAGATGTAGAGTAGCATCTTAATGTATTATTTCTGTGTAATTTAGACAAATGGAAATTTCTCTCTAGCAACTGAAAAGAGGGGTAAAAACTGTAATTAGTTTAGATTTTGATTATTTGGTGTTGGAAACCTGCAGCTGGAGCAGGTGAAGTACCTGGGAAAAGTCTGTTGCTGAGCAAGGATTTCCTAGAATCATAATTTATGCTTAGAAAATGAAGTTCTGTCTAAACTATTCTGTAACTGTGTATGTCTGCTTTCATAGTTGGCCTTGGACTCTTCAGCTATACCTTTGGGTTCAAAAAAAAAGAGAATCTAAGGATTAGAAGTTTGTTGAAGGTGATATATATTTCCTGCACTAGTGAGATCTGTACCAAGCAATTTGACAAAGTCAGGTAGAGTGGCACTATATCCTTCAAAATGAGAAAAAGTAGTAATAATAATAAAAATAATACTAAAATTCAGTGGGAATACTAATGCACTGAAAAATCAGAGCTCTATGTTTCAGACTTCATAAGTGCAGTAAATGCCCAGGAGTCTGTAGTGCTGAGACAATACAGAGTTAATGTGCTTGCCAGAGGCAATGAAATAATCTCAACACATTTGACATCTTCACAAAATTATTCTTCACATACCAGGAATAGGAAACACCTGTACAACCAAATAGTAAAATATATAGTAGTGACCATTTTTCACATAGTCATGGAAATATAATTGAAATTTCAGTTTAATCACAGTCAGGGAGATTTTTCAAATTCAAAGGACCCATCCTAAAGTAGCTGTTTATGTCCTCATATTTCAATAGTTTAAATAAACCCAGAAGTCCTAAAACTGATTGTTTGATCAGGGGCAGGGGACAGAGAAGCAAATGACTGTGCAACACCAAAGCAGTCACAGTTAAAGAGAATTTCAGATACTTCAAGAAATTGCTATGCACTCTACTAAATGTAGGTTTCTTTTTTCCCCTTATGTTTTTTTTTGGTAATTTTTCAACCAAATACATAATGAATGAGTAACAAAATACCTTTTGGTGTACTGAAAAAAGGAAATCAGAACAGAATGAAAATATAACAGAAAATCTAGCAGAAATCAGACATTTTGACTTCTTTCATATTTGCAAGACTGTAGCCTACAGCATAATTTGCTGCTACTGTCATTTTACAACATTCATCTAACATCTTTATTTCTTCAGATCCTTCTGTTAGCTCATCTGTGCTCATGAAGGCACATTAAAACTTCTAATTCATGTTTCAACACTCTGTATAATCAGCTGCTTCTTATATCTGTGCAACTGGTTGCACTTTCCCTATCCCCTCATCTCACTACCATCAACATTGAAGCCGTATCTTCTCCCGATTTACTTGTGCTTTTTTGTATTACCTCTCCTCATTGAATATCATCTAAACCTCAGCGTCAACCCTTTACTCTGTTCCTATTGAACAGGAATCTATCAAAGAAAGGCTTTTTTTTTTATTTCCATTATCAATAACATGAATTATTTTAGTAATAAGCATCAAGCTAATGATACAAAGCTGGGAGAGGTGGCTGATGCACCAGAAGGTTGTGCTGCCATTCAACAAGATGTAGGCAGGCTGGAGAGCTGGGCAGGGAGAAATTGAATGAGACTGAGCAAGGACAAGTGTAGGGTATTGCATCTGGGGAGGAACAACCCCAGGTACCAGTAAAGGTTGGGGACTGGCCTCTTGGAGAGCAGTGTAGTAGAGAGGGACCTGGGGGTCCTGGTGGACAGCAGGATGCAGAGGAAGAAAACAAGTGCTTTGAAAATCCAGAAGCAAGAAATCCAGACAGCAAGATGACCATGAGCCAGCAATGTGCCCTCATGGCCAAGAAGGCCAATGGCATCCTGGGGTGTACTAGAAGGGGGGTGGCTGGTAGGTCAAGAGAGGTCGTCCCTCTATTCTGCCCTGGTGAGACTGCACCTGGAATATTGTGCCCTTTAATGTGCACCTGTGTTCCAGAAAGACATAGACCACCTTGAAAGAGTCCAGTGCAGGGCCACCAAGATGATGAAGGGAGTGGAACACCTTCCTTGTGAGGAAAGGCTAAGGGACGTGGGTCTCTTTAGCTTTGAGTCTTCTCCTCAGGCAGGAGGGTTGGACTAGATGATCTTTCGAGGTCCCTTCAACTCCTGACATTCTGTGATTCTGTGTTTCTGTGGAGATGAAAAACATTTCAAAGTATCTTCTTTATGCATCTGCAATAACACAAGTGCATTTTTGCACTCGTCTATGAGTCTGGGATTCCCAAAGAAAGGATTCTTTAATTGTTTTTTTTTGTGATGGCTTGTACTGCTGAGTGTCAATATATTACAGTAGCAAGTTGCACTGATGACACTATCATGTGTATGGCATTTAAACAAAATGTATATTTCTCCTGTGAACTGAAATTAATAGAGCAGAAAGCAGCCTTTGGCTGCCTGGGGAAGACGGGCTGTAATACACCCACTATCAGCTTTAGTCTCTTGATTTTATATAATATTTCTCTTCCCAAAACTTCAAGCAAAGTAGAAGGCGAACTTCATGTGCATTGTGATGCTCCTCTGCTCGTATAATCAATAGATGGAACTGACATGAAATCTGTCCATGGAGCAGTAAAGATTTTTGTATGGTAGATACAGAAATCATTACAAATCTCTACTGAAGATTGACAACTCTTCTGAGTTTAGCCACTTATTGATGGTTTAAAGCATTTAACAATGGTTTGACTGCTAGATGTAATGGCTTAATAGTAAACCACTTCAACATTAAATAAATTTATAATAACTCAGGAAATTAAATTTTCAGGTCTCAAAAGTTTGGATATTCCACAGAATTCTTTTTATTTTGCAGTCCTTGAAAACTGGACCACAGGATTGTCCATATCTGAGCTTGTAAACGTGCAAGTAAATGCCGAGGTACTAGCAAAGAGCAGTAATGCTTTGATAGGTGCTTTACAGGACCCTGAATTAATTTTTAAAATAAATTTCTCTATGATGTAGTATGAATGCTGAAATAAAGCAGTTTAAGTACAATTTGGCCAACTGCAAGATAATGTGTTCTAGTAAATGCATCCTCAAATTCTATAAACTCCTTGTGTCTCTGAATTTACAGAATTCCCTCAGGAAAGACTTGTAGGAGTCTTCCTGATTAACAGCTAGGAGATCTGTCCAAATTTACTGCAGCATTAAAATAAAATAGCTTCACAAAAATAGCATTATATTTTCTATGTCAAGAAAAGAAAATACATAGGTTAATTCTATATGCAGTCGCCATTGGTTTTAAACTGTTTTTATTCTTTATTCAAATATATTGAACCATTAAGGATTCCATGATTTAGTACTAAATAACAGCAAAAAAACTTCACAGTGGAATTAGAGACTGAAATCTCTAATCTGTTTAAAGTGCTCAAAACACAGGGAAAAGAAGGATTTATTCATGTATTATTCCCAAATCAGGTGTAGATGAGAGTTCAGGAATTCTTAATGCTGGAACCTTTATGTCTTAATATTTGCCAGACATCTCACACCTTTTTCATAAATTATGTGTCTTGCTGAATCAAATTCCAAATTTCCTAGATTTTTACAAATATAGTTCATCACATGTTTCTTATAATTTGATGTTATAAAAAATAATTCTAAAGAAAAATTAGGGCAATTAATTTTAATTTTTCTTACATAATGCATGTATTTAGCCTAAATATTTATTCTTTACATAAAGATTTTAACCCCTACATTTATTGTTCTTTGCTTATAAAAGACCATAAAGCAATATTTAGAAGATATAACAATGGTAATTCTTATTTGGGATTGTTTTAAGCCCTACAGCTAAACAGTATTTCACCCGTTCCATGATACCTTTCATTTACATTTTGACACTGGAACCTGAACAGTATCTCATCAATTTATATATCTGAATCGGTTAAACACTTTTTTTTCATTCAAACTTCAATTGTGAAGAGTTAACATCACAAAACTTACTGTGAAATATACAGGTAGATTTTAAAAGTAATGCAAATTAGTCTAGTACCAGGGAAATGAAATGCCAGTTGATGTCAATTTCAGAAGAGGTGAACTCTTTTTTTTTTTTTTTTCTTCTTTGTATTTATAACAACGATTAACCTTATTATAAAAGTGCTGCTTGCAATGAATGCAGCACTTGTATAATAAGGTTAATCATTGTTATAAATGATTAACTTCACTGCTTCTCATAGTTTTTTTGCATGAAAATGATTCTGGAAATTCTTCTTGGTTCTGTGTTCTGTATAGGGATAAAAAAGAAAGTGCCATTTTCTAACAGGTAGTGTGTGACTAGGAAATACAGTTTAGTGTGGAGTATAGAATACAAGGATTAGAGGTAGTGCAAAATTTTCTTCTTTCTTTTAAAAATGAGTAACTAGCACAAACTTGTACAGTGATTTTTGCAGAAAGGCTGGGTATAATTAAAAGCAAACACATAGAATGTGACTGGGCTTCTCATTTGTGAATATAATGATGAGTGAAACAGTGAAAAGTGGTAATAGTTATTGAGATACTTAGAAGTAGTCTTTAAATTGTTATTCCCTGAAGTTTGAGCATGTAATTAGAGAAATTAGGGATGGAAAAGAACAGATCATCTATTAGGAGCTCCTGTCAAATATGATTGCTCCTTTCAGCACATTTTCTAGTGCTTTCTCTAATCGAATTCTAAATATTGCCAGTAGTAGGGATTCCACCATGTCTCTTGGGAAACTGTCTGACAGCCTAACAGATCTTTGTGTCAGACACCTCTGCTAACTTTATCCCATGCAACTAAATATATCTCACTGTAGCAGTGAGATGTATTCTCCCAACATAGTATTCTCAGTATTCTCTGGTATCTGTGTTATATTCTTCTATTTTCTTATAAAAAATATTTCAGGTAGAAAGGTTTAAAGTTAAATGCAACCCTTCCACAGAGATACACTGGTCAGCAGATAGCACAGCCACAAGCCACAACACCAAAACCTTCATAAAAACCTTACACAGATCCCTGCCTTGACAACTACCTTCCTTGAGTCCAGCAAACAGATGTGCTGGAAAAGAAGTCCACTTGCCTTTGACTCTACTGGATGAAGAGTGTCAAACACTATGACTCGCCCTCTAAAGTGAAAGCCTTTGAACATAAGAGGCTCTCAGGTGGTGATAGATGGACCTATCTCCTTGAAGTCTGATGGAATTTTATTTCAGTTCATCCACCCAGAAGTATGGAGGAAGTATGTATGGATCTCAGAATATGGCTCTAATAGCGAGACACTCAGCGTACTCAGGAAGCTTTTGTTCTAGGACTGAATTTGCAGATCTTTCTTAAGGTGATCAAAGAGATGCAGATATGGATCACAGTCACAAAATCTGTATTAAATAGAGAATGAAAATCCTGTTATCACGCTGTTATTCTTAGACTCTGGTGCAGCCTGACTGTTGTGCCACAAACATGGATGTGTTGTGATCCCAGTTCATACTGAGACACAAGATGGAAGGAGGAACAGTAAGAGCAGTTTCCCTTATTGAATGCTTCACTCTTTCTACCATGAAACTGTAATCACTTTGTCCTAGCTTAGTGATTATCCGCTGGCTATCATTCATAGCTGAAAAATGAGAAAATGGACCTGATATTTGATACATTAAGTGCATTAAAAATAAAGAATTATGTAAAATCAACACACTGAAACCACTAAGTTGTAGGTCTGCGCTAATTCTTCTAATGTTTGTCACGGAATAGGAATGAAAAGCAAAAGAAAAGGTAAAAAAGGCCAACAGTCCTGTTCATTGTGTGATTATTCATCTCTGAATAGTGATTCTGACTTTTCCTGACAGAGCCCATCAACAAATGAAAACAAAAAAAATTACTGAAATTATTGATGGACTACCAATCAGTCCAGTTAACACTAATACTGACTTTCTTTTATCATAGACAAGAAGCAGTTCACATCTATTAAAACCTCTTCTACTCTAAACCTGTAATGGAGATACCGAAAGCAGAGTTCAACAGCCTCCTCGAGCATGCCAGGGGCTGGGTAACCAAAGGCATACAGACCATCCTGGGACATGACTGCTCCAGTCACAGTGCTGATGATGGACACTGATGGTGTGCAAGAATACAGTTGAAAATGGAACAGGAGAATCTTGGTTAGTCCATCTCTTCAGCTCACGATTTGATTTTTACTAATATATCTCTATTTGTTTTCAACTATTTCTTTTAGTATATTAACCAATCACAAATTACAATATAGGAACATTTTAACATACTCTGATTCATAGAAAGCAGAATCATACCAACTTTACTATTTCACACTCCACAATGTGTTGGAAAAGGTGCTGCTCTGGATTTTGATGAACTCCTGTAAACCAAAAGCAAGGTTTCTAGCTGACCGTTGTAATCATAACATCTGATATAGTTATAAAAATGCTTTGCACTGCAGAAATTTTAAGTTTTTGTAGGAAACGGATTCTTCTATTGTATATTGTATATTAATACATGAAGGAATATATAACTATAAATTCAGATGGATACATATGGTGAGCAACCTGATCTAGAGAAATGCCCCTGCTTACTGCAGTGGGTGTGGACTAGATGGCTTTTAAAGGTGACTTCCAACCTAACACATTCTGTGGTTCTATAATTCTGTACATCTATATGTACATATAAATACAGAGGCACATTCCTTGTTCTTGTGTGAAAGCAATATTTGCATACCTTTAATTACACTGTATGAGTGTACACAGTTTGAATGCTCACCAAAAAGGATGGAAGTCAGAAAGTTATGTTCACAGTAACCTAAATGTCTTATGAAAAACAATTTCTAATTCTTCTTTTTAATAACTACATTATATAAATAGTGTCAAATGTGACAGGCTGACTACCTTCTAAAAGTAAAAAATGATTGAAGGGATTATTCTCTGGCCATAGAGATGGGGACACACTATATTGTGTTGGGAAGGCTTTGCAGGGAAGACTTTGACTGATGTATTTGAAATCTTGTGTTGTTGCTGGCTTTTTGAATGAATAAATTTTGCTGTCTTTCCCTAGAATTTCTCTCTAAGCTCAGAACCCTTCGAGCTCCATTTTCACATTGAAAATAATTCTGCATGATGCTAGTTCTTCAGCAGTTTAAATTTTAATGCTTTCATGCCAAGTCAATTTGCATTAATCTTCTGGGGAGAACTATGTTTCATCCTATCCCTGCCCTGCCACACACACACAAACATACACACTTGAGCAGTAACTTATCAAAGCAATTCACACTCAAAATGTTTATGCTGTCTCCCCAGCTGTACAGGAGAAAAAAGACAAAACCCCAAGACTTTTGTAAACAGCATCTTTCCATCATGATCTACCACTCAGCTTTAACTTTTTTTTTATTTTTATGGAGGCAACTTTCAGCTTTGTTTTTCTTTATCTTTTATATTTTTATATATAGATATTTTTAAGATATGTAATACAGATAGCAATATAACTTAAAGAATTATACTTCAGGAAGAGAAAGTAGGGCAATGGAATGAAAAAATATGATTTGTTAATTGATATTTCCTTTTGAACATTGTTTCAGCATTTTACCCACTCACTTTTTTGTTGTTTCTGTTATGACCTTGCCCTGGATAAGAAAAAAATTTACTTCTGTCTCAGATCTTCTTTGTTAAAGGGGAAGAATTTTAAAAGGCATTTTTAAATTGAATTATTTGAAATTTATATTAGGTCTTAGGTAGCAAGTTCAAAATACCACTATGTCAGTTTTGGAAGTTCTGAAGGATAAGATGTTAATCACTAAGTAACTAAGTCTAAGAGAAGTCAGCATTTATTCAAGTAGAAAAGGAGAAGCATTAGGATACATTTTTTTCACTATCAGTTCAAAGATGAGGCTAACTAACTCTTAGACTCTTTCTGAAAATTTAAGAAACGGTCAAAAGTTATTTTCATCTTACAAGCTCTAATGACAGACACTGAAGATAGTGTCACTCTTCTTTAAAGTCTTAAAATTTTCTAAAAAGGGATGTTTCCTACTGGTAATGTTTCATCACTAACTATTCAGCTGGTAGACCACTATTCCACAATAGCAGTATTATCACCTCATTGGCATGTCCTTGTTCTGTTAATGCACTGGAGAAAATAAAGACATCGATTTAGCTGTGATTGTAATGGTCAATGACTCAAGAATCCATGAAAAAAAAATAATCTCAGTGATTTGCAGAAGCGGTGTCAGCATTTTATACAGTGCTTCATTGCAGTATTCAGTTGGGTTCTGAAACAGAAAATCCATGGGACAGAGGGTTTTGGTTGTTTTTTTTCCTATCCAAGTAAGAGTTAGTATAGTGCAAAAATGTATACATTATTACATAAAACTTCAAAACTTTACTTAAAATTAAAAAAAAAATCTTTAATGATTTCTTTCTACCTTTTTTCTGTTCAATAAGCTCTGTGATACATGCTTGTAAAACTCAGTACTAAATGCTGAAGATACTAAAACACTGAAGGCAATAAATATATGAAAATGCAGTTACTGACTGCAACAAGTTACTCTTAATGGGATATGGATTTACAGGAAGCTGACTCTTTTTGTCACTAGTGATTTTCTGTATTCAAATTTTATCATAAGAAATATCCATGTCGAGCTCATTAAAGTATTTGACACTTCCGAGTCCCATCATGCTGAGGCCAAGAACTCTTACTTGAAAGAGGCTGGAGCAGATTAGCAAAACAAACAGCGTGAAGATCATTAAAAGTAAGCCATAATTAACTACTAAAATCTTACTCTGTTAATGTACCTGAGAAAATAAAGAAGCTGACTTAACTCTGATGCTATGTCTCACAAGGTAGCCCTCTAAAATCTCTTAAAAATGTAAAATAGAAGGTCTTTTCCTGATTTCCATATTTCTATACATACCTCTAGCCAGCCAAGAATATATATTTCAGTCAGGTATACTGAATATTTACTTGCCTATTTAGTATTAATATTAAATAGGAACTAAGTCACTACGGCTAGTGGTATTTATTCTTCTGGTAAATGTTTGGAGATGTGTGAGTAAAGAGTGATGAGCATCACTCTGAACATCTGAGGAGCCTAGAATCTGGATTAGAATCATAAAAAGGAGAAAGGACTTCTATAGCACTTAATTGCAAGCATCCCTGAAATACTAAATTGTTATGATTCACGTTTCAAGTGTTGCATCACTGCTGATCAAGCCCTCAGTTGTGAAATTGTAGCCACCTTGGCAACTGAAGAAAGCTGTATCTCAGTTCTGCCCCTGAGGCAGACTGATAAATATATCTGCAGTCAACACAGGAGTGGAAAGCAGAGCAGCCAGACAGAACTGAAAGCATTCTGTCTAGAAATTATAAGCAACATTCCTCTTGTCCATTTTGGCATCTGCAGTGTCTGAGGATCCAAGGGGTTCTTTATTTCAGTATGTGGAGTTCAGAAATTTAATGCAAAGCACAACATAAAAGTGACTTTAGGTTCAAGAAAAAGAAAACAAAACAAAAACATATGAAAAAGTTTAAATTGTGGTCCATTTGGATAAGTAGCACAATTTTATTCCTTGAGAGGTCTTCTCATCAGTGCCTGCTGAGCATCAAACAGTACACTGAGTGGAGATGTCTAGTGTAAGACTAACTCATTTTGGTGCCACTGTGAAAACTAGGTGCCTCACATCTGACCACAGAGCAGACAGTTTAGCTTAATTCAGCAGCTGCACATAGTTATCTATTATCATTTTAGACATCCTGATATATCCTGCAAGGCTTTTGCCATCTTCTCCAGCAGGGAAGAGTCTTTCCTGGCTTCTATGTGACATTGTTGGTCCTCTGTGGATGTCGTGAAGGGTGTAGGGTGCCTCAAATGGCATTACAACCCAAGCCCAAGCTGATCAACAGAAGCTGAATTGTGAGATGAAGTGGGTAGCTAACATGAATGTTTTTATCTGGGAGGTGTCTCAATCAAGTGCTGATCCTCCAAAACTGAGGCTAACTACCAATATGTCTTAAGTCTTGAAGCACCTAAGATTTTGAGGTTTTCTTCTGGGCAGGCTTGTAGCTGCTTTGATCTTGGCAGAACTGAACAGCTCAACAACTATGTGTTGCTAATGCCTAATTAGTATCCATTAAATACAAGTTCTCTGCTTATCATCCAGGGAGGTTTTGAGCCAGTTGGCATGTCTCAAGAACATCTAACACATGATCAGTCTGACGACAAAACACAGCTGGTGCCACTTCTTCCTCTCCAAAAGAGCATGATACAACAACACTCCAGTGAAATGCCAAACCTGGTACAATATCTAGTTCAGCCTGAAGCTGCATTTCTAGTGAAAACAGCTGCTGCAACACCTAGGCTATGAGCTATACTGTGGTATCAGTACTCTTACACAATTGATTTTTTCCCCCCAGTTTTGCAGGTTAAATCAGCAAAGAGAGTTATCCAAAGAAAGCATCAACATCCAACTTTGGTTTTGAGACGTACTCTCAGAAGGAAGTTTTAGATTGCAATTCATGGTCCAGTAATTATTCTGAATTGTATTTAGTTATTTTACAATGTACTAATATCCTTAGAGCAGAAACAGAACACCAAGGTAAAATCATCTGTTATCCTCCATTGGAATTCTGTAAGAAAGATATACCTCTTCTTTATTCCTTACTTTTCTAACTGCACAAGAAGATTTAGGGCTGTAAATCATAATTATCTCTAAAGGTCTTCATAAATAGCTATTTACACATATTTACTCACACCTGAGCAAAATTCAAGCTTGCTTTATCAAGTTTCTGCAACTTTGCTTTTGGGATGTTAACCACGGTATTTTATCACAAAAGAATTTCAGAAATAACAATCTCTTAAAGTTCCCAATTTCCATCCTCAGAATGCCTTTGAATCTAAGATGTAAATGTTTGTGTTTGAGTGTGCAATAACTCTGCAACAGCTTTGTCTGTTTGCAGATAGTCTTCTAATTGTCTTTCAGTATGCTAGTTTGGCACAAAGAGCAGCAGTACTTTATCTTTTGTGTTCGCTTTCCCTTTTAATGAGAAAGCAAATCCAAAACTCAATGCTGTTTCCCGAATCAGCTTCTCTGCTTTTCAGAGAGACAAGCATTCATCACAAAAATCACAAGTAAAACAAAAATATTTTTCTGCATGACTAAACTGGCTCCTGGATTGTTCAGTCCATGTAGTAAAAAACATCACTAACATTTTGATCTGTATATTTTTAAAAACTAACAGCATGTGAACCACATGTTATCCACTGAGATAAGTGTGTTTCCTCCTTAAAATAGTGAGAAAAGTCTCATGGACTTCAGTGGCATCAGGCTCAGAAAAAAAATAGGTGGGAATTTTCTGAATTGCACTGATTCTGAATGATGTATTAAAAAAATCAACTTTCAAGCAAACCTGTGATAGAACTAATTATCGCTATTCCTGTTACACAGATGCAGAAAACAGAATTTAGACGTGTTAATTACATTAACATGCTCAAAATCAAAGTGAAAATCTGTGTCAGAGCAATGAAAGAAACCTCAGAATTACTTGGATCAGATCATCACCTTCTTAAATGGTGAGTCATTCCTTGCTCACATCAGTATTAAAAGCAGATTAGAAATTGCTGCTACTTCCACTACAAGAAGGACATTGAGATCTTGGAGCGGGTCCAGAGGAGGGCAAGCAGGCTGGTGAAAGGTCCAGAGGACAAACCTTATGAGGAGCAGCTGAGGAAGCTGGGGTTTTAGTCTGGAGAAGAGGCTGAAGAGACCTTATCACAGAGT